>JACGTP010000029.1:583947-916489 GCA_023678845.1 Mischocyttarus mexicanus | reverse complement strand
ACGAGGGAATGTGGGGTTGAAGAGGGGAAGAGGGATGAGAATGAGCAGGAGGATAACGGAAAAAAATAAATGGGTAAGAGGATAAAGAGAGAAAGAGACAATAAATATAAAAAAAAAGTACAAATAAAAATTGCTGAAAATAGAAGAGTAAAAATGGAAGAAAATAAATGGACAAGAAGACGGAGAAGAAGAAGAAGAAGAAGAAGAAGAAGAAGAGAAACACGAGGCCGGTAATACCGGCAATTTCTGATTTTGTAATTCGCCTCCTCCATCCGCTGTATGCCCTCGACCCGGGGCCTAAACTATTAACGAAACGAGGCAAGAAGACGCATTAATAATACGATCTCGTCGGTCATTCCACCGACGAGAGAAAGGGAGAAAGGGAGAGAAAGATAGACTCAACGAATGAACGAATGAACGAAGGAACGAACGAACGAACGAACGAAAGAACGAACCAAGGAACGGATGGACCGACCGACGGGACGCTGGTGTTAGGAACCACATTTTTCAAGTCATGCCTGTTAATGCGGTGAACGAGGGGCCGAGCCGGAACCACAATGGCGTCAGCTTCGAGGGATCCTACAAAAGTGCGTTTTCGGAGAGCCCAAAAAAGAAAGGTTCGGTTCGGGGGAGAGTAAAAGAGAGAGGGGGAAAAAAAAAAAAGGAAAAAATTCATTAACGCTGTCCCGCGAGAGTGCCTCGTGCTTGGGCTTTTAGCAGCAAAGGAGAGAAACCGAGTGACTTATTTATAAATACACGTTAGACTCATGTATGAGTTATCCCGTCCTGGAACTTAAACGTTTTCGTCGGCATAGTTATTCGAACGAACATTCATTCTTCCAAAATAATACGAGAAGAAAAGAGAAATAGAACAAAACTATTTTCTCTTTCCTTTTCGATAATCCTCTACATGTATGTTTTTTAAATCTAATTTTACGTAATAATAAATAATGCATATATCGTTTATTATTAAAACGCTAAAACGAAATAAACACACACTACTGTATTATATTCCTCGGTTATATATTTTATATTTAAATTCTATATCGAACGTTATTATTGGTTCTCTTTTATTTGACTTTTACGACAATTATGATTATATGAATATTGTTTTATTACTTTTCCCAAAATATGTTATATATATATTTATTATTTTAATACACCGCGATATACCAAATATCGATTATATATTATTCGTGTTGGATCGTACAAAATTATAAGTTTATATAAAAGACAAGGTGGTTTTTGACCGATTACGGTATAAATAGGTGAGGTAAGCGTCAAGTGTCAATAGACAGACACGGTCTTCAAAAGATATTATCTATAAATAAAAAGTTAATTTTGTCAATGCCGTAGAAAAAAAAACTTTGTGTGTTGGGTAAAGTAACGAAAATATTTTCAGAAAGAACCTCAGTAAACTTCTACGTTTGTTTTTCACCTGGATAGTCTTATAGATCGTTTAAAAAAATGTTTAAAAAATGAAACGAAACATTTTCAAGACAGAGAAGTAATCTTTTGAGTAAAATCTACTATAAGAAAGAAAACCAAAATCAAGCCAATTTGACTAGACTAACATTCTTCTCTACATTTTTAAATGCAAATCTATTTAGCTCATATAGAAGAAACTAGTAGTGCAAATTTCTCTTCCTTTTTTTTTGTTTTTTTTTTCCCTTCGAAGGACAGATTTCTCGGTCCTTCCTTTCGTTAATAGGATCAGAAAGATCAGGGGGAGAGTAAGAGAGAGAAAGAGAGGAAGCTTATGAAGCGAAGAACCATGTGTGGTATCTTTTTATCTGCTCTTTTTGGTTAGGACGTGGTCGTTGCACCGATATCCCATTACGATCCCTCCCACGAGTAGAGTAACAGGGCCGTTGGCGTGCAGCATCTGTCGCACTATCATCACGATTGGCAGCGATCCAGTAAGGTGTCGACTCAAGGCCACGCATTGCTTGGTTACTTGCCTGGGAGGAACGAACGAACATACGAAAGAACGTTCCCTCTTTTTCATCATCCTCTTTCTTTCTTTCTTTATCCCGTACGAAACACTCAACACATGCAGCACTTTAACGCAAACACCCGCACGAATTCTCATCTTTCTCTCTCATTCTTTAGCGATGGGTGTGACGCCGCTGACGTCACCGATCTGGCGACATCCATTGGTGACGTGACGGAATGACCAAGAAGAGAGAGAGGAAAACAAATTGTTTGAAAAAGCGGTAAAGATCGAGATAGATAGATAAAAACAGATGGAAAGAGATAGAGAGAAAGGAAACGTTCGTTATGTGAAGAAAACTCGAGAAAGATGACCGGACCTTTATCATAAGAGGACTTAGAATGGCTGAGTTTATACTTGCAGAAGAGTTTATGCAAAAGAGAGGGAGAGAGAGAATATGGTAAACACATAGAATGAAGAACACACACAGTCGCGAGGTCGCGACCGTATGCTCGCCTACGCATAAACGCACGTCGTTCGCAACCTTCTAACATGAGAGACTCTTTGCACGAAGTATGTATCTGCTGAGATTATACAATGTAAGGTTTAACTGAATCATATTCTACTTATATGTATACAATTCTATTTTTTTTTTAATCTACTTACATATGTAAATGTATATTTTCTGAATAATCGAATATCTTATTTTATTTTATTTTATTTTACGGGGAAAAAAAATCCTAACACGTTAATAATATATTCTTTAATAAATTTTGGTTTTAATAAGTGTATCAACAAGATATATATTTACATATTTATTTTTCCCCCAAGGATTAACAAACGCTTCTGTAATTTCAAAACGAGCAGCACCGTTTTCGAGGCTAAGGTCTTAAAACGCGATTGTAGTTTGCTTGCATTGTTCTCGAACGTCAGAGAGAAATAGAGGAAGGGAGGGAGGTAGAATCTAGATCCATCGAGTACATAGTTCGTTATTACGTCGATCGATCTCAAAGTACTAAAGGACTATGCCAAAGAGAACGACGACGACGACGACAACGATCGATGATGATGATTCCTCGAGCTCTCGTGTTATTTGTTGAGCCGTTAGAAGCGACACGTTAAACAATGTTTTCTCAGAAATTTCTAACGGCTTCGTATTTTCCCCCTTTAGACATTTTTTCTTTTCACTCTTTCATCTTTTTTTCTTCCCAGTTTTTCTTTTCCTCTAACAGAAGAATCTCTCACATACCTCACTTGGATTTCATTATTCAGTATTCATATTTGATTTGACAAGTTGTTAGCCAATTCTTACAATAATTTTCTTACCTTCATAACACTTTGCTGTTGGATTTTGTTTTTTTCTTTTTAAATAACGAAAAATATATCTGTGATTGAACGATAAGATTTAAATCGTTGTACACGAAGTGAGAAGATTTATAATCGACTCGAAAGGTACCTTCAAAGTAAACACACACATACATACACACAGATAAAATGTGTTTAGTATCTTTTGACTCTCGTTACGAAGGAAACGCATCATTAACAAGATCTCGGTCGCGTGCCAGCATCAATCGAGGAAGCGTAAAAAAAAGGGGCCAAAAGAAAAGATAAGCGTTGAAGCATACGTTGAGATTTTTGTTTACGGATTTTCGTAAGAGTCTCGAATGAAGAAGACGTTTTATACGAAGGAGAAGCTTTGGTTAATATGCGTATCCTTGGCATGTTATTCTCTCTCTCTTCTCATAGAATACTTGCATATAAAACATGCACGCATACGCATCTCGTATTTTCATTCCTCCTTCATTTCTCAATTTTTTTTTTCAAAACTAAAAGAGAAAATTAACGAAGAAACTAAAGAGAAAGATGATAGAAACATGTTCCCCTTTTGGTTGTAGGATTTTGCCACAGCTGGTGTAAATTACTTGCGATCGAGGAGAGAACGAATAAAAATCCGATAATTCAAGCTCGAAGCATCTTTTTACATTTTACATGCACGCATGCATGATGGTACTGAAGTAAAGGAAGATTCAAAGAAGAAGAAGAAGAAGAAGATGGAGAAAAGAGGACGAGAAGGAGACCCCCGAAGAATTGGCAGGACCACGTTGGAAAAGGGCATGACCTCGACGTAGCCAACGCATAATCGCGACTGGTGAATCTCAAACGCGTTCTATCTCATTCACATTCTTGTTATCTTTATTATCCAATTTACATTTGAATCGTAGTAAAGGATATCACGAATCTTCCTTATCCTCCTACTCGTAAATTCGAAAAAAAGAAAAGAAATATTCCCTCATCGTGTCGGAAAAAACACGGTGTTAAAATTTCACGAATCCTTATTTCAATTTTTATTATCGTCGTAGGTTGTTTACGCCAATGGATGATCGAAGAGGAGAACTCGGCACTGGCTGTGCTAGTTCGTCCAGGTGATTACGCTGTCGCTCGAGGCTTTTCTCTCCTCCACCCTGCGGTGCCGACTCGCACGCATTCACGTACTCACACACACACACACGCAGCCACGAAAAGAGGAACCCGTCTTTCGTGGAGGATAGAAAGAGAGTTGGATCATCTCTTAACTGATGTTAGAAATAGACGAGAGAGAGAGATAGGGATAAACTCTACTCGTCGCATAGCAATCGCTTTGGTCACGCTAATGCTACCTCTCTCTCTCCCACTCCCTCAAGTTTATAATCAGGTGTTAAATACGAGCATCATCATGAAAACACCTATATTTGAATCCATTACAGAGACGTTATATACCAAGTTCGAGAATAACTAATACTTAGGTGAAATAGATTTCAATAATCTCCTAGGATATTTCGGAAACAAACTTTCATAGAAAAAAAAGAAACCGTAAAGATGGACGGAAGAAAGGTAGGGAAATAAGAAGAAGAAAAAAAAGGTCAAGATGGTGGAATATACAAAGAAGAAAAGATATTAAAAAAAAGAAAGGAAGAAAAGGAAGAAAAATAAGAAAGAGAGACGACGACACGCGAAGCCAGCCATCCAGCCATCCAACCAGCCAACCAACCAGCCAGCCAGCCACGTTTGCGCGTCCGTAGAAAAGGTGGTGAGTAGTTAAGCCGAAGGCGCCTCGTCGAGACAAGAAGGGAACACGCCCCGCGGCGACTCGGTTCGCTCGTCTGACTTCGATCATCCGCTCGCGCCTGAACGAGGGAAGGAGAATGCTAGCTAGCAAGTATAAGTGTGTATGTGTGTGTGTGTGTGTGAGAGCAGGTTGGCAGGCAGGCAAGGCAGGCACAAGTAAGCAAGCAAGCAAGCAGGCAGGCAGGCAAGCAAGCAGGCAAGCAAGCAAGCAAGCACACACAGCCACCCAGTCCGCCAGTCAAGCAGCCAGTCCGTCAGTCAAGCCGTCGCGGCTCGTTCTTCGTCACTCGCTAGCTCGCTCGCTCGCTCACTTACTCGCTCTCGCTACTCGGTGTGTTAATTAGTTAAGGTTGTTGGTCGGGGACTAAATTACACCTCCGGAGCTACTCAAAGGAAGCAATTACTGGTGGCGCAACCCGGAGGGGGACTCGTGAGTCTCGCGACGCGCGCGTTCGAAAGAGAGGGAGTGAAGAAGAGAGAGAGAGAGAGAGAGAGTAGCTAGCAGAAGCAAGGTAGTGAGCCACAACTAGAATTCGCATATCTCGACAGTGCTGCTGTTGCTGCTACCACCACCAGCACCACCACCAGCACCACTACTAATACAACCTTTCCTATAATCTTCCTTTTCCTCTTCATTTCTCTCTCTTTATCTATTTTTCTCCTTCTGAATACACACCTTGTTCCGATTACATACATGATTTGACATATGTATTCGTGGTTTTATGTCTACTCGTCGATCTGCCAATCCCTTCGCATTCTTTTTATTCTCCTTGTCTTTCTTCGTCTTCTTCAAACCACATGGAAGAGTCTTGCTCGTTTCAGTATTGCACCCGATTCAGTGGCAATAGCATCAGCAGCAGCATTTCCTTCTATCACCCTCTTTCTCCACTCTTCGTAGGCTCGTTACACCAACAGGCTGAACCACGGGAGGGAACCGCGGGAGGGACGCATTGATTTCCAAACCGGCCGCCCTGTCGGCGGTAGTTTGCCAAAATGCCAGCTTCCCGGTGCGAGCACACCTACCACACGTTCGTTCCTACCTCTCTCGACGTATCCTTTCTATGTATGTGTATGTGTATGCGCGTGTATTTGCTTCTATACGTGGATACCGTTGTGTATCTACTCTCTCCTTTCCTCTCCGCCTCCTCTCTTCTATCTCTCTAACGCTTCCTACCGATTCTTTTGACTCTTTTATTTATTTTAAACTCCTGTCCACCCCCTTCCCCACAGTCCCCCTACCACATATCGATCGGAAACGGACCAAGTAGAAAAATCGACCTCGCTCCGAGCGAGGACGCAAACCTGCCGCGAATATTCGCTCTTCCTACTATTCTCCAGTTAGACGTCGTCATTTCGAAATCGATTTAAACGAGAGAATAAAAGTATTATTTATTTATTTATTTATTTATTTATTTTGATCATTTTTTTTTCTATTCGTCTCCAGTATTTTTGTATTCTTCTATTGGTTAAAAACCAGCGCGTTGTTTCGTTAGACTTTCCGTCCGGTTTACGAACTCGACCTTAATTCATAATTGCACCTTTCCGTTCCGTCGATCGACCGTTGATTGAAGATTACAGCTATTTCCTTTCGTTCCAAGTTATTAATAAGAAGAAACTCCAAAGAAAAGATTCGAGTGGTAAGAAGAAGCTTATAGGATAAAGAAGAAGAAGAAGAAGAAGAAAAAAGTCTACGCTACTACCCTTCAAAGTTTCCCTTCCAAACATGGAGAAACCTCTGATTTGACGCAGTCCAGGATAATTGCGAGCAACGTTCATGATTCTTGTTATTACAGAGGAAAGGAAGAGAAAAAAAATCAAGGTGGAGGAAAACAAGCTGCGATAATTTGTTCTGAATCAGAACGATTGTAAAAAAAAAAAAGAAAAAATACTTTGATTTTAAATAAGCAATCCCATTCGTTGGACGATGCAATGACATTTTCTAAGCTGCGAGTTAGCTGTTTGATTTTTCTCTTTTCCTACGCTTTCATCTTGACGATATTTTTTTTTTTTTACTTTTAGGTACGAGACTTTACGACTTCCGAGGAACTGTCAATTTCTAGAAAATATCCAAGCTCAACCGAATAATGATTTATCTCGTTTTATCGTTCGAATTTTGGTTAATCTTCCAAGAAAATTTAGAAAGCGAATAAACTGAAGCATAAGTTTATCTTCCTTCTCGTAATTATTCCATCCACGATTCGTCCTGCTTGCTTCTAACCTAAGAGAGAGAAAGGAAGAATAAGTTCCAAGCGATCTCGAGAAGAGATTTTAGATACTTCATGGCAATTGCGAAACCCCATGTGGTAACCATAAACGTTCCCCTCGGTGAACGACGGTTTACGGTTCCGTTGCTGCCGTTTCGAGTCTGGAACGTAACCTCGATGGTTCCTAGAAACTTGAGGGTTTTTTTTTAGGTACCAAGTTTCCCTCTTTCACTTCCTTCTCTTTTTTTAGACTGCCACCTCCGCAGAAAACAACACAATGCATACCCCACCTTGGGTAGCTTTCGACCAAAGGTAGAGAATGCGTTGCATGTATCATCCAATCCTCCTATGATACGCGAGTACGACACTTTGCGAATATAAAACCCAAAAGAGAAAATGAAAAATAGATTGTTCATCTTTTTCTTTTCCTGTAAAATTCGATTAAAAAAAAATAGAAAAATGAAGGAACAGCAGCAGCTCGAATTTTTCCTTTCTATTTGGAGATTAACAAATTCTGTAGAAATTCATTGTTTTCTTAGCTCGAGTAAAATTATGATACACGTTTGCTTCGTATTCTCTTCTCGAGAGAGAATGGCCGTTGCTGTCAGTTTTGAGGTAGAAACTTTGTTTCTTATTAACGGATTCGAGATTTCTACGAAGAGCTGACGTTAAACGTTAACGGGGGATGATGGTGGTATGCGTGTATTCTACAAGTATATGCAATGTTATGATATACGTACGATGATAGATATAGAAGAGGGACGGCGTTATGGGATAGTTTATGGTTAGTTATAACCGTGGAGTTATAAATAGATTACTAACATGAACGTTGACCTTCGTCGAAAACTTTACAAATCTTCTCTTTCTCTCTATCTTTCTAAAAAGAAAAAAGTTCAACTAGTCTGTATTCAATTTTAATTAAATCAAAATGAAACTTCTCTCTGTAGATTAATCGGAAAAATAGATATCTAAAAAAAGTATATGTTGTTATTAAAAGTTTCTATCAAAGATAGACGTTTGATATTGGACGTCAGCGGTTTTTGACGGCGGTCGGTAAACGAAAAAGAAAGTAAAGAATAAAAATATATATAATAAAATCTAGAATTCCAAATCTGAATTTCTTTAGTCGAGGCAAATACAAATCGAGAATCAAAATCACGATCTAAACGAGGTTTTATTTTCAACAAAAAAAAAAAAAGGAAAAGAAGAAAGGAGATTACGAATCTTCATCGAGACGAGGATGATAGATGGATAGGTTGGGTGGGTAGTGTTGGTGGATAGATAGAGAGGGTAGAAAATAATAAAAGAAGAGAGGGAGAAAAAGTGTAAAAAAAAAAAAAGAAAAAGAAAGAAAGAAAGAATCGGATTTCCCTCTCGTTCTTACTCTTTCTATTCTGGTGCAGAGGAAGATAGAAAGAGTGAGAGACGCGATCAGTCGGCTGCTACTCTCGCGCGTCGCCAATCGCTGCTGAAAAAATGGCTCCAGGGCTGAGAACAATGAAGCGGCTTGATTTGTTCTAGCGCCTCGCGCCGTGCGACGCTCCGGATTATGCCCGGAAGTCTTCTCTTTATCCATGCCCAGAGTTGAATCCGTGTGCCGTCGTACTCATCCTTCTCTCTGACTACCACCACCAGCAACCACTACCAACCACCACCCCCATTTCTGTCTATCTCTCTCATACCTCCACCATACAACACTCTTTCACACCAGTTTTCCGCTAGCTTGGTTGGTTGGTTGGTTGGTTGCTTGCTTGCTTGCTCGTTTGCTCGAAAGATAGATGAGAGAGAGAAAGAGATGATGATTGAGATAGACAAGGACGCGTTGCTCACGCGGCTTACCACGATTGTCATCCAGCCTGAAGCGTACAACGCGCGGGAAAAACGAGAAAAGAAAAACTCGACCAACCGACCGACCGACCGATCATCGTCGTCGTCATCATCATCGTCATCATCATCATCATCATCATTATCATCATGTTTCTATAAAACACCAGGTGTCATCATTGTTGTCGCATTAATGCAACCAACGCATGCCTTGCGATTCATTATTCAGATTAACAAACATAGATTTTTCTTGATTATATTATATCTGTTTAATAGATCTTTTTTTTAAATACGTTTATTACAAAGTATATTCGTATATGATCAATAATCGTGTTGGAAGAATATTATCCTACGTTGAAAAAGGTTTCATCTATCGAGAATATTGGAGAAGATCGAAAAACTACGTTTCGATAGAAGAAGATAGTTTTCAATAAGCCACGACATATTTTCCTTGAGTGTAATCCTGATTTTAAGTCTAACCACGTGCGATTGCAGGTACAAGAAGGAGTATAGTAATAGAAAAGAAAAACATACTCATAATATGGTGAGGAAAAGAGAAGAATAAGGTAACAGAAGGTGTATTCCCTCTCTCTTTCTCTCTTTTTATTTCTATCTTGAAATCTTCGAAGTCTTCGCCACGTCGTCGTTGTCACAACGTCAGGGTGCGGTGCATTGTGTACCAGGGACATGTCTGTCTCTCTCTCTCTCTCTCTTTCTCTTTCTCTCTTCGTCTTTCCTTCTGACTAACACTCTACCACCCTCTCTCACACTCTTCAGAGTAGCAGCAGGTCTATCCAACACGAACATAGCGAGAAAACCTCGAATGACAGCCGCGCAAACATCGCCCGAGGGAATATTAAAAACGGTCCTAGGCCTCGTCAGTGAAGAACGGGGAAAGACGGGGAACAAGAGTCGTCGTCGTCGTCGTAGTCGTCGTCGTTGGTTGCCATTCTTACGCGGTGCCGCTGTAGTCGGCACTCTCTAACTTTTCACCTTCCCCATCTCTCTTTCTCTCTCTTCAATGTTGATGCTGGTTCTGGTGTTGCTGTCGTAGCGCGTAGCCGTGACGAAAACAAGCCCTGGGGTTCTGTGTCATCGCCTCTCTACTCTCTTTTTTTTTTCTCTCTCTTCTTTTCTACTTGTCGTTGGTTCTTCGTTTCTGCGACTACGTATTTCTATCTCAGTTTCTCTTATCCATCTTCTTTTACCTTAGCCTAGCACCTCTTTTTCATCGGAGCCGGATCACGATCATCTTCCGTTTCCGTCGCGTTCTGTGTATACGTTTGTGTATGTGTGTGTATGTAAGAGAGAGAGAGAGGTGAAGAATTCCTAAGGGAAGGAAGAGAACAGTCACTTCTTCTTTTATCCTTGCCCACGAACAACTACTTATGAGTTAGGGTTGCATGGTCCGATATGGTACTCGTTTCTCCGCTAGATCGGCTGACGCGACCGGTTCCGTTCTTCTCTTTCCTTACATACAAACGATCCAATCTTCTGATACTTTTATTCTACGAAATTCGTATATAACTTTTTTACGCTTATCTTTGGAGTACTCATTAACCGATGCACTGTTTTTCAAATTAATACAAAATTAAAATATTCATATATTGTAATTACAAATATACATTTAGTCAATATCTTATCTGAAAAGTGGCCAATAAGAATTCCAGTAGATTGGAATTTTAAGATATTAAGAAATTTCATTCGCACAATTTTAAACGATCGAATAAAATATAAAAAAGATATTTTATCAATTGAAATTCAATCTCGAATAATCTAAGTTCGATAAGTTTCTCGACGTAGGCAGAACCGATTGTTAATAAAAATGAGAATGGACGATACGTCCGAAAGAGCAAGACAAGGGTAGAGGAAACAAGTAGAAAGAGAGGGTAGAGAAAGAAGAAAAGACAACGAAGCACCAAGTGGATATATCATGGAGTGGTATAAGGAGCGGAGAGAGGAGAGGAGAGGTGAGGTTAGAAGAGAAAAAGAAAAGAGCAGAATGGAACAGAGAGAAGAAGAAGAAGAAACCGAAGAGAGGAGCCAGTGGTACGGAGGCGACGCGGCTTGGTCGTGTTTTATTTACTTAAGACCAGTAGCGAGCTCGGCGCAGGTAGAATTCCACAGCTGGAATCTTAATAAGGGTGGCCAGGGGTTCTCCCTTCGCTTTCTTTCTTTCTTTCCATTCCACTTTTTCTTTGGACACAACGTTGATCACTCTCTCTTTCTCTCATACTCTTATTCTTGTTTTCTTTTTCTCCAACCAAGGAAAATAATTCGAAGAAAATGGTCAAAGATTATCCAATCTAGATATCTAAATTTCTAACACGTCTCGTTTAATAATTCGAACGAATTCTTTAGAAGAATATATCAATGTTTTTCTTTTATATTAAAAATAGAAAATTTGAAACGTAGAAATGTTGAATATTTATTCGAATAAAATTGTTTCATTCATAATTGGTAACTGGAATGTAATATAATCGTTTAAATATCGTGGCTAAACTCTTAAAGCGATTCGCGAGAAATGAATAAAGATAGAAACAAAGAGAGAGAGAGAGAGAGAGAGAGAGAGAGAGAGAGAGAGAATCCTTTCGAATCAGCAAGGTACTCGCTGCTAATGGCAGCCGACAATTACGGCCTGGTATTATCACCGTTATTAGCGTTCGTATTTATCGAGATTACGAGCAAGCAGCCTTGTACAGGGCGTCGCGCGATGCCACAGAACCTACACAGCGAGAGAACGAGAGAAAGAGAGAACGAGAGAGCGAGAGAGGGTTATTCGAGAACCCCCTCGGAACACCGCCGGCTAGACTACACGAGTATGTGTGTGAAAGAGAGAGCGAATAGAAGTGGGACGGTGAGTAGAGAGAGAGAGAGGAGAGAGGAAGAGAGAGAAGCAGTATCGCCGTGGGTGCTGGCAAAATTATTGTGTCCGCCTAACTAATCCATACCGCAACGTATGCAACCCTCAACCCCTACGTGTATGGAGTGCGTGCTACAGTCAAGTGCATACTGCACGGTCTTATATACCGGGTGATTCCAAAGAGCCACTGAAAGCCACCACACTGTGGCGCACGATTTCGTTCCCGTCGTCTGGCTCCAGTTTATTCGAAAGAAATTCGTCTACCGCGAAAACGTTTCCTCTTCTTTTTCAATAAACATTAACAAAGTGTTACTAAATTTTAATCTTTCTCTATAATATGAAATGCACGCAAAAAATTAGCTGTTTTTTTTAAGTAATTGACTTCTGTCCGAATACAACGAACCAAATGTTAAAAAATAAATAAATTGATAATAGTTTGAACGAACAATACTCTATCTTCATTATTTTCCTTACAATAGAAAAAATCTTTAAAGAACATTGATCTATTATCCAGATATTTAATATAAATTATCACATTATCCAAAAGATACGATTGAAAATGTAAAATGGTGATCGGCGATCCAGGAAAGGACGCCATTACGTTTGTTTCTCCGATGCGCGCACGTGCGCGCGTGCGTGTACTTCTGAATCGGACTGTAGAGAGAAAGAGAAAGAGAAAGAGAGAGAAAAAGAGAAAGAGAGAGAGAGAGAGTTCTCGAATAGAGAGGATACCCCGTATGGGGATGCGGAGACGCGTGCGCACGTGTATATCGCGGCATGCACGTGCTAAATTGCGGGGCGCGGTTGTCGTTGGTAGTTGCGCCTTCGAAAATACCGCGATTCGATTTACATGTACACCTATGAATACATACGTGTATATATATATATAGGTATACGTCGTCACATACAGCAATTTTCGATGTATCTCGAAAAGTGAAAGTTAGCTTTATTGTAAGAGCTTAACGACGAACACAGAGAGAGAGAGAGAGAGAGAGAGAGAGAGAGAGAGAGAGATTAACAGCGAACGCAGACACTAATTATTAAAATAAAAAATAAAATGATTAAAATTTTAATCAATTAATTAAAATATACAAAACATATTAATATTCTCTATGGATGCAAACGTAAATTATTTTAATACGATTAGAAATAAAGACAGACGATATAGATGAAGTATCATAATTGCTATAATCGCTGTAAAAAAGCTAATACACTAAGAACTATTAAAACGAACATGATCTCTCTTCTCTCGGTGAAAGAAGATGGCTCGTTTGAGAGCGCGTTTCAAGCGACTAGAGACGTCTGAAACGAGTCAGCCTTCCAGCGATTCTTCCCCCTTGCCTTTAAGAGAGGAGGAACAGAGAATTGCGATGAGAGGGAAAGGAAGAAAGGGAGAAAGAGAAAGAGAGTTTGAACGTAATATAACCCCACAGAACCTGATGAAGTTGCTTACGTGTAGCGGAGAGAGAAAGAGAGAGAGAGAGAGAAAGACAGAGAGAGAGAGAGAGAGAGAGATAGCACACCTTTTACGGGGATAAATCTTTATTTAGACCGGTGTTGCCGATTTGCACGCTCTACTTTGCGTTCTCTCTCTCATTCTCTGTGAACCTTATGTGACTGGTTGGAATATATATCCCGGAAGCAGGAAGTCGATGACCGCGGCGTTGATGTTCGTGAACACTACGCTTACTTCTATCTCTATCTCTCTTTCTCTCTCTTTCATACACACACACACAAACAAACATAGACATAGACACACACCTTATTCATCTTGTTCTTCTTCTTTCTGTAACGAGCCGGAGGGGTTGGTTGCTCGATGTAGAAACGATTACCCGATATAGTTGTAACCCTCTCTTCTCTGACTCGCCCCCCTAGGGGGTGTTCAGCCGATATATAAACCTACTGCGTACTGTGAAAGAACGAGAGCTAGAGATAGAGTGAGAGAGAGGGATGGGGGGAGATAGTATGCAGGATCAGGGTTGCAAAGAGGGCAGGATCTCGCATAATGTGCGTATAACACACCCTACTCATCACGCGCGACTTGCTCCCTTCCTGTATGTTGCCTCTGCCCCCCTTTTAGCTAGGAAGCGACCCCAGAAAAAGCTACCGGCCCTGAACGATTCGCCTTTCTACCACTACCACCACCACCAACAACATTACAACTACCTCCACCATTATTACTATCACCCTATCTTTCTCTTTCTAGCTTATGTCGAGAAATACACCCTTCTTTCCACCTGACGTTGGACTGGTCTCCTCCTTCGTACCCGGAAGGAATTCTTCCTTCCTTATCCCTCTTTCCATCCACCCACCCATTCATCCATCTATCTATCCATCCATCCATCCATCCATCCATCTTTCTCTCTATCTCTTCATCCCTCTCTTTCTGTACATCCCTCTTGCACCAACTCTCTCTTTCTCTCTCTGTCTGTCTTCCCTCTTTTGCGGAACTCCGACGGAAAAAGGTTCATCCTCGTTATCGTACTTGCGGACGTAACGAGTTACCCGTTTAGAGAGAGGAGAGAAGAAGAAGGAGAAGAAGAAGAAGATGATGATGAAGAAGAAGAAGAAGAAGAAGATGATGATGGAAGAGGACGGGTAGCCAGGCGCGCACGCGAGCAATGGATCTTTGATCTTCTTAGAAAACGCCTTGTTCCACGTTCGTTTGATAATTAATAACCAAGAGACCGACCGACCGACCGTCCAACCGCTGGACACTTAATCGAGTTAGATTCTATTCTTGTAAGACCGATAGTGCTCATGGTGTAAAACCGCTCAATGGGTGTGTACAAATTAGCATCTACTTAGGATGCAGGTAGGAAATGGGGGGTATATTATACGCTTGGGTGTATGTATATACTACACCACCTAGTTTCCCCTCTTACGACATTTTTTATCTTTAGAAAGGAAAGAAAAAAGAAACAAGAAGAAGAAGAAAAAACAACTCTGAGCAGATGATTAAGTGGAATAAGAAGAAGGAAAGTATAAGGAGAAGTTTTAAAATGGGAGGAGAAAAGGTCTTCCGCTATAAATTACATGGATACTGGGCGATTCTTTGGATAGCAAGATGACCTGCTGCTAGCTGCCTGCCTGCCTGCCTGCCTGCCTCCTCCAAGAGGTATCTGAGAACCTATCATTTCGATGGAAGAAATTTGTGATTCTTTAGGTCCGAAAAAGGACAGGGAGAAAACACACTGGACGTCGTCGTCCTAGTAATCTTTACGCTCGTTCTCGTTCTCTCGTTCTCGTTCTCGTTCTCTCTCGTACTTGGTTTCTGTAGCTAGTCGGATATCGTTTAAATGGGCAACGAAAAGGGGGACTACCAAGAACTGGCGATTCTACGATTACGTTGGTAGTGGTGACTAGCACCATCTCTATTGGCCTTTCTCCTTCCGTCTCGGGTGCCTGGCACCTAATCGGAAAAAGGCAGCCCCCTCGAGACCCGCATCTCGTTACATGGAACGTCGTGTAATTAGCACGTCGTTGCGATCCGACTGTTTCTCTCTCTCTCTCTCTCTCTCTCTTTCACTCCTTCCTATATATATATATATTATATATAAATGCACATAGGTACTAACTATATATATATGGGAGTTCGTAAATGAACGATTCGTCGAGGGTACCAGTCGGGGAGATAAAGTTCTCTATCGACAAATTTCTCCTGTATGAAAATCCTGTTACAGAAAAGATTTTCAAACGAACTAAACCCGTACGACCAAACCTCCCGTCGCTCCAACATACGAAACGAACCTAAATGTGTGTAGATTTAAAAACAAATATCTTCCAAACGAAAGAACGAACCAACGAACGAAAAAAAAGATATCTCCTTCAAAAATTATTCATTCCAGAATAAATAGTTAAAATTGTAAAAAAAAAATACTATACACGATAGAAGATATTTATCCTTGACCTGGAGGACACCGATTAACTAACGAACAGAGACCCCTCCCCCAATCGCGTAAGTTTTTAATGGACTCATCGTACCACCCAATGCAGGAGGAAGTCAATGACGAAGTGTAAAAGCATATCCGCACTTCCTCTTTTCTCTCCTCTCTTCCTATCTCGCGTTTTTATCTGCGACAAAACGAAATGGCATACTTGCTGTCTGAACGTAATCGACGAACCAACTATAAATATACGTACGAGTTATACCATTCGGAAATGGAAAATGAAATCGAAATAGTATGGCAGCAGCAAACAGGCAAAGAAAAATGCGTAAACGCGGTATTTAATCGCTATTGCTTAACGATATTGGGTTACCATCGTCCTCTTTCTCTCTTTCACACGTATAATCTCTCCCCCCACACATAGCCACATATTCTCTCATTCGTTTATCCCGTATTGCCGATCAACACACTATGAAACTTTTCGTATTTCGTGGTTGGTGCACGCACTCGTACATTTTACCTTTCTCTCTGGGCTGCTTTTTTTTTATCTCTCTTTCTCTTGTTCTCTTTTTCTCTTTCTCTCTCTCCCTCTGTCACTCTCACGGTCTTTGTGGCGCGTCAAATTCGATATCGAGTTATTTTTCAGCGTGATTACATTAATTACCTAATGACGAGGCAAGCACGGCTCGGTGCTATCAGTCTTTCGCTTGCATCCCAGGTACCAATATGCTCGCGATACATGCATACATATATACATATATACATATATACATATATACATACATAGAAAGTTCGTCGCCTCTGTAACGACGTTTTCAGCCGTTTATTCAGGCGAGAACGCGACAGAAGAGACACCGAGGTGTTTCTATTTTCGAAAGTTTAACGTGATTGCGGCAGAGTAACGGGAGAAAGGGGCCTTCTATCTTTCTCCAGCCCTTTTTCGAGGGCTGCCGACGACTTGCCATTGGCTTCAGTTACTCTCTCCCTCTGTCACTCTCTTTTTCTTTCTCTTTTTAACATTTTAACGACACTTTCGTCCTCCTATCGCGATTTTCTTGAGTTAGACAATTTATGCCTCCCTTTTCTACACTCTCTACGGTAGTTACGATGCGAATGCACGACTCTTGACACCTTTCAAATCTATCTTTCCTTTCTTTCATTGAGATTAAGTATGTTATTAACAGTACATTTGTTTTATCTACGAAACTATTTGACACACACGCGTACACACACATATCATCTTGTATTTAAAAATATATTCCATACTCTCTCTTACTCATATAGATTGTTATTTTTTGAAAATATTTATTATATAATACGCAGTAGTCGTATTTTTATTTGACAATTATCCTTCTTATACATGCATTCAAAGTCTGATAGATTCAAATAGAAAACTCACGCCGAAATATCGGTTTCCATTCGTACGTCTCTTCTCTTTTAGATGAATGTCTCGGTTGCTTCCTCTTTGGTAGTGGGAGGAAAAATTTCTAAGTTTATATATGTCTTCTTTCTCTCTTTCTCTCTCCTTCTATGAATAGATCCAAGTACAAGTATAGACCTTCCTTTGATGTCGGGAGGAACGCGAAGAGGAAACGATTTCGCTCTTATCGTTCGTTGTGTTCGCGAAATTCGAAAGAGGAGAGAGTACGCTTCTTTTTTTTTTCTTTTTATCTCTCCCCATTCGTATTTCTACTTTTTCTAATTTTTCGTTACTGTGTTTCTATTTTTTATATTTTACCTTTTAATCGATTTTCCTTCTAAAACGTATCGCGACCCGATCATCGTCCTTCCACGATCAAACAACTGCAACACGTGACATGTAATGCAACGCAACGCAACGAAATACAATGCAATGCAACACAGAGAGCAAAAGTGAGACGGCTGCTGCTTGTCGAGAGAGTTCCCTTTTCGATTATATTACGGAAGGAACGTTCTCGCGAATAAGCAAGCAAGCAAGCAAGCAAGCAAGCAAGCAAGCAAACTAACAATGTAGCACGATCGTTATCCCTGTGTGTCGAATTGAAAAAGCAAAGCCTCGGTGATGCTCTATCTCCGATGAAAGCCGATAAGCTTGACGCGTCACACACCGTCCGATATGTCGCATTTACCTACATGCATACTACATACGACGTATTTATACGTCGACTGGTTACTCTCTCTACGCGTATATATGTATACGCATATATACATATAAATATATATACACCCACGTACAAAATCGATCAGATTTTATGTTAAAATCAAGCCCCCGAGGACGATCTTCTTAAACCAAAATTAAATATTAAAAGAGAGAAGTAATCAGATTTTCGAGAATGCTTTTTAACACGTTCTAGACGTGTTAAAAAGATAAATAATAAAATGTCTAATTTTTTTTTTTATGATAATAATAATAATAATAATAATATTACAACGAAAAGAAATTTCTTTATTTATCCTCGAATAAATAAATAAAAAGAAAACAGATATTTTCCATACGTTTACTACTACTACCTACTACTACTACTACTATTACCCGTACCCTACATACCCATCTGCATATTTTAAGAAAGAGAAAGATTAAAAGAAAGATTAAAAGAAAATATAAGAAAAAGATAGAAAAAAGAGGGAAAAAATGAAGAATGAAGAAAAAGAAGAAGAAGAAGAAGCTAGGAAAAAAAGATTAGAAACATCGAACTAACAGGATTTCCAAGTATGTAAAGCGACGACGACTCTTTCAATTTCGAGATCTCTCTGCGACGGATGTGTGCAACTCGTTAGATCAATGCCTCGACCGCCCATTTACTTGGCCCTTCTCTCTCTCTCTTTCTCTCTCTCGTACTCTCTTCCGGCATAACATTTATATCGGTATGCTCTCCATTCTATGTTCCATCCTTCGCCCTACACACCGAAGATACTAGTACCCATAGCTACTACCACACACTACTACTACCACCACCCACCAGCACCACCACCACCATCATCATCCACAGTATCCAACCTATCTCGGTGACGATGGGCCGGTTCCCCAAGCGAAGCGGCGTTGATGCTAAGCTAAGCGAAGGTTCGCTCTTTGATCTTCTGCTTCCTATATATAAACACGAGAGACGAAGAGAGAAAGAGAAAGAGAAAAAGAGAGAGAGAGAGAGAGAGAGAGACAGACGAAGAGATGGCCTCCATTCCGTCGTATCTCCTGCGTGGGGTCTTTATACGTCCGACTGTATTCCCCTACATCCATTATCTGCATACGTACTGGGGATACATCATGCGAGTGTAGCATTCTCTCTCTCTCTCTCTCCCACTCACTCACTCACTCACTTACTTATACTTCATACTGTTCTCGAGTCGACTATTCGCATTTCTAGGAGAGGAAGAAAGAGAGAAAAGCACGAAAGAAACGCGAATAGTTGACCGTTCTTTCTCTCTCTCTTTTTTTTACTGTACTTCTCGACGTTACCTTTAATACCTTTAAACGCTTGAAACTTCGTCTGCAAACGAATCCGATTCGGCGACGAGATTACGATAGAGTGTGGGAGAGGAGGGGTGAGAGAGCGTCCGAACTCTCTCGCCCGATTAAATTGCTTTCCGCAGCAGCCAACGGAACCGACTCTGACTCCTCCGATCCCTAGAAAGAGGAATTCGATCGGATCAAGGCCAACTAGAAATTGCCTTCGAAAGAGTGGATTTTCCGAAGGGATTCCTACGAAGTTATGGTGAATGCAATTATAAATCATCCTTTTCTTTCCCCTCCACCCCGACGTATTTAATTAACACCTGTACGCTTATACTCGTAGCTAACGATTGTATCTCTCTCAATCTCTTTTTTTTCTGATAGTGCGTTTCGTTTACGCGTCACTTAACGCGTTTATGCGACGAGACGAATTTTAAACAAAAAAACAACGTTTTAAAACGCGACGGGGGCGAGAGATGAAGAATAAGATTTTAAATATTTTTCTTTTATTTTAATTTACTTTCCTTTTTTTTCTTTCCCTCCCAGACTCAACCCTTCCAAAACCTGACGACGATGCAAACTGTGAGGTAGAATTTATGAAAGATAAAAAAAAAAAATAAAAAAAATAAAATAAAAATTCATATATGTAAGTAATAGTAACGAAAAAAAAAAATCTCTTAATGAGAATATATCCTCGGTACGTTCGTTAAATTAACGAACATGAAATCGACTACTGGTACAGGTATGACGCGTATACGTTGATTGAAGTGAAAGACCGGCCAGGAGAGAGAAAAAGGAAAAGAGAGAGAGAGGAAGAGAGAAATTGCACGCGCGTGCGAGCAGGAAAAAAGAAAGGAAATCCTTCTTCGGGAGAGACAGAAAGAAAAAGAGAGAAAGAGGGGGGAAGGAGGGAACGAACAACTTTTTAACGAGAGAGCCGGGCGCGGAAAAGAAGCATGAGTCGGTAAAAGGCGCGCTCGCCGGAAAACGCGACGACAACGTCTCGTCATTCGACTTTGCGTAATAGAAAAAAAACGAGAGAGAGAGAGAAAGGGAGAAGAAGAAACAGCTTGGGATAGAGAATAAAAACAAGGCGGGACACACGAGGGAAAAACAACCTGCGTGTTACAAGTTGCGTTAGGTTGTTACGTTGTTGGGCGCGAGCTTTTTAATAATAAAAGGAAAAAAAAGGGAGGAAATAATAATGCGATAATGAAAACAGAGAAGTTCGTTCTCGTTTTACTCGAAAGAAGAAAGAAAGACACCTGAGCAAAAGAGAGGGAAAACGAAAACGCATGTACGGTCTCTCTCGCGCCTTTAAAGATGCACGAGGAGCACGTGCACGCATGCACGCACGCATTCGAGTCTCCGCACCCTCCTTCTTCCTCCTCCATCCTCCTTCCTCCACCTCCTTCCTCGTACCAAACTCATTAGCGAGAATACGACAGTAAGTAAGCCTACGACGATTTCTGCAATCCGAGATTTCTGCAAAGAAATTCTTCGTGCGTGAGTGTCTCTCTTTCTCTCTCTCCTCGTCACGCTTTCAGATCATTTCTTTTCTTTTTTTCTTCTGAAGAATGTATAAATTAGAATTTAGGTGCGAAGCGATTCTCATTAAAACGTAATTGAATTATAATAGTTGGAATGTCTTGTTAATAGAAGTGAAAACAATTAATTTGAAACAAGAACTAAAACTACAAATATCTTATTTTCACTATGTTTCTTTTCTTTTTCTTAACGGATTTTTTTTTAACCGCAACAAAATATTAGAAAATAATTAGAAACAGATTAGTGGAAACATCTCAGTTTCAATCTCATTAGCGTGAATACGATAGAAACTTACCGATCGTATCTACAATTCAAATATTCCTACGAGGAATTTGTGTAAAACGTGACTCGCGTCTTCGACTAATCGCTACTTTATTTTATTTCTTCTTCAACTATTTTCTCATAGATTAGAATTTAGATATTCAATTATCATAATAATTATTTCTTAATCACCTAATCGGTTCGATAGATTCGGAAGAAATTAAAAGAAACATCATCCAACGTGAATTGATCCTTTCGAAAATGATTTCGAAATAAGATTAGAACAAAAAAAGAAAAATGTATATAATAAATATTTTACATCTCGATTGGATTCTCCACAAATTTAGAAAGGAGTTAGGAAGATTTTAGATGATCAAGGAAACGATTCACCTTGCATAGGAACTAAACAGAGAAAGAGAAAAATTGAGAGAGAAAGAGAGAGAGAGAGTTGGGGAGAGATTCGGAGTACAGTGTCGAGATCCGGGTTTTGCCCCCTGGCGCCGATTAGGCTGCAATTAGGTCGACATTGTTATGTTAATGGCGACCGGTCGGGGGGATAATATTAGGGTAGACCGTGGGGAATGATGTTATAATATTTCAACACCAGTACCCCAGGGTTGCCGGTGCTCAATTGATAAATCATTTCGTAAGTGGCGGGGTGCGATATTATATTCATATTCGAAAAGAGAGGGGAACGACGAGTAAGAGAGAGAACTATCCACTGACTACTACTCTCTCACTTTCTCTCTCTTTCTATATATACATATATATATATATCCTTTTCTAGGCATCCCCGACCGCACAGATCGTGTCGGCGAGTATTCACGGTTCCCGCCTCGTGGATCATCGCGGATAATCGTCGTGCGAGTCGGTCTATTGCCCGCAACATTCGGCTCTAATTCAACAACACCGGTCTCGACCCTCTCATCACGATCTTACACGTATGTACGTATGTATGTATGTATGTATGTATGTTCAGCGAATGTGTACATATATATTATATCTCGACTGCTCTTTTAACAAACACGCGAGGGGGGAGGGTAGAAGATATTGACTCCGTTCATAAACCGTCCCCGTCCTATCATATTTTGCATACCGTCATTTCTTTTTATTATTTTTTTTAAATATTTTTTGTTCTGCTTCTTCTCTACTCGCAACTAGCAATTTTCCAATTACTCGTTTATTATCAATTAATATAAATAATATATAGAAAATAAATGACGTCTTATTTCGGTTAACAACGTAATTACTATAGAAATTTGAATAATAACAAGAAAATTGGATATATAAATTCCCCCAAAAAAACACACACATAATATCTTGTTCCATAGAAGCCAAAGTAACGTCGAGAGTAAGAGGATAGGTTCATCTCTCAAGAAGCATTAACGCAACCGTCCACTCGAGTACTTCAATCTTAACCTCGAAGAAGGACTAAAACCCATTTCGTGGAATCGAACGCGGAAGAAGAGTATAGCCGAACGCGTGCTAACAGGTGGACCAAATCCGATATCTTCTGACACCATACACCTATAGAGGAGACTGTCTTTCTCCCACTTCATTTTACCACTTAGAACCCTCGAGAGGATATTTGTAGAAGCAAGGAAAAGAGAAGAAGAGAAGATAGAAAGAGAATTGCTTCGAACAGATTTCTAACAGCAAATGTATTTACGAGAAAATCAAGAAAAAGATAAATAAAAAGAGAGAGAGAGAGAAATGGTAAGATAAATAGAGATAAAGAGTGGGTTCGAAAAGGGATAGTGTGCGGTACTACGCATTGCGGATGGTAGTATAAGCGAGAATATGAGTGAGAGATGAGTTTTAGTACAAGAGGGGTGGGGGTTGAGGACGATAGACAACCGCACGCGATTGATGGGGTGCAAACGGGGTCGACCGCGCCCGACGGCCTCACCTAACAGCCGTATTACACGGGCGTTATATTTATTTAATACGCGGCTTTTCGGCTTCTATATCTATACACGTGTATGCGTATACGGAAGCGAATACGTATACAGGGTGTATATGGAGGAATAAGAGAGTGGTAGTAGGGGTAGGCGTAGACTAGGGGGAACCCCAGCATTTTGCACGAGGATATTACACGAGTTATTATTTCTGCTTGTGGCTACGATCCCTTCTCGCTGCCCTTGCATTCTCTCTCTCTTTCTCTTCTGACCACCCCTACCCCGTCTACCAATCGACGAGTTATACAGTCGAGCTTTATTGTACGCGAGCAGTGTGCCGTTTAGATGGTCTGCTTGTTGCCATACTCTCTTTCTCTTAATGGAAAAAAGATGAGCGTGTTAAAGGGAGCAAAGAATGATTTAGTCGAAATAGGATAAACTACCCTCTGTAGACCATACTCGATGCTTCTAGCAAGATTTCTCCTTTTTCTCTTTGTCATAATCAGAATGACATACTTGAATCTATGAACATACGTAGCTAAAAGAACTCTACAGTCGTAGGTTGTTCTTTTGAGATACATACAACGTAAATGAATATTAGATTTTAATGGAAAATTGTTTTCTGTGAATTATGCGTCTTATTTTCAAAGTATAGAAGTATAGTTATATCTATTAAGTATGTATGTGCGAAGTGTTATATAACCGATCGCTCAATGCAATAAAAATTATTTGTGAATCGTTTCTTCCTCGATCCTCATCGTTCGCAGTAGCTGTTTTACGCTTACTAAGTCGTTTCCAAATGTTTACTTTGTAACGATGCCAAACGAAATTTCGAAGAGAGAGAGAGATGGAGATAAATTTGGTACACGAGTGGAACATAAAAAAACATGGTCAGTCGTAACACCGATCGGTACATTTTTAATGGCTCCACAAGAGCCTTTGGAAAAAGAGGTAGAGATAGAAAAAGAGAGAAAGAGTACTCTCTATTGGTCGCACTAAAAAAGAAACGATGTAATCGATCATCGAAAAAGTATTGGAAGACGAAGTACATCTATCCTACGTGGTTTTGACCTTTTGACAAATTCGTATCCTCTGTAAATTCTTAATATATAAAACCTATCATTTTATATATTGGACGTGCTCCAAGTATTGCTTAATTTAATGAACCATGCCTCTCTCGGGTTATTACACGAATATAAAAACTGATCGATAAATTATTTCTTTTATCTTTTTAAAACAATATTATATTAGGTTGGAAACTATGAAACGAGTATTGAATAACCAAATAATTAATCAAAAACACCCGTTTCACAGTTTCCAACCTAATAATATTACTGTTAAGAAATACCAATTTTGATAATAATAATTGTAGATTTGAAAATAATGACGTTTCTCTTTCTCTCTTCATCTCTATCTTTATTTCTACCATTATCTTTATCCTTTATCTTGTTTAAGAGATGACAACGAGGAAGGAAAGACCACCCAGGAAGGTAGAAGTTGCGGATAGACGTGGATCGATTCGATGGGGCGAATACGATACTACTCCTCACATGGCCCACCACCACGAGGATCGACGGATTAGGCTAATCACCCTTACCGAACGCGTTCCACATCGGCACTCAACACTCCTCTCTCTCTCCTGTTCTCTATTATGCCCTGACGAACCTATCTCGACTAAGTAAGAGTCCATCGACTCTTCGACAAAGCTCTGCGTGAAACGACGTATTAGCGTTACGGTTAACCCCCTCACTCCTTCTTCCTCTGATTATATTCTTAATGCCCTTTTTTTCCTTCGGATTGAGAATCGAGTCGGTCGACCATAAACGAAACACCCTACACATCAGTCTTTTCAAAACCATACAACCACATATAAACCCTTTTTTTTTTCAATTGATAAGAAGAACACCGTGAAATAGAATTAATGTATTTACACGTGTCATCCATTTACTACCTTTACTGATATTTTTGTATTTATTTATTTTATATATCTATTTTTTCATCCACGTCTCTCTATTTTTGTATTTAATATAAATCACGCGTTGGGAGATGATCACATCTCTCTTCGCGTACTTTCACGTTTGTCCGCATAAAATTTCATACAAACATTTTGTTTTATGTTTTACGTTCCATGAGATATAATAATATATGTATATGTAAATAGAGATGAATTTTATTATTCGAATAAATGAATAAATAAAACGAAGATTTTGACTTATTGAAAGCGTTTTTCATTTTTTCTTTTCCCCCATTTTTTACATTTTTTTTGATTAATCAGAAATAACGAATGTCATATGTATAGAAAGAATGTATAATGAAATTATATCTGTTGAATAAATGATTGAAATAAATAAATCAATGATATATCGAGCGATTGAAAGAAAATGTAAGATTGAAAAAATAAAATAAAATAATAAAAAAAAAAGAAAAACGTGGACTTACGAAAGATTCCCTGAGAGGAGAGAAGAAACCCACATAGCTCGAGGTAGGTAGGAAGGTAGGTATCCCGAAAATGGTAGACATTATTCTAGGGACTTACCTGAAACAGAGAAAAAAAGAACAAAATGAAGGTTAACGTCGAGATGTTGGAGAAGAAGAGGAAAGGAGACAAGAGGAGAGAGTGAGTCTCGGGAGGATGCAAAAGGATGGAACAATGCGTGCGAACAATGGCGGAGGATGCGAATCCCCCTTTCCTTCCCTTCTTTTCCTATCCACCTTCAGCTCATCCTCTCTTCTCGGTGGTGATAGCGCACTGCTACTAACAGAAACGATATCGTCGTGTACCCTCCGGAGTTTCGCTACATTTGTCGCTTCGTTCGACGACAGACAGCGGAGGATGACTCTCGCGGCAGCCCAGCCAGCCACGTCATATTTTATCGCCGTCATTACGGCCAAGAGAGTGAGAGAGAGTGAGAGAAAGAGAGAGAAGGACCGTTGCTTTCAGATGCGACCCTTTGAGACGAAACGGGCTACGAGAAGAGGAAGAGGAAAAGGAGGAGGAGGATGAGGAAGTGGGAGAGGAGGAGGAACGGCCTTTCTCATTACACGATATTATAAAACGTGCGAAAAAAGAGCCGTGAGCGACGACACACACGTACACATATATATATACATACACCTACAGAGACAAACACACTATCATTCTTTCTTTTTTTTTTCTCTCTCTCTCTCTTTCATTTTCACTCTCTTCTTCTAGCACACGACCTTCGATAAACGCCGGTGGCTCGTACGGTACCACCTAAGTACGAAAGAACGGAAAAGAGATTGCAGGGTATTTCGAGTGTTTTATGAAACGATTCCGGCCCGCGTGCAATTTGCTTATCCTCCGTAGATCCTTCGATGGAGTGAGAGAAAAAAAGAAGAAGAAGAAAAAAAAGATTAAAGTTCCGTAAAATATAATGTAATGAGATTCCCCCATTTACGTGTGTATATTCTTTGCTTTCCCTGTTCCTTTTTTTTTATGTTCTCTCACACTCTCTCAAATAATTTTTGTCGAAGGGAATTTATTTAACGTTTTTTTTTGTCGATAAAGAGAAAATTCTCTCTTTTGTTTATATTTTCCTGGAGAATTTCTTCAATCCAACGAACTATTATCGTCGCGACGATACGATAAGAAGAAAATGTCTGGGACGGTGGGGTCTTATCTGGTCTAACGCTTGTCGAGGTGTTTGGCCTCGTTGAAGAAAAAAGATAGAAGGAGATAGAGGAAAAAAAGAGGTGTCAGAGTCTAGGTACGTCTTTGCAATGGTATATTGTTCATAAATTAAACGAATAAAACCGTCGGGTTTGGTCGGCGTCTTTGATCTTGGATAGTTAGCACAAATACGTTATGCTTCTATTTACAAGAACGAATACTTGCAATGAAACGAAAAAGAAAACGCGGGTAGAACGATAAGGTGAACCCCGATTAAGAATTAATAGGGACAACCTGCAAAATGCAGCCTTGCTCGATGATGACCCCGAGTTATAATACTCCAAGATTTATGATTCACGAGACGTTAATATTCCTTATTGATATTCAATAAAACCATAACTTTTCCCTCAATACCTCCTCTCCAATTCGATGATTTTCATGTCAGACGAGTAAAAATAAAATTATTATTCGATAGGATACCTTGTGTTTTTATCGGTGAGTGGTGGAGGAGTTAGGAGGGAAGGAATATCGATAAGGGGTCTTTCAACAAATGGAAACTGAGATTTACGGTAGAGTTCTCTTATGAATGAGAACATTGTCGTCGGAACGATAACTTATCGCAACGCGCGTGTGTGTCAACTAAATATATAAAAAAAAAAAACGAAGAAAATAAAGAAGAGGAAAGTATATGAGAGAAAGAGATACTATTAGAAAAAATGCATTCGAATTTTAGTGTAAATTAATTTAAGAGAAAAGGAACGAAGATAGACATCCTTGATTTCTTACTTCTCCAAGGATGATGATAAAGTAAATGAAATATCTTTGAAAAATCTGTTTATCTGTCTCGCACGCTCGTTGACTTTCTCTCTCTCTCTCTCTATTTTTCGTTCGGCGAAAAGCGGCCGTCACGCGTTCGCCCACGCCCTCGTAATATCGAAAAAGCAGCAATTTGCCGGGCTGCTGCCAATTATCGACGAGGCCACGACGGGTATAACGCGGGAATACTGGTCGTTAGGGTAGTTAACGAGTAAGCCGGCACGTGACATGAGTCTCGTGGTTCGAGATCAGCGAGCGAGCAAACGAATAGAGAGAGAGAGAGAGAGAGAGAGAAAGAGAGAGTAGGATTCTCGCGAGAAAAGAAGAGCACCCTTTTTCTCCATCTTTTTCTCTCTTTCTCTTGGATGTTGGATGCGGCACGCGTGCTTCTTTGCGATAGAACGAACGAACGAAAGAACGAACGAACCAACAACGAAAGAAGGAATCGGTTAACTGGTTGAGAAGCACTGTTCGGCACGTCCGGTGGGGACTGGCTTTCGCGCAGGGACCAAAGGAGACGCCGTTGCTGCTGCTGCTGTTACTCTGCTGCTGGAGCAGAAAGAGAGAAAGAGAGAGAGAGGAAGAGACGAAGGGTCGGGGGGAGTCGATGAAGGGCAGAGCGAGAGGGGAGCGGTCCAGGGCCGTGCTTTTCGTCCAAAGAACCATCCCCTAAAATACTTCCTAAAATATTACCTCTCCCTTCTTTCTCTGTCTCTGTCTGCTTGCTTGCTTGCTTTTCGAATATCCAAGTGTCTCGTTATTGAAATTATCTCAACGAACGATTAACGTAATTAAAGATTAGATTGGACTCGACTAGCATGATAAATGGTAACTAGCGGAAGTTGATTTAAAACTACTATTATTTCATTTGATTAATAAACAACCTTCTTGTTAATCTGTGATTTTATTTAAACAAGTAACGATATTTATTTGAAGGGTAGGATATCTTTGACACGGTTCTTCTTATCGGTATAAAGAAATACAAGATATTTTATTGAGTTATTAGTCTACGGAAAAAAGAAAGAGAGAAAGAGAGATATAGAACAAAGAGTAGCCAGAAACAAATAAATTGGAACCATACCTACTACTTTATATAATACGCATGAACCTTTACGAACAATGGAATCCCTTATAATCAAAACCAAAATAAAAAATATAACTCAACGAATCTCAAAGAAGATAAAAACTACGGGGGGAGAGGATACGAACGTATCATATTTGACCAACAAAAAATTAGTTAAAGAAACACTCCCTTTAGAAATAATATTAGGTTGGTGTAAATACAAATTCCCTATTGCATATTTAGTTTGAAATAAACGTTAAATTATTAGATTTCTTTTTCTTCAAACTAATATCTCATCAGGTCGAAACTAACAAAATTTAGAGAAGCAGCGGCCCTGTGGAAGCGCAGAAACGAGGAGATGAAGCGCAGCAGATCGAGAGAAAGAGTGAGAGAGAGAGAGAGAGAGAAATGTGAGAAGGAGGACAAGGGGGAGGGTGTTGGAGTAGTAGTAGTAGTAGTAGTAGTTGTAGTTGTAGTAGTAGACGAGGCTGATAGATCATGTCGCGCACAAGGAGGGACGAGCCAGAACGAGAAGGGTAAAGAGGAGAAAAGGTGGAGGAAGAGTTGCAGGGAAGAAGAGAGGAGAGGCAGACGACGAAGGAGGAGGAGGAGGAGGAGGAGGAGGAGGGCGTCCGGCAACTGCGTCGGTAACGAGGACCGGCAGCGACGTCGGCGGCAGCAGAGGCGGCGGCAGAGGCGACACCCACTACACGTTTGCCTTCTCTCCTTCGTCTCTTTGTCCTCTCTCTCTCTCTCTCTCTCTCTCTCTCTCTCTTTCTCTTTTCGTTGTACGCGGTTCCTCCCTCTCCTCTCACGCCACTATTTCTGACCATCGTCTCGTATGTATATTTTTTTCTTCCTCTCTCTCTCTCTCTCTCTCTCTTGAACATGTACAAAAGAGACAAAGAGAGAGAAAGAAAGAGAGATGCACGCATTTCTCTCTCCGTTAACCAGACTCGTTCGTTTCTCTCCTATACGCCGTTTCCTCTCCGTTTCTGCATCTCCGTATATATGAGCAAGAGAGAAAGAGAGAAATGAGAGAGAGGAGAAGGATGAGGAGGAGGAATGGTACTCTCCTCTCCGGTTACAATGTTGCCGCGTTAGAGGCGCACATGGCACCGCCGCCACCGCGCGGGTTGCACCTCGAATCGCATCGCATCGCATCGCATCGCATCGTATCGCATCGCATCGCATCGCATCGCATCGCATCGCATCGCATCACATCGCATCGCATCGCATCGCATCGCATCGAGTCAGGAGCGTAGAGACCTCCGTTCCCTTCCCTCTTCCTCTTATTCTTACTCTTATTCTTATTCTTCAACTTGTTCATCCTCGCTCTTATTGACTGCTACCATCCTGAGGATTCTCCTTCTCTGTTTTTCCTGTTTTTATTCCTACCTCTCAATCTATCTCTCTTTCACTCTCTCCTTTCCTTTCATTTTCTCTTATACTTTTTCGCGTAACTTTCCTGAACCGTGACGATCATAACTGAATCGATTCTTACTCGTTCCGATCTTCTTCTTTCACTTTCGTTTAGTCTGCTCCAATCATGCAAGAGAGACTACTACTACAACGACGACGATGATCCTCACCGATTTGTTATTGAGAATAAAATTAATATATTTTATTTGGTTTTTAAACCAAGATACAATTTTTGTTTCTTACAAACATTAATGTACGCGTTATTTATTAGATCACGCAATTTAATTATCGATCCCATACAGAACGTCAAATCTTTTTTCGATAGGTTTTATTCTATTCTATCTATTCGTTCGTTCGTCCTTTAGAAATAAAAATTTGTCCCCGACATGTCATCGTAAATTCTTCCTCGACCGTGAGAGAGAGAAAGAGAGAAAGAGAGAGAACCGATAGATATTTTTCCGATGAGAGAAATGCGAACGATGCACGTTTATCAAACTCGAAACACCCACGCGTGGAAGAAGAAGAAGAAGAAAACGACGAGGACGACATTCTTTATCCACTTCAAACGTAAATTAAACTGCATCGAAAGAATTTTACTTTAACCGATCTTTAACTTCGCACTTAATCTATCAAAAAGTAACAAACAATAAGAAGAATAAAACAAGAAATGAAATTCTTTGGCAAGCGATCAAAAATGAAATGAAATGAGAAAAAAGAAAGGAAAACCAAGAAAGATTAAAGAAGTAAGCATAAATGATGAAGCCGAAAAAAGAGATAAAATTGTTAAAGCAGAAGCAGATCTAACATAAGTTTAGAATATAACCTAACTACTACATAAGTATTTACGCATTCCACGTTCATATTACACATACGTACCATACGTGCGTAAATAAAACTGTGGATGTGATTTAACGCGAGTGGCCTAAGAAGAGAGAAGAGATCTCTCTCTCTCTCTCTCTCTTTTCCTCTCTTTCTCTCCAAGGTACGCGTAAAGCGTGCCTACGTGGGCGTCACCACTTCGTAAGAGTTTATCGGAACACGAAACCGCGTTAGCCGACTCGATAAATAAATCGAGGTTTATTTGGGCTCGTCGTGCCACCGATAAAACCCCTGAAACACAGCTCGCTTCGTCGTTGTCGTCGTGCACAAAAATCCTTCTCACATGCATTCACGCACATATGCAACCAAACATACATTCAGAAAAGATCGAGATCTTAAAACGACAGAGTGCCAAAAAAAGACGTCCTTCCTTACTCACCACTACCACCTTCTTCTCCTCCTCCTCCTCTTCCTACTCATTTCATTCTATTTTATCTTCCTTTCTTTCTCTTGCTCTTGATCTTGTCTTTTCAAACACACAAGAATGCACTAATCAAATGGCAAAAATGTTAGACTGTGTCTTATGCAAATTCTCGAGGATAGGAATGAACAACACACACATATGAATGCTGATGATTATTCGACTATGTACACACATGCAACTTTAATAACAATTTACTTCTAACATGTATTTGTATGTTATTTTGATCCACGAGTTATCTTTTCCCTTATTCTCCTCACTCGCGAGACTTTTATCATTCCGTGTCTTTACTTTCGTCGACCGCAAACACGACTGACAAGATTACTATTTATTCGTCTTCGTTGTTGATATTATATGATGTACATTTTAAGTTATGAAACACTGATTTTAGATCTATAATAAAAACTGATATATAAGATCAATCGATTTTATAAAAAAAATAAAAAAAGGTTTGAAATCAAAGTTAAGTTTTTTGAAACGACACATGAGGTGGTGGTGAAATTACTTTATTTTAAAAGACGAGAAAAGAATAATATTATAATTCTACATAAAAAGAAATTAATAAATTGTTTCTATATGAAAAGAGATTATTAATTTAACCCTTTAGTTACTACATACCCATATACCTGCCGTCCATGCAAGAAGGGCTCCGTACGAACGACTGACCCATATAAGGGTCGTACCGTGCGATGATACGCATGTACGAGCGCGTATTTATATGGTACGATGATACTCGCGCCAATGGGAGAGGAGATGCCGTAACGAAAGAGGGTTATATAAGAGATATTTTCATTTCAATATTGTATATAATAATTATAATAATAATAATTATTATTATTATTAAATTAGATATTTTTGTAATTTATATATCGTTTTTATTTCTTACATTTATTATATTTCATTTCATTTCATTTCTATTTGAAAATCCCAAAAGGTAGAGTAGTAGTAGTAGTAGTACTAAATAAGTAACAGATTTCCAAAGAGAGAAACAGGAACGTAAACGTAATTCCAGGAGGAGAGAGTGTCTCTTTCTAAGTGATTTGATTTCGTTCGATGACCGCTCGTGCGAGTAGTCACGGAATGATCACAGAGGATATAACGCGTTACATCTACGTGAGAACATTGAAAACGATCTCGATATCTCGTCGTTACGCATCGTCGCGTTCTCCTTACACCAATCGAGACATCGATATTCTACAATTTGCTCGATCCCTATAGATCGGGCTGATCGGAAAATTCAATTCATTTGCCAATTTTGCAACGTAAGGAATATTAACTTATCTCGACTAAGATCAATTATTAAAAACTCTTATCATTCTTTCCCTATGTTCCTATTTGATCATGAAAATTAATCATTGTAGTATAACCAATAATTATTATTTATCTCAAAAACGATACTAATCCCACCTGTCTGTCTCTGTGTGTTGTGTGTGTAGAAAAATAATTTACAAGACCCAAAGGAATATTTTTCTTAGATATCCTAACCGTAAAAAAGAAAGAACAGCAAGATCACACTCATCTTGACCGAATAAAGTGTAGAACATTTTTTTCCGTTCTTTTCCAAAGAATCTATTTCTTCGATGCGATCAAGTAAGTAAGTAAGTAAGCAAGCAAGCGTGCATTACTCGACAAATCAGCGATCCGAAAGAACCAGTTCTTCGATCGACGATGATGATGATGATGATGAAAAAAAAGAAAATGAAAAAAAAAGATGTTCGATCATACACTAACTCTTCCAATGTAAGATACAGTTCTCTCGGGCGTTCCTCTCCCCTTCTCTGGAAGCTTTGTAAGCGGAGCTGAGCTAAATGAACGCTTTCCACGCTACCGGATGATGGATGAATACCTACACGTTTGCCGGCGTGGCTAGATAAGGATGCGAATGATGACTATACTGCCGGCTGGTTTGCTCTCTAAACGCGACTGGAGAATCGTCTTTTCGCTTCTCTCTGTCTCTTCTTCGGCTCGGTTTACCCTCTCTCGCGGTTAGCGATCTTTTACCACACAGCCGCACGCTCGACTAACGCTACACCACCATCACCACCATCACCACCATCGCTATCAACGAGGACGATGTAGAGAGAACTAAGAAGAAGAAGAGGACGAAGACGAGTAGTCGTGTAGCAGTCCTGCCTACCTAGTAGTAGTTCTTGATAGCTTCTTATTATTATTCCTCTTCTTCTTCGTCTTGTTATTCCTTTTTTTGTTATAATACTGCAGAAACACACGATATGTCTGACAGTATAACGCGGTGCGCTAGTCGGTGTGTCGTTGTAACTGCTTATCGCAAAAACTGATCAAACGCAATTTTACTATTGGGACATATTATTATATAAGAAAAGAACTTAACCACGCGTGTTGGTTCATTGAGCGAGTTAACTCGAACCGTTTAAGATACCTAGGACAAAGAAAATAGTTTTTCGGTGGATGATCCCGAGAAAACCGTTCCTGAGATAGCAGATATGCGTGAGAATCGATCTGTCAAGATTCCGATCACGTTTTGGAAAAATGCCAAAGAAAAAGAAAAGAAGAAAGAGTAGAACACATTGGTGTGGTGGTATCTGCGAGGTCGATTTGTTTTTAAGAACTGATTAAAAACTAAGCTAACCCCGTTGTAACGGAATATTTTCAACCGATGATGGATGTGTTATATCGAACGTGATGCTTGCTTATGAGATCTAGATTCTAGATTACGACGTTTCAATATTACATCAAAAATAACACGTTCTCGAATGCGAACATGCGATAATGATAAATGATATAAAGTTTAACGTAGTGTTTTAAAATAATATTTTAAACGTAATCTCTCTTTCTCTTTTTTTCTTTCTTTCCACGTTACATTCGATGTAATAATACCAGAACGTGATGTTGGAAAAGAGGAACAAGAAGAAGAAGAAGACGCGTGCGTCCGAACAAGGTAAGAGAATAATTCGCCAAATTCTTCCAGTACAAGGAGCAGCAGCAGCAGGAACGAAAAAGTGGGCTAAAAAGAATCTCGTTGGAGGATATTTTTTTATCAAAATCTCGTATCTAAACAGGCCCCCGGTTGGTCCATTGTTTCCGGTATGCAGCTACTACTCGAAATAAAAGCGCCGTTCGTCTGAAAATATCTTTCCTACCTCTCCCACCCCTGTTTTTGCGCCACTTGCCCGAGAAAACGAAAGAAAGAGATAAAAACAGAGAGAGAGAGAAAGGTAGATTTGGTTCGGTCATGGAGCAAAAGCCGAAGGTAAAGGTACCTCGATTACGATCATGAATTCGGGGAAAAAGCAACATGAAACTTGCTCAACGCTCACTTTCTCCTCCCTCTTATTCCTTTTTAAGTCGCGTTGTCCTGTGCAAGTTCGGCAGACGACGCACAGGAAATACAATATTTATGTCGAAGTTGGTTGGTTGGTTGGTTGGTTTGGGGAACGCGCGCGCGAGCACGCTTGCCTTGGTATTTAAGTTGTGTAAATCCAATATAAACGCCAAACGCCAAACCCGTAATAAATAACCTCTCGGCTAGCATAGATGGAAGCAACAGAGTGAGTGAGTGAGTGAGTGAGTGAGTGAGAGAGAGAACGTGACGAAGTAGGAGAAAAGACTGAAGAAGAGAAGAGGGGAAGATGGTCGGGGGAGAGAGGGGGAGAAGAAGAGTGAACGGGCAGAGGTTATATTATACCTGCCCGAGGGTCTTCGAGCCTTCGCCTTCGAGAACAAGATGAGAATGCACGGTTCTCTCTTTCTTTCTCTCTCTTTCGTTCTTTTTCTCTCTGTTTCTCCATCTTCGTTTCCTTGGCGAGAATAAAGATGAAGAGAGGAAGAAGGGAGGAGCAGGGTGGGGTGAGGTCCGGTGGTATCCTCGAAAAAGGGGGCGGAGGAGGAGTTTTGACCCTTCGCTAACGGGACCCTTCTTCGCTTCTTTCTCGCTCATAACGCGAATATCCCTCGAGCCTCGCGGCCAAATAATAGTCTTCGAGAGGGCCACACGAAGAAAACGAGACAACACCTCTTCCTCTTCCTCTTCCTCTTTCTCCACCTCCACCACCACCACCACCTTCTTTTCTTACTTTTTCTTTTACTTCTCCTCATCCTTGATATCTGCTCCAGTTTTCGTATTTACGCAACGAGACACGACAGGTTGTGCTCGGATTTGTTTTTTCTTTTCTTTCTCATTTTCCTCGTAAAAAGTCTTTCAAACGAGAGAAGAAAAAAGGAACTACGGAAGAAGAGAGGGGACAGAGGGGAGATGTAAAAAAAGGGAATAGAAGATGATTCTGGAGAACGATTCGTTGCGCTTACCGAGCAACATTCAACGCAATATTTTTCCAAGAGAGAATAGCTAGCAAGCAAGCAAGTCAAAGAAGTAAATAAATAACCAACAAGTGAGTATTTTTTACGCGAATTCCGTTCCGCTCGGTACTTTCTATGAGCAAATGGAATCTTGATGGTCGAGTTCCTCCCGTTCGAGCACGTGCCACAATACGTCTTCTTTCCACAATTTCTAATTTATTTTATTTCGATCATAGAAATAATATTCTCATCTCATCGATTCGATAATGGGATTTCTATTTATTTCTCCATCCAGTTTACGACGACGATGTTTCTCTACGAGAAAAAGGGGGATGTGTGTAAAAAAAGGAATGCAAGAAAATAAAAAGAAGAAGAATTAAAGGAATAAAAAAAAAATATTCGTGGTTTATACATCAAATTCCCTTATTCTGAAACTTTACTCTTCTGTACGAATCTACCTTTCTTTCCTCGAACGAGGAGAAGATAAATATCGATGGGAACAACCTTTATTGGTCGTTACGAGACGAGGATAAAGAAAGAAAGAAGAAGTAGGAGGGAAGAAAAGGGATTGGAACGACCTCCTGGAAAGAGTTGCGTCTCCTCTTATTTCGTTTCTAAGGCAAACTGAGATCGTTAGGATCTGTATCTTCGATCTTTCCTTTCTGAAGAAAATAAAAAGGATACAAATATATCCAAACGTGTTATACATGTGTGTACGAGTCAAAGAACGATGGCCCACATTTTCTATCTTTTTGTCAACAATTTTATACATTTGAAATTTTCTCGAAACCCACGATCGAACGAATGATATAATTTAAGATTAAGTAAATGATGATTACTATTATTATTATTATTATTATTTTCTTAGCTTACATTAGAATAGAATATTTTCGTTCGAATGTTTGGAAAACTGTAGCAAATATAAACCTGTCTTTTGAGAATCTACCGAACGAATTGCATCCGATTCGTTCATCGTACGTACGTTATAAGACACGCCCAATACTCATACACATACACACACACAGAGACACACACACAGGCGCAATGTATTGCGAGCAGTTTCGTAGAAAATTGGAAAAAGCGCTTTTCCTGAAGCGAAGAACGTGGTCTTTATCGAAAATCGAAGACTTTTCATAATACTCCCTCTACTCTGATGGAATACACGTATATTCAGCATCTTGTTGATAGTACGCTGCGTCGCGTTGCACTACTATCGATTTATTATTTTCCTTATTTACCGAGTCACGAATTAAGAAAAGATAACGATAATGACAATGACAACGCGTCTTCGAAGTAAAAAACGGAATATTGAAATGAAAAATAAACTTAAGGTAAGAAAATGATTGTTTGCTAAATTCATCGAGACATACGAAAGGAAATAAAAAATAAAGAAATACCGATGATACCTAACAATTATCTAAACATTTACTATACATCGTTTCTTAGTTACTAATAATAATCGATATATACACCACAGCTTAGGTAGTGTGTAGGTAGCATTACAACATTACAGAAGGATTACCAGTCGGTCGTTCCGTAATTACCCGTCGTAAATCGTGCCATTCATCGTCGTATTCTCTTTCTTTCGATGTAACAAGGTAGTTGACTTCTAAGAGGACTCGGTGTACAGCTACGACAGGAACGTAACTACGAGCTGCCTTTATTTCTTTCTTCAAAGATATAAAAAAGAAGGAAGGAAGGAAGGAAGGAAGGAATGAAAGAAAGGAAGATTTAAAATAAGTCAATGATAGAGGTACAAGTTTCAATGTAAAAACAAAATGTGCACTGAACGTGACGTATACGACGAGTTATTTTCTGTTGCACCCCTCTTCTATCTTTCTATCTATCTATCTATTAGGTTGATGAACAAACAATTATGGTTATGATTTTTTCAAATGTGCCATCGGTTTTTCTAGTTACCACTTATCTGGTTACGATCGCGAATACACGAGGGTAAACAAGTTAAATCGTGAATATTAATTTTTTAAATTAATCTTCTTGAAAAAATTAACAAGTTATATATATAACAGATATTGATATTTGATTATAAATACTAAGCCAATAAATATCCGCCATTAATTGATCAGCAACGTAATACCTATCCCCATGCCTATCTCTTTCTTCTTCGTCGTCGTAAGAGAAGCACGTACAAGAAAAGATAATAAACGGCAGTAAGCAAAAGAATTTGTCGATAAGACAGAAATAAATCTGGGAGGAGGATGAGAAGGAAAACGTGTAGCCAATGTAAGAGGCTGCTTTTCTATAAGAGGCGGCTAGCTGGTGAACGACGACGATGAAAGTTCGAGGATCGTTTGAAGGTAGTGAGAAAATTAGGAGAGTACCTACGCTCTGTCTCTCTCTCTCTCTCATTCTCCCTTTCTTTCTCTTCTCATCGTTATAATCTCTGGAGAGNTCGTCGTAGTCGTCGTCGTAGTCGTCGTCGTAGTCGTAGTCGTCGTTGTTCCTCGTCATACGATTCCGTAGCTGTGAGCGCGCGCGCGAGTAACTGAGCGCAGGCCGGTTTCACGATGAAATACATAACGAAAAGTGCGAAGGCAGGCAGCCAGGCAGCCAGCGAAGTTATAAGAGGATAAAAGGATGCACGTTCCGGGCTTTTACGGCCGGTACCCGGCCGATGTGAAGTGCGAAAAGAGAACGTAACGTGGTTGGAACAAGATGGGCCTGGAGGGCGGGAGAGAGAGAGAGAGAGATGAACATACGCATTATCTAAATGCGTGACACTTTGTGCGTTGTACGGCTCTCTTTTTTTCTCTCTCTCTCTCTCCTTTTACTCTTTCTATGGAAGCTACGGGAGAGTGTCTGTATCTCTCTCTCATTTTCTATCTATCTATCTATCTTATTCCTTCTCCCTCGCTAAATACGCCCCTCGCATCGGCCGAGTACCGTCCAACAACGACCGTCAAGTGGACAATCTCAGACTTCTTTTTCTATCTCCCTCTCTTTCTCTCTTTATTTTGTCTCTTAACAACAGTAGTAACATCGTCCGCGTCAACGAGACCCTTTCCAGTCGAAAAAGGAATACTTTTAACGAAAGAGACGAAGTCAATCTCACCCTCGCATTGGGATGCGCCAGCAGGAGGAGGAGGAGGAAGAGGAGATGATGAAGAGATGAAGAAGAAGAAGAAGAAGAAGAAAAGGAAGAGGAAAACGAGTCCTTGCTCGCTCGTTTCACGCTCCGTATCGAAACTTCAAAGTGTAGTCTAGTCTAGGTAGACAGAGATGGAATATACCCCCTTCTCATCCACCGTCTTCTTCCACGTGCATACACATATACGCACGAAGACGGAGAAAGTTCGTTTAACGACGAAGAAGCTTCGAAAGAAACAAAATATATCTGAAAGAAAGAAAGAGAAGGTAGGAAGGGAGAGAAATTCGAAAAAGAGCATCTTCTTTATTCAGCTGTCAATTATTCGCACCTGTCTCGATCACGTAAATTTCTACTATCCTCTACCTTTATTTCTTCCTCTTTTTATTTTCCATTCTTCCTATCTTCTTATTTTTTCAAATCTCTTTCCACCAAGATCTCATCAAATTGCGAGCGATTTCGATCCGATCAGCAGGTGAGAATCGATTCCCTCTACTTTAAAAAGATGAGTCTTCCTTCTTTTTCTTTTTCTATCTTTCTCTCTCTCTTTATTTCTTGAAGATTTCTGAAGTCTGAATCCAGCTCTCTTGTAAAAGTCCCGTTTCGCGAATCGGTACCGACTTCCGAAAGAAGAAACTCGATATCTTTCGAGAGGAAAGGCGTCGAATTCGGCGAGGAGGACGCGAAACTTTGCCAATGGCAGCTGCTTCTCTTCTTTCTCCCTCTCGCTTTTTGATTCCCCTTTCAGTTCGATGGAGGAGTTACAACGGAGAGGAGTTTGGCCCGCGAGGCAGAATACCATTGGCGAATTCGACGAACGATCGCTCGTAAATTACAACATGGAACCCCTTGCGCGTACCAACGGCAGCAACAGCAGCAGCAGCAGCAACAAGCCGGTAGTAGTTCGTCGTGCCGAAAAATGCAAACTACGAAGAATATACCATGGGGCCGATTCCTTATTTATTTTTATTTTTTTCTCGGTTGGAAGGGGGATCACCGCGTCCAGGAAAGTCGAAGTTTTACGTTCGAAGTCAACAAAGTTCGCGGAGGGCGATCGTAAAATGTCACACACCGTGATTCAACGGTAACGATGACACGATCGTCTCGAAAAGTATGGTACGATGATGGCGACGGCGGTGGCAACGGTGGCGGTCGCCCGATTGGATTACAACATGGGATATGCTTAACGAGATACTCCTCTCTCTCTCTCATCCTCGTCTCACATCGTACACAATAAGAAGAGAAGCTACCGATAACGAATGGACCGCGATAAATTTTTTCATCTCGAGAGATAGCTTTATGTAAATACGGTAAATACAAACGATGATACAACGTACGGTAAAAATATCGAGAGAAAAAAGTATGATGAGAGATTATAAAAATGAAATTCGTGATACGTTAAAGAAACTTTCTTTCTGATAAATATTTTTTACCTACGATTGCAAATCCTAATACATGACAGATCTTATCTGTTTCGCAAAGATATAATTCTGTCTATAATAAATAATATCTCTTTATCCGGAATTTATTATGAAACTGTGCAACGGCTATCAAATATTCTAGAGACTCTAAAGGAATGTGCAAATAGGGAGAGAGGTAGGCGGCGATAATGTTTTCGAGTCGGCTAGTAAACGTATATCATCCAGGATAGAATACATACACATATCGGGGGATGTTTCACCGATGGTTAGCGTCAAATATTTGGTGCGTGTGCGAACCACGGCAACGTTAAACGCCGCCTCCGAGAGGTCCTCTCTCCCTACGCCACCTTCGACCACCTCCTCCTCGTCCACCTCCTCTCGTCCACGAGCCCCATTGCCTCTGGTAGTGCGCGTGCTATACCGTCACGCTATGCAAACTAATTAATTAGTTGCTTTTCTAACGCGGAGGTTAACCACCGATCGTCGCGCGTCAACTCGCTACGACAAACCGACCACTCTCGTCGAGTGCTGAGTTTTCCTTTTCAGTACCCAATACTCTCTCTCCTGACTATCCTCCAAAATTCTCCTCCTCCTCCTCCTCCTCTTGGTCGTATCCATCCTATGCCATCATCTCCTCCCGTCGTCCTCCTATTTGCTACTTTCCAATTCGGTTTTACGTGTTTGACAAATGTTGAGATAAAGGGGAAACTGACTTGTACCGTATTCGCGTGCTGATTACTCTACTCTCTCTCGACTCAAATTTTTTATTTCAATTTTATCCTCATTCTCCTCTTCCAACGGTAACAGCTAATTTTGATATGATAAATTCAAAACGAATGTGAAATAAAAATAATTAAGCTTCGTTGTATCATTAACGGGATAAATTTATTACTCCGAAGTGATATTATTACGTGACCTATTCGAGAATATGAATTTTATTTATCAATAATTAACGGCAAATATTTTTCTTGTAAAATAAATGATTAGTAGTATACGTATAAGTATATATAAGGTAAAAATAATAAAATCACAATTTAATTAAGTCATACAAGCTACTGTTAATTAAGAAATAATACGAGATTCCCCTATCGATAGCTCGAAATTTGAGAAAAGACGATGACCCTCCTCCTCGTGGCGGAACTAAAGACTCGAACGAAATTAAAATGAATGGCTATCGCGTTCACGAATCTCTAATGGACTCCTCGGACACGCTTCTAATCTTAAGAAACTCATAAATCCATATGAGGATTAAAGTGCCATCGGGAACCTTGCCTGAAGGAGAGGAAGATAGAATAAAGAAAAAAAAAAGCAGAAGAGTGGAAGAGAGAGAAAGAGAGAGTCGATCTTTCGAGCGTGGTCAACGTTGCCGAACGAAGCGTGAATAAATGTGTGAATAAATGCGTGAATAAATGCGTGAATAAATGCGTGAATAAAAGGGAAGACGTAAAGTCTGTTCTAAACAAGCAATAACAAAAACAATATGTATCAACAACTGTAGAAATCTTTAATTATTACTTTCCTTAAAAAACATTTTATTTCCTTAACGAAGTTAATCGAGAAACCTTGACGAAAGGGAAAAGAGAGGCAAAAAAGGATAAAAAAAGAGAGAGAAGAAGAAAAAAAATAATAATCGCGAGATAAAATGTTGACTTGTAGTAAATCCGTTTAACGAGACCAACGCGCGCGCGTTGCGGTCTATTTGGATGTTATTAAAATTTTCTAGATAACCGCTAGATAACGGCTTGCAACGGGAAAGTTAAGCGGATCATTCAAAGGGATTAGAGAGTGAACGAATGAAAGCAAAATAGAAAGAAAGAGAGAAAGAAAGAAAGAGAAAGAGAAAATTGCAAGGTAGCATAGGTGTGTAAGTAACATGCGTTAATACCATCATCGTGTACGCGTGCATACACATACTACTACTCTTGACTCACGGTCTCGTTTATGTTTTTTAACTCGCAGAAACGCATTAATACGCTCGACAAAGCTTTTGAAAAAAACGAAGCTAGAAGAAGCGGTGCGAAATCCGCTCGCTACGCAGCATCCGCAGTAGCAGTCCAGAACGCTACGAATTTCTCTCTCCTCTCTCTCTCTCTCTTTCTCTCTCTTTCTGTTAGCTGCCATGCAGGCAAGCAGGCAGGCAGACAGGCAGGCAGGGTACGTACAACACGCACGTACGCATCAGACACAGACACATTTATATATACGCGTATATACGTACGCACTCACCTTCCCATTTCTATGGACTCTGCACTTGGCAAAAACTCGCGCTAGTTCCGCGCTCCGCTTTGTAACCGAGCACTCTTTAGGATTACTGCCCCTCCTTATACAATTTGCCGGTTGCCTCCGTATAAGCGAACGGCAAAGCCCGTTCGCACAGTCAACCCGTTTCCTGTCGTTAGCGGTTTAAATGTTAGGCAGGCAAGCAGGCAGGCAAGCAAGCAAGTAACCAGGCTGGCCAGCAGTCCTGGTTGAGCTTGCCTGTTCTGCCGGCGGCTACCCTGAGAATATACACCTTTCGCACTCTGAGAGGATCCACCACTCCTAAGTCCGGTTGAAAGAGGATAAAAACAAAAAACCTACAACCATTCTCTCCCTTACATTTCTATTTCCTAATTAGAAAACTTTCTATTCTATGTTACCAATTTGATTGTCGAAATATGTTTGACAAATTAGTTTTAATTAGATTTTATTCGTATTTTTATATACTTTTCTATACCCTTTCTTTAAAGGATTTCTTTTTTACCCTTCTCCCAATTTTCACGATCGAGCAGCAATCAACGTTTTGGCCCCGTTAACGAATGATGGTAATCGTGTGTGACTAAAGACCGTGTCCTCTTAAGTAAATACCTTGAAAATCTGTCGAAAACGTCCCCGATCGATTTTTATCGATGGGATTTCTATCGTGTTTCATTATATCTTTGAAAAAAAGGTTGTTGAAAAAAGAAAACAGAAACACAAAAAAACTCGGGGTGTTTAACTCGACGGGATAAAACGTAAGAAAGAATAAAGAAAGAAGGAGAGAGAGAGAGAGAGAGATACTGTGTTTGATCATTCGATCGATCGATCGATCGATTCCCCCTCGTCGTCTTTCGAGGAGGTACGAACTGACAAATAAAATCGTTTTAATCGAAAACTTTTTTACGGCCGACGTCACCTGTCCTGCACGAAACACGTTTCTTCCTTTTATTCTGGTCCTTTTTCTTTTCGCCCACCCCCATTACCACCACCACCACCTTATTTTCCTCCTCCTCCTCCTGCTCCTTCTTTTTCTCTTACCTCCCTTCCTCCCTCGCTCGTTCGTTCGTTCAGTGAATTAAAGGCGATCGCGTGCCAGAGAGTCGCGATCAACAAAAAGACGGAGGAAGCGCGAGCAAGTAGGAAATAAATAAATACATACGTACATAGGTACCCATACACACACACACACACACACACACACATGAAGCACACATTTATACGAAGTAGGCTTACGAACGAACAAGGAGAACCTCGACGCCATTAAAGGAGCGAAAGCGGCAAAAATGCGAACGTCCTACTACCTCTTCTCCTTCGTATCCACCACTCTCATTCTCTCTCTCTCTTTCTTCTTTTCTTTTTTTTATTACGCAAAACATCTCATATTTTTACGATTAAAATAAGTTAAGTCACGTGTATTTTATCATATGGTATGAAATAAAAAAATACCAAAAAGTACAACTCTAAAATGTACCTTTCTCCCAAGTAATTACGAAATATTAATTTATTTTCTTTTTCTTGCTAGGAGGGTAAAGAAATTCCTATTATTTTTAGCTTGAAATAAACATAAAAATAATGAATGAATGAATTTTTTTTATATCCCAAAACAAATATTGAACGACCGATGAATAAAAGAAAAAAGAATATTTTGGAATGTTGGACAAAAAGTAAAATATATTTAAGATCAAATAAGTTGAAAGTTAGTTAAAATCAGGAAACAAGTGGGATGAGGGTGAAGAGGAGAGGGGGAGAGAAAGACCCTTGGAGTCTAGAGAGCTCATTTGAAAGATAAAACGAGAGGAGACCTTTAAGAGACCTTTTTTTTCTTTCTCTTCGACGAAGAAGAGGGAGTGGGCACATTACGGAAGCTTGGAAGGGCCAAGGACGGAAGGGTAGAAGAGAAAGAAGAGAAGGGAAAGAAGCAGGAGAAAGGGCGGGACAAAGGCGCGGCCACGGCTCGTTCTCCCAATTTTGCGGGGTGCGCCCGAAACGAGGTGCCGTTGGTTGCACATGCCCAACAACCCCCTTCTTTTTCTTCTCCATCTCCATCTTCTTCTTCTTCTTCTTCTTCTTCTTCTTCTTGTAGAACATCTTCCTCTTTCTCTTCTCTTCTCCTCACCCTCTCAATTATCGGACAGTAGTGATTTAAGAGATGTGAGTTGTGCGTGCGTGCGTACGTACGTGAGTAAATGAATGTCTGCATGCGTTTATGTGTGTGTGTGTGTGTGTGTGTGTGTGTTTGAAGGAGGACAAAATTCGCGAATCTTTTATCCCCACCACATGAAACTACTATCGTCCACCGTGTCCTTTTTCTCTTCCTCTTTCTCTTCATCCTACTTCTTCTTCTTCTTCTTCTTCTTCTTGGCTCCGTCTCTTCTCGATCGAGCCCAGTCGAAGAGATTAACGAAACGAGAGAGAGTGAGAGAAGGATAAAGGAGGGGTGAAGGGATAGAAGGAGAGTAGAGAGAAAAGAGAAAATAAAATAATAAGTTAACCTCGAATAAATCACGGATCGACGAACTTGAGATATATCGCAAGCTATAGTCTCTAACGAGCTACGAGATTTATATTACGCGTTCCTCACCTCCAACAACGTTGGTTCTTTATTTTGCTTTCTCGCCCCGTTTTACACACACACACACACACACACATACACCACTACTACTACCACTCCTCTCATTCATTCATTTATTTATTTATTTATTTTTTTATTTGTTTACGAGCGACGAATTTCAAACGCTACGAGAAACACGATATTACCAAGAGAACTGGAAAGATATTTTTTTCCTTTCGGAGTTATGATAGATCCTTCGTTTTTTTAACTTATTGTAAACCTTAACACGTTTAATGCTACGCCAATTTTACAAGGATTGTCATTTATTTAAATTATATATTTATTTCTATCAATCTGGGCACGCCGGTCACCAGTGACTCCCATGGCAGTCAATAAGTTAAACTTTATTATTTTTTTTTAATAGTATATAACCAGGACTTCTCAAACTTGTTAGTTTGATGGCCTTTCCCAATACGGGATGATTACGATAACCATGCTTTGATAAGCTCTTGTATATAAAATAACATTCTTATCGTACACACACACCAACACACTTATCACACGCATTCCTCTCATCACCCGTGTAATATTGCTATCGATACTATTCTTCTAAAGTTTTATATTTCTCTATTCTATAATAGTAAGTTTTGTTATAATATTTAAGAGCACTTTGAGTCCCCTTTTCCCTCCCCAACTCTCCTCAATAAATCTCGATAAGACGAATACGATATTTTATCTTATTTCGCAGAACTCGCGTTACAAATTTTCTATAGTGATTTATTTCCCTCTCCCTCTCTCTCTTGCTTATCGTTATCACCATGAAAAATAGTACGATAGTAATCAGAAACTTAAGAAAAAAAAATAAATTGTTATCCCATATAATGAAATCCGATAGGAGAAGGGATTTTCTCCTAAGAAATCTATCGTCATTTTTCCTTTATTCGTTCGCCAACGTAGGTGTGTTTGTGATGTGTGTGTGGGTGGTAGAAATTAAACGGAACAGTAACTTAAAAGTGGTTTGGTTTATTCTTTGGTTAGTTTCACCCCCCAAAATAAAGATCCAGTTGGTTACTGAAGAAAAGAAAATAAAAAAAAAGATATAAAACACGAGACTTGCAAAGATAATAAACGAAGCGAAGAGAAACCATGGATTCGAAATGAAGATTACGTTTATCAAAAAGGACTATAATAATAATTAATAAAAGAGAGAAAGGAGAAGTAAAGAAAGAAACAAAGCAAGACAGAGAGAGAGAGATGGATGATAGATAAATAGAGAAAGAGAGAGTGGCGGAGGATGCATTAAACGGCGCATTAGTCACATCGGATAATGATAGAGCAGCGTGCTCGACAGGAAGTTTGCAATGAGTACGAGTACGAGTGCGAGAGAGAAAGAGAAAGAGAGAGAAACAGAGATAAAGTTAGTGTGTGAGTGAACGAGCCAGAAAGAGAAGGAACACACGATGTATGTATATTATATCGTATATAAACGACCAACTCACACCCGTACGCGTAAATTTCAAGCGCATAAACGCGTTGTTTATAGATAAAGCGCCAGCGGTGTGTGTGTGTTTGTAAGCGTGTGTTTGTGTGCGTGCATGTGCCAAAAGTCAGCCGATGAATGGACTAAAATCTATGTTTCCCTCGTGCTATTAACGTGCGCGAATAGAGAGCTAGTGAAGAGAGAGAGAAAGAGAGGGAGAGAGAGAGAAGAGGAGTTCGAATGAACGAACGGGCCGCGTAACACGCTAAATATACAACGTGTGTTTATAGGAGCGTGCATTCCCCGCAACTCTTCCACCTAACACTCCACCCAACCCTCTAACCTACCAAATCATACCTATACCACACGCGTATCCTCCGTCTTACAGTGTTTATTGTTTTACACCCTATTTTATAAAGAATATTGAACTAAAAAATATAAAAAGAACACGAAGATTCGAATCGTTCGTTATCGTTGAAAATGTGATTTTAGAGAGAGAGAGAGAGAACGTGAGCCAGTATTACTCATAGCTCTCTTTAATAAATTAGGAATATTTATAGATTTAAATAAAGGAGATGATGATAAAGTTATTGGAATGCGCGTAAATTAACGTTAAATGTGAAAATTGTTGCTATGATTAAATAGTTGATGTATCTTTTACTTTAGAGAGAGTTTTGGTAATTTTTTAGATTTGGTTTGTATCATTTCAAATAATTTATTTATGATCGACGAAATACGCGAATTACGATTGCAGATTCCGTAAAATCCAAGAAGAAGCAGTGCAGATAATGTAAAAAAGAAAGGAAAGAAAAGGAAAGGAAAGGAAAGAAAAGATTACGACAAAGAGCCGACTGTGTCTAACAGGAACTGTGTCGAGTTGGTTGATTTAAAAGCAAGTCTAGGGGGTTTTTAACGTTCTTCTCGCTTCATAAGAGATTGAGAGAGACTCGAGTAGCGATTTAAAAGCGGTTGGTTGATCAGTCAGTGGTAGTAGTCCGTAGACAGACCGGACTACTACTCCTACCGTACTTTTACCGGACTCGTACCGTGACCGGGTACGCACTACTCTCGTACGCGGGTTTCTCGATAACAATGATAGCGTTGTTGTTGCCACACGCAATAAACGATTCCAAAGCTTGGACAACGTTCGCCATTCGATCAACGGAAACAGAGAGAGAGAAAGAGAGAAAGAGAGAAAGAGAGACGAGGAAAGTCAATTTATTCACTCGGTTTACCGGTCTTTGTAAGTCGAAAGATTAAAAAAAAAGCAAGAAAAGAAAGAAAAGAAAAGAGTAAAGGAAATACGAAACGAAAATCAAACGTTTAAAAGGGAATACTTGAACGAAGATCTCTTTCTCTCTCTTTTATTAATAATTAATATTTTTAAATAATTAAAAATTTATATAAATTTCTTTGAATTTTTATCTCCCTTAAACGATAAAAATCTAAACAACTTTGCCCAATGATTTAGCTTATTTATATTTTGTTTTTGTTTTTCCCTACTCTTAAAAAGAGAATATTATAATCAAAGAGAATTTTATTTCTTGAACTAATTAAGTTCTCTCTCGTGGAAAATCTTCTTCGATAAAAACAACACTTCACAAAATGTGTTATGTTTGGAAATACCAGAACTGATCAATGGAGAAGGAAAACTTTATGTTCGACTAGATGAAGTAAATGAAAAGAAAATAAAAAATACAAAATCATGAAGAAAGTTTTTAATATCTCCTTCAACGACGAGAAGAAGCATCGTTTTCTTCTTCTTACCAACGAGAGGGGGGTTGCTATTCATAGATCCCGTTATCAGAAACGAAACGTTCTTATCTATAGTTATTTTCATCCCATATATTATACATTCGGTGATTTCCCTTGCACAACGTTTATTCCTGGTGTTCTGTTAAGCTCCTTAAAGTCAGATGCTTCTTCTATACTATCGATTATATTTACGAGTATCTTAAAAAAATCAAAAGAGAAACAGAGAAATTGAGAGAGAAAGAGAGAGAGAGAGGCGTGTGTTAATTTTATGACGAAATATCTTAAACTTGTTTGATTAATGTTCGCGTTCGAGTATCGACGACTAAGATTCAACTTTTCTATCTCCTTTTTTTTCTCTCTCTTCTCTTTATCTTCCTCTCTCTCCTTACTCGCCCCCTTTCCTTCTATCCAACCTTCTTTCTCTTTCTCTCTCTTTCAGTGTGCACGGTTCAGCGTTCAAAGGAAGGCGAAATACGCGAGCACGAATCGCGTAATTACCGTAATGCGCTTTTCCACCGTTTTCCACGATGATTATACCGTTCCAAACGATTTATACTTCTCTTATTCTCTCTCTCTCTTTCTCTTTCTACCTGTGCTGCTGCTGCTGCTGCTGCTACTACTCTGTAGGAAACTGAGTCTTCTTTTATGAGTTTTCTCTTTCTCATATTCTTTTTTTTTCTTTTTCTTTTCTCTCCTCAATTTTTATGTTTCTCTTTCCTTCTCTCTCTTTACATTTTACTCGTAGTTTTGAAAATAATAATAATAATAGGAAAAAAAAAATCCGTTCAATTATTAACATCTTATCTCGAAGAACAAAGAATCGTTCCAAAGATAATGATACCTTTCTCTCTTTCTCTAACTTGTTCTCTTTAACACGTTCCTTCTCTCTTTTATTCTAACATTTTCTTTCTATTTTCAATAGTAAAATAAAAAAATATAAAAAGCGTTGATTCTAGAAGAGTTGAGAGTTTGCGTTTCGTCGTGTCGTGTTGTGTGTGGTGTCGTGTCGTGTCGTGAAAGTAACGAACGATACTCTGGGGAAATAATGATAATAACGGGAGAAGAAAGATATTACGTGTTAGGATGATGGTCATACACGGAGAAAGAACAAGAAGAAGAAGAAGAAGGAAAAAAAAGAAGAAAAAGATGAAGAAGAAAAAGAGAAAACATGTAATACGTATATATATATATATATAAAGAAGAGAAAGAGAGAGAGAAGCAGTCGTGCTTCGCACGTGCTAATTACATAATTCACCGCAGCAATGACCAAAGTTTTAATTGCCGTAAGCCGTAAGCGACTCGGCAATAATATCATTATTCTTGACCGCTTGTGGCCACACTGGCTCGGCTCTTTCAGTTAAAGGGACTCCAAAAGGGATGAGCAAGCGAAAAAAAAAAAAGAATAATAATACTACGGGAAGAGAGTTTGAGAAATGAGTCAAAGATGGATGCATAAAGAAATACATTGGATGACAATGGAAGAAACAAGCGGAATAATCAAAAGATACAATGACGGTGACATGAAAAATACAAAAAGAAAGTGAAAGAGAGAGAAAGGTTGACGATGAAGGGTAACTAACGTTGAACCTGTTTTCGATGACGATAGAAAATGTATTCCAGCATCCACTTCGATCTTTCTCCTCTCCGGCAAGTGGTATAGTATCTCGAACATCTTTTCTCTTTCTCTCCCACTTACAAACTATAATAATGCAAAGAGGAAGAGAGAGAGAAGAAGAGCAACAGAAACAGCAACAGCAGCAGCAGCAGCAGCAGGTGCGAAGTTTCGTATGGCCTTCGTCGGTTCTCGCGATTCGTCCTTAATGGCCACTCTCTCGCTATTATCTACGCCCCAAAAAGCCCTGCTTCTCTCCCTCCCTCCCTCCTCCAGCAACTCGTCATCCTCCACTTCGTCCTCCACTCGTTCCCCCGAACCTTTCTCGTTCGGTCCGCTCGCGCGCGTCCTCCTCTTGGACAGGAGGAGAGATGGTGAAAGAGCATAGTGCTTCTAAGCACCAGACTAATAGCACAACCATATCGGCTGCCCATCTGAACAGCTCCCACTTACACATAGAGAGCCTCAATTCGACCCATCAATGTACAGTTATGCGTGTGAGTCTTCTGTGTGTATGTGTATTACACAGGATGCACTCCTCCAGGCCACAGGGAGATGAAGAGAGAGAGAGAGAGAGAGAGAGAGAGAGAGAGAGAGGGAATATATCGCTAAATTTTAGCAATAATATCGCATTAGTCTACCACTCTCCTTTACCGTTCAACCCTCTTCCTCCTCTTCCTCCTTCTCCAACTAACCATCTTCGCTCAACGCGATACAAAGCTTATTACGAAGCTCCTCTGCGATTATACCGAAAATGATGACAGACCGTGGGAGTAAAAAAAAAAAGACTATTTTTATAAGCTTTTAACATACATATGTATATGTGCCTAAATACATACCGAAAGGTTATAGCACGTTTACGAAGGAAACGTTGAATGCAATGTAAATACCTGGGTAGGAGGATGGATATAAAATGGCCGTGAAAACGATCGGTAACGACGCGAAAAGTAAATGGTTTGAGGAGAATCACGCGAGCACGAAAGAAACCCTCGAAAAGTGTCTACGTTCCCTCAACCTAACCCGTCTGCCCTTCTTCTTCTTCTTCTTTTTCCCCTCGTTCGTTTCCCCAAGTCGCGTAGACTCGCGCGTCGACAACCATTAATTAAAGCCACCCAAGTTGTCATCTTCGTGTCATGTACGCGATGACTGTATAATAATATCACGAAGGAGTCTATTCCTCGTCAAGGTTTCGGACGCTTAAGCTCGCGGAATTCCGGTAGTTTTGATCCTTGCGATGTTGTAATTTAGAGCCGAGTTTCTTCGAGTTAGCTTCGCTTCAGTCATTTAATTGCGACCGCCTTTTCATTATCTCGTTGCTCCTTGAACGATATATCCTGTACCTATTTTTCATCCACATTATTCATTTACTCTTTCGTTCCTTTTCCTTTCTTCTTCTTCTTCTTCTTCTTGTTCTTATTCTTCTTGTTATATACTCGAAGCATATCCACGCGCGAGATAGGGCGTTTCCTCCTCGTTCACGCGTGACCGATTCACGAAGAAACGAAACTTTGTTTTTCTTAGTTTCTTTCTCCACTCTGATCCAAAACTCGTTTACGATATATGGATTATTATAATTGATATTCGAGGTTTTATTTCATGAGATGATAGAGATCGGTTGGTATAATAATGAGCGAAAAAATACACGAGTCCCTTCTTCCAAACTGATAATTATTATATATAATAAATAAAACGAATGACGCGTATTATATTTCTATGCAATTTGCATGAACAATGCGGAAACTCTGTCCATCGTCGAAACGGTAAGATCCAAGAGATGGATACACGTATGATGTATATATGTATATGTGTGTGTGTGTGTGCTTATGTGGAGGATGGTTGGATGGATGGATAGATAGAGAGTAGCAGATATACCAAGTGAACACCACCAACGGGAATATGATGTCACGTACCGAGAAAATTGGATGCAACGCGTACACCAACCATGGAGAGAAATAAATATTAAACAGACAATAAAAGCTGCGGACGGACAAAGGGCATAATGAAACGGCGGAGAGAGCACGGACTGGTAAACAATAAACGTGTGGACCGAAGAAGGAAGAGACAGAAAGAGTGAGAGAGAAAGAGAGAGCCAATTGCGGTAAACAATAAGAACCGGCGAATTGTAATGTATTTTTTTCTCTTAGCTTTTTTTTTTTTAATATTTATTTTCTCCTTTTTGTCTTTTTTTTTGAGTAAAGCACAGGAGTGGCCTAGCGTGACGTCAGGTTTTTTCCGAGCAGCTCGTAATAGCACAGCTTACCAGACATTACCTCCGAACACGACACGCCCCTCTCATCGTTCGCTATACCGCAGTATGCTAGTATGTCGTATATACGTATATACGTTTCTACCCTTCGGCTTCATTCCGAACCACTCGTAATCATATCTTCCTCCTTTCTATCTCGTTTTCAAATTCCCTCTACTCGAGACTTAAACCTGCCGGTTTAAACTTGCCTCGCCCTCCGGTGTAACTCTTAACCGATGTAACTCTTCTTCTCGCGTTTAGATTTCTATTTACTCAAAAAATACAAAATGAAAAAAAAAATATAATCATCGATTAATCTCGTAAAAAAGAAAAAATACACGTAAGAGACTTTGACGAGCTCTTGTAAATTTTTTGTTCGTATAAAGAATATCAATAAACGTTGTAACCGCGGTCTCCCTTGTATTACAAATTACAATTCCATTTTAATTAACAAGAAGAACTATACCTCCCTCCGACAAGTATTAGATTTTCTTTTTTTCTGTTAGCCGAAAAAAACGTAGCACTTTTTATTTTCTCTCTTAAAGCTCGCAACAGGAGAACTCTTTTTCTACGAGGAGAGAGAGAAAGGTAAAAGAAAAAAAAAGGGAGAGAGAAAAGAGCTCGTGCCGAGCTTCAAGCAACGCTCGGATTCTTTTCCTATTTTTTTTCTCTTCTGTCCCCCTCCCCCGCCATACTCCTTCCTCCTTTTCATTTCTCTCTTTCCGTGCAACGAAAGTTCGAAAGCAACAAAAAGAATCCGCTTTCGCGAAACGCCTCCTCGGGGTAGGTAGGTAGGTTGTAGGTAGGTTGTAGGTAGGTGCTTGCTTCAGCAGAGTGCGGAGCTTGCGCAAGCTCTCTCTCTCTCTCTCTCTCTCTCTCTCTCTCTTTCTCTTTCTCTCTTTCTGTTCATCTGAACGCGTGTTTCGCCGCCGCCATCGCGGTCCAGGCGCGCGCGCGACTGTTTAAACTCACCGCGGCAGAATATTTTAATTAAGAGAGATCGTCCTGATTGCTTTACCGAGCAATTACATAATTCTACGCCGACTCTATCCGTGAAAACGCGTCAAAAAGCGCGAGAGAACCTCCGACGCATTTTTTTTTTCCTCTTTTTATTTCCCTTTCCTCTTTATTTATTTATTTATTTATTTATTTAATTTAATGTTTGTTATATTTATATAAAAATTTGTATGTAACAAATTTACAGATTCTATTACAAATACAAATCGAATCATTTCTAAGGTTGTTAGAAAGTGTCAAAACATATTTGTACTTTTGAAAAGCAACAGCATGATTGAAATAAATTAATAAAAAAGAAAAAAAAATGAAGTGTTTCTATTTTTTTTTTTTCTTTCTTTCACTTCTTCTCTTTTCCTTCAACACCAGTGTCCAAGTAGAAAATTCTTTACCGTGACTTTTAACTTTAAAAGAGCGTCTTTTTAAGGAGTACGATCGCTAGGGTGTTTTCTCTCTCTCTCTCTCCCTCTCTCTTATGCAGACTACAACGTGAGCCCCGTAAGTAAATGAATAATAAATTCCTTTAAACGTCGCGGCACGGTGTATAGTCGGGGAATACAAGGCTTTCCACCTTGCAGCTTATACACGCTACTCAAGGTGAATGATGCAAATGCCATCGCGGTCGACGGTCTACGAGGCGTGCATATGCAAGCACACATGTACACCTACTACTACTACTAACACACTTATACGTAATCTCTCTTTCTTTCTCTCTCTTTCTCCTCATTCTTTGTCGACGTCAACGAGTCATTGATTCTCCTCGGTTTTTCTCGCATAAGTATAAGCAAACACGCGATAAAAAGAAGATAAAATGAAGATGAAAGGGAAAAAGAGAGATAGAAAGAAAGAGAGAGAGAGAGAGAGAGAAAGTAGTAGCCAGTTTGTCGAATATTTTATTAGAACGATTAATCGTTTTCGTTTACGAACCATTACTGTATCATCGTTGTTCGGCCAAATGACACGCGCTCTTGATTTCACAAGCGAAACAAACTTTCCTTCTACGTGCTCCTCGACGATGGATTTAAATGAAAATGACAGAGAGGGAATAGTTAAGGTAGGAGGGAGGGTGGTAGGATAGATAGATAGGTAGGTTGGTTAATGTTCTTACAACTTTTACTCACTCCCACAACTCGCGTTAGTGTGCGTGCATGCGTGTTGTGTGTACTAAACTCGTCACGTAACAAGATTAACCTACGGAAGTTACGCTTCGATTTACCCGAGTACGTGTCGAAGAAGCACGTAACGAGAGAGAGAAAGAGCAAGAGAGAGAAAGAGAATGAGATAGATCTTCTAAGAAAGATTGTCTTCTCGATTGTCTTATTTTCTTCTTCTCTAAGAGGAAAAGAAAAACAATTTTATTTGATAGTTGTGTTAAACCCTTTGAGTGCATCTCAGTTGCTTCAAATGTTTCACTACTAATCCTTGACCAAAACAGTACTTTAAATTTTTTCATACTATTCTTAATGATTGAAAAAATAAATAACTGCAGAAAAAGAAATTAAAAATTATTTAGTTAGCGAATAATAATTAGGTTAGTGTTGTCTTTTTTTGGTCTGGTCTTTTGTTATAACAGAGATTCGTGTCAGTTTTCATTCGCAAAACGTTACGAGTAACGAAAGGAATGAAGAAAATGAGAGAATAACGGGGATGGTAAGAATTGGTCGGAAGGGATGAGAGTATTTTCATTTTCGAGCCAATAAGAGGAAGAGGAGGAAGAGGAGGAAGAGGAGGAAGAGGAAGAGGTGGAGGAAGATGCTAAAAAGTATCGTTGTTCGAGCGGCAATTTAAATAAGGCAAAATGCCAAAAAGCTCGCGCAAAATTCGGCCGCCCCTTTCAAAGACTTCGCTTTTTTATTCTCTCCTCTTCCTACCCCACTCCACAACTCTTTATCTATCCGTTCTTTTTTTCCATTCCTTCTCTTTTCGTCTTTCTTCTTCGACTTTATCTAGGCACCCTCTTTAAAACCGATACTTTATTTTACGATTTCTAGAAACTGACTGATCCCCACACCACCATCACCACCCAACGAATCATCGTCAAGATATTCTTTCCCTTTGTTTCTTCTATTTTTTTTCCTCCAGTTTTTCGCAAGAATTCGACGAACCATGACGGAATCTCGTGAAAGAGGTACATTGTAACAGTCGGGGGGTCTCTATTTTTCCCTCAGGAACAAACCAACACAATCGTTCATATTTTTCTTGCTGCCGTTAACTGCAGTGCTTCAACAGGAGTTCAAGGTTGCAAGCGATAATTGCATTTACAGAAGAACCTTCCTTCCTTTCTATATCTTCCTTCTGTTTACGAAATATACTACTTTCCGAAAGGTTATGGAAGCGCTACCGTGCGAAGGACTATTACGACGTTCGCGTGAACCTTTATTTTTCTTTTTATTCTCTTTTAAATAATCAAAAGAACGTAAACGAAAGAGAGAGAGAGAGAAAGAGAAAGGAGACGCAGGAAATAAATAATGTCATATGAATCGTGCTCGCAACACACGCAAAGTTTTGCGAGTGGCGGATATAATTAGGTCAAGTTATGCTGAAATTCTACCTACAGGAGTCCCAGAATGATCCGAAATTGAGTCAATTTGGTTTGAGATTGTTAATTAAAAAAACCAAAAAATAAAAAAACAACAACTCCTCTCTTTCTATTCGGATTGCCTTTTATTTTGTTAGCTTTTTGAGAAATAACGAAAAGACAGGAGAAGTGGAATAGGAGTAGTAGTAGTAGGCTATCTTTCTTTCTAAACGTTGAATAAAATTAAAAAATAAAATAAAATAAACTCTAGAACGTAAATAGAAAAATAGAGACGAGGAAAAAGAGATGCATAGACGAATAAAAAAAAAATAGAAAAAAAGGAACGTCGACGAGTCGTATGGATACAAGTTTTTAAGTGGGTAGATAATTAAAAAGCAAAATTGAAATTTTCTGCGAGTGAGGTGATGGTAGTAGTAGAGAGCTCATGGAAAGGGCATGTTTTAGAGCATAGGAGAACTCTCTTTCTCTCTCGTAAGTCTTTTCTCTTCTTCTGGTTTTTCAGTGTTCACAACGGGGAGCCAGGTTACCGCCTATCTCGTCGTATCCACCGAAACCCGGTCCCGGTGTTGGCGTGCACGCTATAAACTTCCTGCGGTGGGTATCTTAAAATAACCCTAACCCACTCTCTCTCTCTCTCTCTCTTTCTACGCGACGAGAAGTAAGAACTAGAAAAGGGCGCGTGAGAGATCGTTTTTGTATTACGATTAAAAGGGGGAACTGAGTTTAAAAAAAAAAAAAAATAAATGCTTGAAACGGTTCGAAACAACGAGACGAGACGAGACGAGACGAGACGAGACGAGACGAGACGAGCTGGAGAGGAGGAACAGAGAGGGGGGGCTAATTCCTTAGAAGGAGAAAAGAATTCTACGAAAAAGTTCTTTCAAATTCGTCCTTTTAATGATAAACCCACCACCACTGTCTTCGAAATATTTGAAAAAAAAATTCAATGATTTGTAGAAAGAAATAAACCAGACGGAAATAGAAAGAACGATTTGATTTTTCTCTTTTTTTTTTGTACCATCCATCCATCCATCCCCTTTTTTTTTCTTTCTTTCTTTACTCCGTTAAACGACTTTGAATTACGAGTTGCAGGTTCAATTAACGAAAGGAGTTTAGTAACCACACGGAGTCGAACCGTAAAACGTCATTTTCCAATTGATCGAAGCTAGCTTTGAGAAAAAGGGATCGGTACTAGCTGAGAGACAAAGAGGTCTTGCACTACTACCACTACTACTATTACTATTACTACTACCACCCACCACTACTACTTTGACTATCTCCTATTACTAGGTATGGGTACCGAATCTCGGATCGAGTCTCTTGCAAAACTTGACTTTGTCGTTGGCTCTGAAACCCACCACTGGCGAAAGAGTTAAAGTCACCGACCAAACTTGGAAGAAAAAAAAAGGAACAAATAAAAAAGTAAGAAGGAAAGAAAGAATGAAAGAAAGAAAGGAGACGTTGTGTGGTATCGGTAAAATCTATCGGAACGAACCGGTCGTGGGGACCCGGTGGTGGACATTCATTAACATATAAGAACTGTTGAAAGTGAAATCCAGGTAAAAAAAAAAAAAGAAAAAGATCGCGTTGAGGAAAACGTGATGAAAGATAATTTAGAGTTAGAAGAAGTAAGAAGATACAAATATATGTCATAAGTCGAGTGCTAAATGTGCGAGTCTTTCTCATTGCCGAGAGGGTCTCTGTCCTCGTCGTAGTCGTCGTAGTCGTCGTAGTCGTCGTGGTTGGTTAACGCGTAATTGTAATTTTGTATCTATGTATGAGGAACGTATCTATGCATGTATGTGAACGTGACCCACTTGATCCTAGGCAGTATAATGTTTCGTAACGAGGGTAGCAGCTAGCTAGGAGATCTATCGATCGATTGTCGACACTCGAGATCGATAGCTCGATTAATAAGCACGCCCGTTCTCTCCCAGTCATCGTCGTCGTCATCGTCATCGTCGTCATCGTCGTCTCGAGCGATCGAGCAAATGAGTGAACGAGAGAGAGAGATCTGGTGTGGCTTTTAGAGTATCTCACTCGAGCATCCAACTACCCAAAGCAACAGAAGACACCGCAGAGTAGTGCAGGACAGTGCAGGGCAGTGCAGAGCAGTGCAGGACAGTGCAAACACACCAACGACGATCGTTGCTACCGTCACAATTCGTCCCGTTCGTTCGTTCGTTCGTTCGTTGGTTGGATGTTGAACACGCGCACACATTACGAACGAGCGCATTCCCTGCGTCACGGGTAACTAGAATTATGGCCGACATTGTCCCAGATTCTGAGACCGTGCCGACCACGACAACGATGGATTCCTTTCTCCGGTTGCACCGCGACAATGTAAGCGCATTAGCGAGTACCGTGCGTCGACCGGATCCGTCCACTTCGATTACCTTTGCATTACACCTATCTCTATCTCTTTCTTTCTATCGCATATATAAGTACGCAACGTACACATTCGCTATTACCACTTTGATATTGTTGCTGATAGTAAAGCTATAATGCCAGAACGTTCACAGACTCCTTTCTTTATTCCTTTTTCATCGGTTTTTCTTGAAAATTCAATTACATCAATCTAACTGAAAAAATAAACGAGAATTTCTACTACTATGTTGCATTTTAGCAGTATTTCTTTTCCTTTTTCTTTAATTAGAAAATAAATAAAATAATATCACCAGTGTCGTATAAATTTAGATCGAATAAGAATTTATATGTATTGATAAAATTGAATATTTTATTTATATAGAAAAATATAAATTTATACGTTCTCTCATAGGATTAAAAAAACAAAATTGACTCCATCCGAGTAGGAAGAACATCGATCAAGTTAATATCATAAATATAAGAAAGTGAAGGGAGTTGATCGGTATCCTTTCAAAGGGTTAATAGTCCAAGAATCTTTGGTCATAAATAATGACGTGTTAATTTAATGTCACGATAGATTACGAAAGATTGTTAAGAAAGTAATATGCGTGAACGCATTTACATAGTTCTCTCTCAATCTCTCTTTCTCTCTTTTTCATTTGTGGCGTGCTGTAGTAAAATTCATAGCGGTAGCGTAACAAGGATTGATATATACAAAGAGAGAAAGAGTGTGTAGAGAGAGAGATAGACAGAAAGGGGTGGAAGAGAAGAAGCAAATAGCTATAGCACAGGCTTTAATTACAAGCTTGGGGGTTGAGAAAAAGCCTAGACCAGGGTGGTGATATGGTGATGGTGATGGTGGTGGTGATGGTGGTGGCGATGGTGGTTACAACGCTCGCACGTTCGGTAAATGGCGCTTCGCGAATGTTTTTGTCGCGATTAGTTACGCTACACCTCTCGTATATGTACTCTACGACCAACGACAACGACAACGACGACGACGATGACTATGACGACGACTATAACGATGGATATATTTAGACTGGCGCGTAAATTGCGCAGAAATATTTACGGCCACCTGACAATAATCGGAGATAGTCGCTTCGCTTTTAACGTCCGGCCTCTCACTCACTCTCTCACTCATTTCTTTTTCAATCGATCGATCGATCTTCTCTCTCTTTCTCTATTTTACCTTTCTATTTCCATAAGAATAAGTCAAGAAAGATGAATATTAAAATGTTGGAATAAAATGTATTGGAAAAGTAGAAATAGAGTAAAACAAATGCACACAATTGAATTGAAATTTGTTCCATTTCATACTTGAAAACCTAATATATATTTAATAAAAAAAAAAAGAGACTAGAATTAAAATACTAAAATAGAATGCAGATTCCAACAAACAATTCTAGGTCCTCTCTCTCTTTCTCTTTCCTTCCTATCGAGTTGATATTTCTAACGCGTTTTCTGATTACTTTAGGGATGGGAAAAAAAAGAGGAATGAAAATAAATAAAAAAAGGAACAGAGGGATGGGTGGTGGATTGAAAACCAAAAAGGCAAAAAAAAAACACACACACAGACACACAGACACACCAAAAAAAAGGAAACCAAAAAAAAAATAAAAAAAGAGTTAACTTCCTTATTTTCTTTTCAGCGTGTGTTCGCCCGAACGAATTTCCGCGAGAGCTCGTTGAATTATGTATCGCGATAAATAAAAGGGCAGCCGCGAGATGCGATAACGCTTCGGGAAAAAGCTCAGTGAATGGTTTAAAAAAAAAAAAATATATATATATATATACATATATATAAAAAGAGAGGTAAGCGAACGGCGTTTGTGTGTAGGAGCCCACTAGCAAAATTAAAACTCATATAATCGATATAGGCCGGCTTATAAATATTCTATGGCGGCAGCTCGCTCGATTGATTTCCCAATTAAATGTAAACGAACTTCGGGGGCCCAGGTAAAAACGTTCCCAACGAGTTTATGATATTCACAAGCTGCCGACGGATAAAAGGATCAGAAGAAGAAGAAGGACTCCACTCACTCACTCACTCACTCACTCTTTCTCTTTCTCTTTCTCTTTCTCTTTTTCTCTGTGTAGTAAAAAGTCGTAGATGAGTGAGAGACGAACGACGACGGGCCGGTCAATAAATTAATTATTCACCTCTACCCCCGGACACTCTTTTTAACCCCACTCTGCCACCCCAGACCAAACCACGCCATTCCACCATCACCATTTTACTTATCATCTACCGTTTCAACATTCCATTTCGAACTTCAAAACTCATCTCTCTCTCTCACTCTCTCTTTTCTTTTTTTATCCATTCATCAATCTATTTACTTATCTTTTTTTTTTTCCTTTCAAGTACTTAGTTCAGATCATCAGTCTTTCGAGAACAACATCATCGAAAGAGCACCATCGTCCTTTCTACGAACAAAATTTTCTAGACCCTTTTGTGCTCTCTAAGCTACCCCATAACTGGGCCCTTTTCTTAAAGCTAATCGTCCCTCCAAGAATTCATGCCCTTTCATTGTGACGAAGGAATGCACTCTTTCCATCTCTCTTTCTATTTTTAACCTTCATTCTAGTCCTTAAAATCAAGTTTTAAATAACGAGCTGTTAAACATGGCAGGTATATCACACAAGCTGAAAAATATATTCCAGTTGAAAATATTTTTTTCTACCTTGTATAAATAAGATTGGATCGAAGTGAATATATATATTTTTTTCTTTTTTCTATTTTGGGAAATAATCTCTTTTCGTTTAGAAAAGAAAAGGAAAAGAAGAAAAAGATTGGAAGGAAACGATAAAAGGAGAAAGGAGAACGAGTGAGTAAGGAAGATGGAAAGTCTCACCCTTGGAATCCGCAAACATCCTGAGTTTCCTCTTTCAGGATGGTTAGTTCTGGGTATTCTTCGATGTTCACGGCCCAACCGGTATATTTATTCTGGCTCATTTGTCCCTCGGGAAGCACTGCGTCATTCGGGACAAGTTTTTGAAGCCCTCTTTCTCGAAAACATTTCCCCTGTCGTATCCCTTCCATCATTTTTTTTTTCTTTCTCTCTTTCTAAGACCTACCACCACCCTTCTAAGGTCTCAGGTGTTAACGAAAAGCGAATAGCGGAAAGAAGTTTCTAATACGACCTATTTTCTCTTTTGTACTTTACAATTGGAGGCGGGTGGGGGAGGAAAATAATAAGAAGAAAATTAACCTACGATTAAACCAGAACCTGCAATTGATTTTATCAACCCTAATCATCAAAAGGAATGTATGTAGATGATACAAAATAACGTAACGTTTCTATTGAAAAATAAAAACAGAGGTCTAGTTAATCGAGAATATGCGATTACGTTTGAACGGTTTCATGAATTCTCATTGAAAGATTTCTAACGGTATTACAGATCGATATTGCACTATTCCGATAACATTTTCGCATAGATCGTTGTTGATTCGAGAATAAGAAGAAAAAGAAAATCCGTATGTTCTTTGACAGACAAACGATCGAAAGGATCGAAGGGATCTACCATCGTCCAAGAGTATCGACTCTTGCTGCTGTCGTTTGCTATGTTTCGCGAACCGAGTCATCGATTCAGGAGACGTACGAATGTATGCGAAGGAAGAAACGTACGAACGACATAAAAGATAAATAAACAAAAAATATAAAGACAGAGAGAAAGAGAGGGAAGGGACATAGAGAATCTTATACAATCGAGGATCGTTTTAAAACTCGCACGAGATGTCTCTTCTTCAACGACGAAATATTCTTCAAAAAGAAAGAAAGAAAAAAACCGTCATTGCTTGGTTCATCGATAACGTCGTTGGAAAACGAAAAGTAATGGGTATACTGGGAGACTGGTAATTCGTAATCGAATGGTATCGAACAGATACAACACGGAACGATCGACAGAACTGCGAAAAGAACGTACGTACAAACGAACGTACGAACGAGAAAGAGAGAAAGGGAGAAAGAGTTTCTGTGAGAGAGCCAAACGAGAGTCAGAGTATAAATCTCTGTCGTGAGATCGACGTCTCGTTTTTTCGACTACTCTCCCGCAAACGTACTCGGCGTATAATGAGACAAAGCATTTGTCCAATCGAGAAATACGGAGTGAGATGAGATGAAATGAGATGAGATGAGATGAGAGAGAGAGAGAGAGAGAGAAACACTCTTTCTTTTTTTTGACGTATCGAAAGGATTATCTCTCGAGGAATGAAATCAAGTTGCGCGTTGAATATCGTGTACGATCACGACCAGTTACATTTTATAGATGATCTTATAATTCATGACGTAAGTTATACGAAAAGTTTAATTTTTCTTTATAAAAACACGGGACACCACGTTTCAAAAAATATAAAGGACCATTTTAAAAAATTCCAACATTCGATCTTCTCTTTTTCTTTCTCTCTCTCGTTTCGTCTCGTTTCTCCTCTTCTTCTCGTATTCAGATGGAATCTTTTCGACTCTCGTTTCAAGAGATAAAAGAACGAACTAACTTTTCTACTTCTTCTCGATGACTCGTCTAATTTTTCATAAAGGCACGAAACGACTACCGATCTTTTCTAACCAACGAAAAGAATCGAGATCACGTTTAACCACCACTCCATCCTTCCTTCCTTCCTAGAACACAGAATTTTTCTTCTTTTCAATCGAAAGAGGTAGAATGGGGAAAAAAAGAAGAAAAGATTGGTTGACTGGTAAAATGTACATTCCCATGGAGGAGTATGTCTATGAATATTTTCTTAGTTCATTTTATTTTTCAACGTAGATGATTCTATTGCAAACGATGAGAATCGATGACAAAGAATCTCTCTCTCTCTCAAATAATTTACCATAAGAATAAATATTCTTCTAAATCATTTCAACGTAGCATATACTAAACTCATTTAAAATTCGATTTTTCCAACCCATCACCCTGGGAGTGACGACCCCCTTAAAATAGAAGAGAAAGACGAGATCTACTGAAAAAAAAAAGAAGAAGGTTAGTTTCTCTCTGGCGATCGACCTCTTCCCACGAAGCTAGACGACCGATTGGCAAACAATTAAGCCAGAGTTCCGAAAAGAGGATGGGGTTGGTTACGTATATCAACAATTCAAGGAGAAGGAGAGAAAAAAAGAGAGATGCATATATATATATATACTTGAAGGACGAGAAATAGGCATGTATCGCACGAACATCTTTACACGAGACCACACGAGTCTTTTTTTTTCTCTCTCCGTTCAACCCTTCCACTCTTCATCCCTTTCCACACCCTCCGAAGCACCTTTCCTGCGACTTCCCCGCTCGTGTCCTCCCCCCGCAATAGGAACAATACCACGTTGGTCTTCCGTCGGAGGGCTGAACAATGGCCCCTCCATCACAAAACCATCGTCACCATCGTCGTCACCATCCAACCCTCCTTCCATCTCTCTCTTTCTCTTTCCCATTCTTTCTTTCTTTCTTCCTTTCTTTCTCATTTCTCGTCTCTCATTCTCTTCCTCATCTTCGTCGCGAGATTTGGATCGACGACGAAAGAACCAAAGACGACCAAAAATCCAATGGTGGTATTATAAGGCGTGTCGTCTTCTCTCCTTTTCTCGTTCGGGGTATGCGTGTCACGTAGGTACGTACATATGTATGTACAACATGCATAAAGAAAGAGAGAGAAAGAAGGTAGAAGGACGACAGTGCTGCTACGTTGCTGCGCCCATTATATTGTTTTGAATTAAACGCACCGCGGTTGTACTTGCTTGCTTGCCTGGCCTGGCCTGGCTTGGCCTATGTTTTAATATAAGGGTTTTGAATTTCACGTTCATCTACCACCTACCCATGTTCTCTCTCTCTCACTCTCTTCTTCTTCTTCCACTCCCTTGTTTTCCATTTCTATCCGTCTCTATCTTTTTTACCTCTGGAACTCTCTTCCGCGTTTTTCCCGCGAAACTACGGGACGATACGGCCGTTATTTTCAGAAACCCCGTCGTCGTATCGAGTTCTTTTTAATTGGTGGGACGCCGGTGCGTGCGATTTTCCCTACAAGTGTGTGTGTATGTGTGTGTTGAGTTATTTTTTGTTCGTCTTGTTTTCCCTACCACCACCACTAATACCACCACCACTACCAAAACCCACGAAGCAACCCTCCCCTGGACGTTTCTTTCACCATCGAGTAGAATCACGAGAGTATGCGTGAGTAAGTGAGCGTGTATGTGTGTGTGTTGTCCCTCCCTCTTTCTCGTAGTATGTGTGCACGTTTATGGGTGTACGCGTAGTTTTTTTCTTTTTTTTTCCTTCGGATTTTTGACGGCTGCACGAATTTCAAGCATCGGCTCCATTGTCATGGAACTCGCATGCTGCGTCTCTCATCGACGAAGATAACTACCGATGGCAAGGAAACACAGTGAAAAAAGAAAAAAAATGAAAAAAAGAGAAAGAGAAAGAGAAGGAGACAAATCTAAAAGTGTGTACGATTGATAACGATACGTAGATGATACAAAGTGTCGTTTAAAAGTTTGTCAAAATATTTCCTCACTATTTTTCTAGATAAATTTTTAAACGAACAGAAAAATTATCAAAAGCAATAAAACAAAGATCAGGCTACACAGATCGAGTGTCTTTTCTATCGAGAGAAAAATAACAAATAGAAAAAAGTTGCAACGAGTACTTGGAAAACAATATCGTCGAGAGATAAGAAGGTAACATAGGATGATGCATAAAGGAAGAATTAAAAGAATCATCTGGCATGGGAATTTCGAAAATCAATTCGTATAAATCTATCGAGAGAAAGAGAGAGAGAGGTGTGTTCGATTGAACAAGGAACTGCTTAGACTCGCTTTTGAATTCCACGGTGCACGTTCCGGGCGTGCGCGGACGCGGTTCGTTTAGCAAATCGTCGCAACGACTATAGGCAGGTAACAACCTAAGAAGAAGACGAACGAAGAAGAAATAATAGGAGTAGAAATCGATCGTGATCGAGGAAAAGAGAGTCTTCTTCTTCTTCTTCTTCTTTATCCTGATTCAATCCGGCCGGCACACTACTTGACAGTCTTTCGTGAAACTTTCTATCTTTCTGTTCTCTTCTCCCCCCGTGCTAGCAACGTCTTGATTTAACAAACTGCGAAGAATGGACGACGGCGCACGTGGTTCAGATAGCGCGTGTTCCTCGGAATTCCACTGCAGTTGGTATGCGTCTAAATCGCTGAGGTACGCGGAGAGAGGAGGTCCAACAAGCAAGCATTGCTAGTAGCCTTCCAATCGGTTTCTCTATCGAGAGCAACGGATCTCGGAGGAACGAAATCGGAACGAGCACGGAATAACTTTTGTCACGCTTCTTATCGGCAAGAAATATTTCTCCATCGAGAAACACAGTGAGAGAAAGAGAGAAATAACATTGGAAGATAAATAGCCCCTACTACATTTACATTAGCTTCGGTGCGAGGGATTATTAATTAACTCCAAGATAAAATGAACGGATCGAAGCATACTCTATCTCCTCCTATTTCTTTCACTCTCTCTCTCTCTCTTCCTATAGCGTAAATCAATACAGATTATTATCATTAATACATGTTCGTAATTATACATAATCTTGATAATTTCTGTTTCATGATGTATTAGTATAATCGTTGTTGAAATAAATCTATCATCGAATAAATTCATTCATACATTATCTACTCTCTTTTTCTCTCTCTCTCTTTCTCACAGACACACTTTTATCTCTTTCCAAACGAAATAACAAAACGATTCAACGACGGTCCATTGACTCACGATAGAAAGAAAGAGGGCTGGGTGTTCACAGTCGAATTTCGGTTAAAAGATTCCTTTTCTTCTACTTCTTCTACTTCTTCTTCTTCTTCTTCTTCTTCTCTTGGTGAAGGTAAGTAAGCGTGCGTGTGCGAGCAAGCAAGCGCGTACGAGGGTTCGACGAGACACGCTCGTTGTCGGAAATAACGACATAATGACATGGTAGGAGATGAGTGCCCGAGGTAGGTAAACCCAAGACGAGGTGTACGAGCGAGACGGAAGGTCCGGTTTGTCGGGGAAACTGGGTGAGTTAGCGAGAGAGAAAGATAGACAGAGAAAGAGAGCTAAGATCTGGACCTCTCTTAGGTTGAGTGTACGTGTATTCGTCCAACGTGTATGTGTGCGAAATGCTCAGGAGCGTCGTTGACCATCCTCGACCATCATCCTCGAACTCAGGAAGACTCGTGTGTGCCTACTAGCCAACCAACCAGCCTGTACCTTCTCTCTCTGTGTATGTGTATGTGTGTGTGTGTGTGTATTGTGCTTCGTTCAACTACTTCAAGGAGTCGAAGAGACCTTAATAGGCTCTCACGGCTAGACCACGTCACGCACCCTTTTTGCCCGACACGAGTGGACGACCTAATTTTCTTTACGACTTATCGTCGACGATACCTCTAAGACTCTCAGGTGTGATGCCTCTCTCAATGATTTATCGTCCAAGTGCATCCAATATAGCCCAGAACCGATTGGATATATAATGACTTTTATCCTTAATTGCGCTCATTTTTTTGCCATCACTAAGAAGAGATCACCAAATTATCCTCCTCCTCCTCCTCCTCTTCCTCCTTTCCCAATCCCTAACCTGAGTTTACCTAATTTTATATCATTTTCAAAATTACTAATACGTTTCTTTATAACTCGGCAAGATTATTGGTGGTTGGTTGTTGTTATTTATAGAACTTTTATTTGATTTTCAATGAATTTCTTTTTTTTATTTTTTAACGACAGGCAGGAACACCGAACACGGAAAAAGGTGTGATACTCGTAACGACGTAACAACGCCCGTGTAAATAACGTTTTTATAGGAAAAAAAATATTTCAAACAAATTGTATTAATTATCGAAGAGAGAGAAAGAGAGAGTTAGAGAAAGGGGGAAGCATACAGAGAGGGGGATGAGAGATGACCGTCCGTGCGTGGTATCGCGGCTGCACGCGTTCCCGAACGAATGAAACTCCAATTGGTTTTCCGATATGTAGTACATATCGAGGGAGTATCCTCATACGAGTAGATATGAATGTTATATACGTTAAAATTATTTGACGATAACGTTAACAGATTTGAAATCATCATTTTCCATAAATCGACACGCTTGCAGCAGCAGCAGCACACTGATTCCGTTGGACGAGGATCATAAGTCGAGTTCTATCGAAAACCTCTTTGTGTACAGTTCCTTTTTTTTTATTTTGTTTATATCTTTCGTTTTCACATTTTATATTTTTCATTATATTTTATTCTACAATTTAATTTTATCTACCATACACGTTACCATTAATATTTATCTATTCCTAATCTAGTCAATCTACCCTGATTTTAATCTAAAAATGAACGTTGCTTCAATACCGAGTGAAAAAAATGTTATTTTTAAACAGTTAAGACACGTTTGTATATTAGAAAAGAGAAAAAAAACAATACTAGAGTGTTTGAAAAATAAATCAAAAGAATATAAAGCGGTAACTAGCCGAGATGTAATTGATTACGCATCATTGTGAAATAAATCCGACACTTGATCATATTTTAAAATCCTTTACAGTTCTACGAATGCAACGAAAGTTATTCGTGTGAATTATGAACGCGTATACAAAAATTTTTAACACTTATCCCCTATCACGCTGAGATCAAGTATTAAAAAGGTTAAAAATTATGTTTAGCTTACATTTAGATGTACTTTGTCCTTATATCCATAAATGCAGGTATCCATATATGTATATATCACTTTTCACTACTACACACACTCGATCACATATGCATATCACTTGCATAAGAAGAAACCACGCTCATATGCACACGCGACACGAAATAAATGTCACTTTCTTAATATTATTGTTTCACCTTCCGACGCTCGAAGAAGACTAACGATTATTATGAAAAGTAGTTACGAATACATTCGAAAAGTACCGAACATACACGAAGGTCAATTACAAATCTAACGACGATATGACAACGTTCGGTTGCCGACACCGGCCGAAGAGTGACGGAGAGTAACGAACATAAACAAAGCATTGAACGTTCAACTAAGATGATAGTTAAGGAATGTTTTTCTACGAATTTCGTATATAACGAATTTCCAAGAATTCACCGAGAGAAAAATCAATACTGGTGGTCTTTCTTCTAACACATTCAATACGTATGGGATTATTACTATGTTTTTGTACAGCTGACCTACTTTCGTATGGCTGACCTATTTTTCTTAACAGTGACCTACTTTTGAACAGCAGTTTTCTATTCCTAATGATTGATTTTTATTCTTATTTCTTTATATTAAAATAATTAATAAGTATATGTACGTATATGTGGATTATATTCGATTAAAACTTATTACAAAATAATTGTTTGATGTATATGAAATTCTTGATAAATCTAATTACATTATATATATATTTATACGCACACACATACACACACATACATTTATTGAAAACCACAAATTTAGTTATCCTCGTGTTTTCCCTTTTTCCCCTATAAGAGAAAGTAGGAAGTTATACAATAAGAATACTAGTTTTGTAATTAACGTTGAATCAACTGTTAGACGAAACTTTCCAGAGGAAAAGATATATTTGAATGAATAAATTCTTCTAAAGAAAAAAATAATTAAAATAAAATAACGAAGGAAAAATCATTTCGATGGAAGAATATTTGAAAGAAAAGATTCCAAAGGAGGGGCAGGGACATACGCCGTACAACGATAGCATAATTTATTCTCCCGTATGCGTTAAAAAGAGAGAGAGAGAGAGAAAGAAAGAAGATCACGGTCACGCTCTCTTTAACAACGAATCGGGCCAATTTTGTCGACTATTTAGCAACGCCATGCTTCACCGCACTCAAATTAGTCGTTCGTTTAAACACGCTCGCGGCCGCGAACCAAATCGATCCCACACCCTGGCCGCAACAATGCTCGGAGAACCGTAGAGAAGACCGAGAAGGATGTCCTTGTATGGATCCACGTATGAATCCATGTATAAATCCACGTATGGATTCACGTATACCACGCACGCAAATCTGCACGTTAAACTGATCTTAACAGGGGATACCACGAAGAGAGTCTCACACCTACTAACTAGAATCTAATTTCATAATTCATTTTAATACCAACTTAAATAATGCCTAAGTATATTCCATTACTTGTTCTACATCAGATCGCTAGAGTCAAGGTTTACCATGGGCACGGTTATTATTCAAATGGACGAAGAGAGGGTGACTCCGATTAAAAGATACCATTTATTTGATAGTATTAAATAAGGTGTTCGTAGAAAAATAACACGAACCTGTAAAAAGAGGGAGAGTTAAAAAAAAATAACACAATGCGAATATAAGATTGAATGATTTGGAATAATACAGGGCTAGATTAAAATAGTAAGTAATTTGCTCGTGCAAATGATATGTAGCAAAGGTATGGTTAAATTTTGTTAATTTTCTGGATTTTATATTACAAGTCATTCTTAAAAAAAAAAAGATCTATCTCGAGTTAATCAAGAAAGAAGAAAGGAATGTTCGCGTTGCAATAGTAGTCAGTCGTGTTTGGTAGAAACATAATCGTGTTATAGAATTCGTAATAGTTGATTTTCTCGAGCAAAGAAAAATATACTTTTATCTGAGTTTTGTATTAGATGAAAATATTATAGGGGGAGATAATTGGGTGAATTGATTTACATGGGACGCTGTATATAACCATTTATATGCCTGCATGCCTATAATAAATATACGGTTTCTCGAGAATGATGAAAAGAAAGAAAGAAATAAAGAAATGATTACAGCTTGAACTATCTCACACGAATAAATAAAAAAGATATCGTGGAAGAGGAGAGGAAGAGAGAAATCTAGAGGAAAGTACAGTAGATAAAATATATCACACGTAGATCAGAAAATGCCGACAAGGTGCCGGCAAAGCATTTATCTTAATTTGATTATCTCTGTGCGACATTTTTGGACGATATAACGGGCTGGTGTGTAACAGCAGCAGCAACAGCACTCTTGCGTGCCCGAATAAATCAAGTTCCTATCTTGAACCGGTAAAGATCGTAAACAGAAGGGGGTAGAAAAGTTAGAGTCGAGTGTCGAAATGGGGTAACGCATACACGTACACACAGAGACATAATTGAAATCGGCGAGATCTGTGAAATCGGTAAGACTAGAGAAAGATAGTCACGCTAGGTTGATCTTAGGAACGACGACAAGACAGTTTTGCACGAATACCTTTTCCTAGTTGTGCAGTAACACCGGCAGCAATTTCAAAGGGAATATACTAAACGAGACTAATTAGCGTATTTGAATCTACCACGATCGCATCGGTGGTTTAAAAAAAAAAACAAAACAAAACAAATGTGTAAGAAAAACTTTGACTCACCATAGCTACAGGAATTGGACCCGCGGCGCCATTCGTGTAAGGGTACGGTGAAACGAGGTAGCCCATGTTGAACGAAGAGGTATGAGGCGTTGGATCCACCTTTCCTGTTGCAACAAAAATTACGAATTAATTAATACAAATTCTATGATTATATATAATATATATATATAATGTCGTTAATATATTTAATCAGTATAATAAAGTAACGATTATATTTTTGTTAATTATATCCAGTTTTTTGGTATAATAGAAATGACATGATTAATGATGTTACTCTAATTTCTGTGTAAGATATATTTAAAAGAAAAACAAAATAAAAGATTCCCATATATAGGAGGAGTAATTGAATATAAATGAATAAACTCTTGGGAAACGTTATATCTGTGCTTGTACCTGTACATATATTTATATTTTTGTATAATTAGTACTAACGCGTTATGCGTACTATGTGTATTTTTATCGCGAGAAGTACGCTCAAAGAATCATATAGTACGATGACGAACGTACGTGCATACGAACATATATATATATAAATACACACATAGAAGATCTTCCAGGAAGAAGCGAGTGCGTGGAAAAGCTAATTGTAAAAATATCATCCTATTCCTCATTAACTGAAATGAAAAGGCTTCTCTCGCGCGCTTTCAACGAAGAACCGTCGAGCGTTACTTAATAGTATCCCTTGCCACGAGTTAAATGCATTTAACCCTTTTTGCTCCTCTAAAGCTTGAATAATACCTAACGAATAGAAATTACATCCGATATCACAAATGAATGCACGATGTTTCAAGTGGTTCCTACTAAACTTCACAGGCATATTATCTATTATTAAAATAATGAAAAAGTACGAGGAAAATATATAAACGTCAAATATTTATCTACCCTTCCAACCATTCTATCTAAATATATATATAAATAAATAAATAAATATTTAAATATTAAATAAATAAGAGGGTGGCACTCTCCCTTACTCTATCTTTCTTGAAACAAACAGAGATTGTTAGAAAAAAGTTAGGAAATTGACTATTGTGAAACGGTAAGATGAAAGATGAAGAAGAAATAAATAAATAAATAAATAAAAAAGAAAAGAAAGAAGAAGAAGAAGAAGAGTTCGCGTTGAAGATGGTCGTGATCTTTCCAGGGCGTCTCGTACTCTCGCGATCCCTGCTGTTCTGCGATCTTATCAACGCGGAACGCTGAACCATAAACGATCGTCGATACGATTATCTGTTAGCACGAGCACTTTAACAAGGCATAGCTATCGTAATATTAATGCCAACAACGCCATTCGCTAGCACGACTTTTCTCTCTTTCTTTTGATCGATATCAGGGAAACGATCGTCGAATATATCATCACAGACGACGCGTTTCTCTCTAAGGTAAATCATGAAAATATATTCTATTAGGTTAAAAGAAAAAAAGGATTCACGAAAAAGTAGCTACAATCGGTCACGGTGAAAATCGTCTACCTTTTCTTTTTGTACTTTGCTAGTCAGTACACGAGCAGCAATAATTTTTACAGACGACAGTAAATTCACGATTTAAAGTTTAGATGGAAAAATAATGTGAAACTAACGTACGAGTATGGTAAAGATACCATTATAGTTTTGGTATGTGTAACTGCATCAGGATTAGAAATTGTATACATGATAGAAGAAAAATATGAACAATTGATAATAATTAAAACATTAAAAAAGAAAGAAATTTAGGTACCGAGGATCTATTTTCTTGCTGCAGAGACTGTTAACTATTGCTTTTGATTCTGATTCGCAATTGAGCGACCATGAAAGAGTCAATTCTTCTGCCGGTACTGGCGATCAGTATATTCTCTCGAACGGAACGCAAAAGACCATTGACCTTTTCGCGTGTATCTATATCGTTTGTGCAATGCGTATATGTCAGAGAAATAGAAAAAAGAGAGAAAGAAGACCAGAGAAGAAAGAATGAAAGAGTGTGTGAGTATATGTGTGTGTGTGTCGCGAGTAGCAAGTTTATTAAGACGTAAAGGCGCGAAAGAGCGTTAGATTCGCACCAACTCTGTGCGACGATTAAATTGTCAGCTACGCGACTCTATAAATAACGTAACGCTCCACCAGAAGAGATCCACACCAGACGGATTCTGGTGACCGTGTACAACGTTTTCAAGAGATCTCCATTTGTCACGTGGCTTTCTTATATTATCTACCACCAACACTACCACCTAGTCGAATTTCTTCTCTCTCTCTCGTCTTGCTTAGGTAGAAAATTTATCCCTATGGAGAAACAAAAATAAGAGTAGAATATTTATGAGCATGAACGTTACACAAAGATATTAAGGAAGCTAACAGAAAAGTAACGTAGTTTTAATAAATATTTTTTTTCGCCATGAGATTTGGTGTAAACGATGTATCGATGAATTGATAAGTATGAATATTTTGACTTGCCCAGAAAACGTGAATTAATTTTCAGTCAATCTTTAAATTACTTCGATATAAATTGGAATTAATTTTTTATGATATGTGTAACGTAAAGATAGTTTAAATAGTTTTGTTAAAATTGTAAAAAGAAGATAAATAAAATATAGTTTGTTGTAAAAGGGACTTCTAAAATCATATATGTATATGTATATATATATATTTAAGTCGAGAAAGAGAGAAAGTTCGAGCGCACATGTGCGGCACACTCCTCGCAGTAAAGTTTATTGCCAGTCGGTTGTACTTTTCCTCTCTCTTTCTTCCTTTTTCTTTCAAGACGTCGCGCGATCGGTCCATCCAGCATCTTCTTCTTCTTCTTCTTCTTCTTCTTTTTCCTACCGAGACCGTTTTCTCTCCGACACAAGCACGTTATACGAATTCAAAGTTCCTACTGAATACTTCATGGATTTTCATCTCTTTTTCTTTCTTCTTTCTCGCTTTCGAGTTTGTTTACATCGGAGTCTTGCAGAAACAATCTATTATTTACTCGATGATTATAAATAACCGTTGCAATCCAATGGCATTTATTGTTTACTTTTAAGATACTTTATTATGCTATAAGAAAAAAAAAAGAGAGATATTTGAAAAATATCTATAAGCTTCCTAAATTCAAACGTCTACACATTTATTCATCTCATCGTGATTTCAAATTAATGTCTTTTAAAGAAAAATAAAAAACAATGAAATTATTTTCCAAAGAACTTAATAAAATATCGGATAATCGGTATTTAATAATAAATTAATGATATGTAATAACGTAACATCGATACAGTTATGGTAAAATTTTTATGAGTTGACAAAATACGATTTGATGATAATTTGATACATTTAATTATGTATATCGAATAAAATATTCATATAATATATATATATATATATACTGTTAACTGAAGAGTAACAAGAGATGATACTTGTCATTAATTAATGCAAATACCGTGATAGAATATATATCATTTGAATACTTGCAGGAATGTTCTGCTTGAACAGAACCGATTTTAGTTGCTTGAACGAACCATTAAAAAAAAAGTCGATGCAAAGAAGAGCGGAAGTCGTCGAGAGATTATTACGGACTCTCGTATGTCACGAGTGCCCTTGATTTCGACTTGAGCCTGTTGTCCGGTAATGTCGTCAGGGAGAGAAAGAGAAATAACAGAAGTAAGTAATAGAAGAAGAAGAAGAAAAAGGAAGAACGTAAGTGAACACCACCGTCGAACACTCTGTCATGGAAGAGAAGACCGATAGAATTTCATTCTCTAACTTCGATAATGAATCGATCATTTAATTTGTTTCCTGGGTTAACAAAAATATTATTTTAAGCAACACGAACCATACAACTGGAGACATTAAAATAAATAAAATATTTATAACCTTCTCCCAAAATTGTTTCGAATTTTATTTTTAATCATTTCCATAGGAACTAATTTTTTAAATACGATCAATTGGGTAACTTCTATGACATTATAAAAAGTGTTATTATATATCAAATAAAAAAAAAAAGAAGATATATGCCAATGAAATTAAATTACACCACCACCTTCCTAAATATTTTACACCTATTAATCGTAATGGGATGAATATTACAAACAGGTCAAAATTACACCAAGTAAAATAGTATTTCTGCATAATAATAATAATAATAATTAAAAAAAAAAAAAGACAAGAATAAACAAATATTGAAAGATGTTGGTACGATAGTCGGTCGTTTAAAAATCAATGACGATGAGGAAGGAAGAATCCTGTCATCATCCAATTCGATGGTGGTTCTTGGAAAAGTCGTATATAACGAAGTAGGAGCAGTAGTAGTAGTAGTAGTATTAGTAGTAGTAATCGTGAGGCTTGCCGAAAAAGGGACACACGGGTGCAGAAGAGCGTCCCTTTAATGCCATTACCAGGCGAACGTTGTGTGTACAGCTTGTTGTCGGCTGGTAAATTACTATAATTGTGAAGTTCCGGCGATTTTTAGATTAGCTCTGGTCCATCAACGGTATATATATCTACCTACCGACCTGCCGACAACACACTGCAAAGGAGCGCCATGGTGGGCCTCAACGGTTCTCAAATCCATCAGGAAACGAGCAGTCTCCACCCTCCACCCCACACTCTTCCTACGCCCCTTACACCTTCCTACTATTCTTCCTCCCCCATTCACGGTCATTCTTTTTTTTCGTGATATTTTACAAACGAGATCATCGATTCATCGATCGATCCGTTTATTTTCAACGTCCTAATATTTTTGTTGGTTTTATATTTTTTATTGTTGTTCTATTCAAAAATCATAGACAATAACCTTCCACGCACTCCCTCATTTTCTGTTTTACGTTTCTTTTCTTTTTTTTTTTTTTGTCCTTTTGTGTTATTTTGCAGGATACGCGTAATATACACATTTATATATGTATCGTACATAGAGAAGGGAAATATATATCATCCGTTATTTCAATATTTCAATGCGTCGAGACAGATATCGAATAACATCGAATATTAATATCTCGTTACAAACGGTATGGCATTACATCATCGATACGCGTTCGTTAAATGTCGAACGACCCCCTCTCCTCCTCTTCCTCCACCGTCGTCCGACGAAAATACACGATCCGACGATAGAAAAAAAGGAACATATTTTATAACGCGACTTGTAGTAGCAAATAATATTGTAAAAATTGATCATTAATTTACGAATAAAATGTAAGAAAAATATTTGATTGGTGGATTAAAAAATGTCGGATTTTCTCCCCCATTGAATCGTGGTAAAACATCTATTTTTTTTTCCGCCAATCAAATATTATTCCGTTTGTGAAAAAAGATTTAAAAAAATCATTGTGTAATATATGTTAAAAGTACCTTGACAGTGAAAACTAACCCATTAACGAGGTAGGAAAGTTAACAAGACTTGACCAGTTTGTTTGTCGAGTTAATTCGACTCGATTTCGTGATCCGGCACGCATTACGGTACGAAAGAAATAGAAAAAGAGAGAGAGAAAGAGAGAGAGAGTTTAGATTTATCGGCAAGGTTCTTCTTCCCATGGGGGAAACGAACGAAAGAGCAAAGGAGGAGATGATGGTGGTAGGAAAAAGGTCAAGGATTATAACGACACTCAGAAGAAGAGAGAAAGATGTATGGACGGTAGAGATTCTTCCGAAAACGAAGGATCGGATCCCATTGGGCTGTCTCCGCGTCAATAGAAATCCATGCCCTTATCTCGTCCCTTTTGGCTGTTTCTCTTCTACGAGAGGAGCCCTTCGTTTCTTCTCGATATATAGGGTCCACGTCTTTTCCTTCTTTATTTATCGTCTTTGAGAAAAAAAAAAAAGAAAGGGAACAAAAATGGGGGAAAAAAAGGAAGAGAGAGAGAGAGAGAGAGAGAGAGAGAGAGAAGGAGAATTGGAGAAGCACGCAAGAATTTTCATGGCTCTGCGCACGCTTTTGTGCAACAAGTGCCACCACAAGCATGGCTCTTCTTCTCTCTTTCTCTTTTCTCAAGTACGACTCTCGTAGGAAAAAGAAGAAGAAGAAGAAGAAGAAGAAGCCATTTCTGCACGCCCGTTATTGTCCGAATTAAATATCGAAATTTTTTACGAAACATTATTACCTAGACATGAACCTATTTCTATAATGTTTCTCAAAAAAAAAAAAAGAAGATTGATGCTGGCATAAAATCGACAATGATTATTCGTAATCTTTTGAGTTAACTTTTACAATACGTCACTAGGAGTGACGCAGAGGTACGAGGATAATACAATTTTCTAAACGATTTCCTTTACAATAGTTTGAAAAGGTAAAAAATAAGTATAGAATTGAAAATGTTCCGGGAAAAAAGATCTCTTTTGAGTGAAAAGAAAAAAATGATCACCTCTTTCCATTTCCATTTCCTTTTTTTTATATTTTCGCGAGTAAAACAGCAAAATGGAAAATACGTGCTGGCATGTAACCGGTGACCCTCGACGCGGGAGGTCCCTGTAAAAGAAATTAGAGGAACAGGAGGGGGTCATGGGTAAAGGGACACCAAGAAATTTAGTGGCTGGGGCACGCTTTGTGCAACAAGTGCTATGTCTTCTTACTCACGACGGACTCCTCTCTCTTTCTCTTTCTCTTGTTGGGACCAACGACGCGTTTCCTTGGAAATCTCGATCTTCCTTTGTTGTCCAGAGCAACCTCCTTTTTCAGAGAGGAAGAGTAGAACGGGGAAGAAGAGGAGAAAAGAAGTTTTGGTTTGCTTCTTCTCTGGACCGAAAAAAGCCAACGAAAGGTTTTTCGTTTCTGTCGATACTTTTTTTACCATGGTAGAAACGATACAAAAAAAAAGGGGGAGAGGGCTTTAGTGAAAATAAGAATAAAAATGGACAAATAAATTTATGTACATATATATTAGGCTGTCAATAATGAAATGAAGCAAAAAATGTACATAATTGAATTGAGAATTTGCTTCATTTCATACTTGACAAGCTAATATATAAACGAAGCAATACTAGTAAGTGAATGATCGAATGAACGAGTGGGTGAAAGGAAGAGAGAAATAGGAGGAGAAGGAGGAAGAGAGGAGGAGATGAAGAGGGAAAATACGTCAGAAATTACAGGCTGCCGTTTACGTGAGAACAGGCAATAGAGTGTATCGAGAAAGAGAGACCGGTTTTCTACCTTCGTAAATACGTTCATCTTCTTTAACGTGAAATGCAAGAGAGAAGGACAAGCGCGTCGGGACGCCAGTAACAACAACACCAACAACAACGAACAGGTGGGGGGGTTAAAGTCGTGTTACTCGGACCAACCAGTCATCCATCCTTCCTGGTGGCAATCATGTTATTAAGAATCTTTGTCGCCTGTTCGCGCCTCGTTTCGAGTTACACTGCAAGAGCGTAATTTATGCAACTTTATTTTATGTAGGAAATATATAGAAAGAGATCATTCATTTTCTTATTCATAATAATCACGAACTATTATATCATGATTTTGCAAGGAACGTATAAGTACTAGGTGGTAATGACGGCAAATTAAAAACGTCGAAGCAAAATTGTATAATATTTTTCTTCTAAAACAACAATGCATAGCCTTATGATCTTTCACTCTAATAGAATTGTTCCTAACATGATCTACATAATAGAAAGGTAGAGATAAATAAAGCGGGAACGAAAAATAGAGGGAAGGGGAGAGTTCAACCTACTCGATTCGATTCGATTCGACGAGACACCTCTTCTGCGAATAGAAATCTTAGACGAATGGAATGCCCTAGCGCTATGACAAAACGGATTTCGCCGGTGTAAAGGTCAGAAAGTAGGCGCACCCTTCTAATGGATGCCCAGGGAGATTCCTGACGGGCCCCGAGGCCAGACCCTATCGCTAACGTCACGTACTCGGACGGAGAAGCGTGCTCGGCTGGCAGCAGCAGCAGCAGCAGCAGCAACAACAACACACCACCACCACCGCGTACCGAAGAATCATCAAAAGCAATCAAAAGTCCGATGGACAAAAAAAAGAGAAAGAGAGAGAGAGATAAATCGAAACAGAGAGGAGGATGTGGATAGATTAGTTCTGCACTGTCGATTCGATTCGAATGATAATAATAATGAACGAAAAGAGAAAATGAAAGAGAAAAAATAAAAGAAAATGAACAATAAAGAAAAATAAATCAAACGAAACGATATAAATCGTATCGATAGTGCAGACACTGAGATTTGCTCGTTGCTTACATTTTTATTATTTTTCAAGTATTCGAAATACTATAAAAATACTCAACGATTATTCCTCTCTGTGTCTCCGTGTGCACCTCCACCCCTTTTCAAACCAATAAATAACAAAGTACATATAAAAATCGGTTAACTTTCTTGAAATATCGAAGACACGACACCGAGGATCTATTTTTTTTCTTTTCTTTTTCAACCAAACCATTTGGTTTCCAACAATACTGACAAATTCGAATCAACGAGGTTGCGTCAAGGTTCTCCTCTCGTTGCTACAGGTTCCAAGTGAGAAAATGACGAGGTTCTTTGGTGAGAGGATAAAAAGAACAAAAGACAGAGAGAGAGAGAGAGAGAAAGAAGTCCCGAGGTAGGAGACCCACTGTCGAGAAGAAGCTGAACGAGCGCATAGGTGCGCTTTTGAGTCTCTCTCTCTTTCTCTCCATGGTCCCCGACATCACCGGAGAATAAGTGAGAAAGAGAAGAAGAAGAAAAAAAAACGTCTAGATAAGGAGAGACGAAGAGACCGAAAGACGAACGAGTAGAAGAAAAGAGCCTCCTCTGCCTGGGTCTGGGCTGTTTTGACCGCCGGCTGGCTGGTTGGTTGGTTGGTTGGTTGGTTGGTTGGTTGGTTGGCTAGCTAGGCTGCTGCTGCTGCTGCTGCTGCTGGATTCCATCTCTCTCTCTTTCTCTTTTTCTTCCTCTACACCGTGGCTCGTTCGTTCTCTCTTCATCTCTCTCTCTCTCTCTTTCTCGTTTGAGAGCAGCAGCAGCAACAGCACGTCTCTCCCCTTCTCCTCAATCCTCTTCTCCTCCTCGGACCAAACCGAGCTCGTCTCGTCTCGTAACAAGAGACGGCACACGGACAATGGGTGCCGTGGCAGCGCCTTTAGCCAAGGCTACGCACGAGATCGAAACAGTCACTCTCTTTCTGCCTTTTTCTCTCTTTCTCTCCTCCTTTTTCTTCTCCTTTCCCACTCTCTCTTTCGTTTCTTGGTTGGTTCGTTCCTTCCTTCCTTCGTTGGTTGGTTCTTTCTTTTTTTCTTTCTTTCGTTGGTTCGTTCTGTCTTAGGATCGTTGAAATCACCGAATTCCAAGTGATTTCAAGAGGACCCACAAAAAGCACTTCTCTTATACTTCGTTGTGACTTCTTCGTGAAGGTAATAGCCTGTAGTTCGAGTGTACATTGACACTGCTGAGAGATTCTTTTGTCGTTGATGAGACACGACGGTCCAACAACTTTTAAGCTCCTCTAAAAATCGAACCAACGAACGAAGGAACGACCGATCGATCGATTACTTTCCTTTCTCTCTTTTCGATAAATTCCATTCTTTTCCTTCACGACCTATTACGTTATTATGTATGTTAAGGTAATTGTTCGATGCATCGGTGCGGTTTTCCGTTATTTTATCCTTCGATGATATGGAAATACGACCGAGAAACCGCATTTTGTGGCGCTAAATGAATTGTTAATAAAAAAGAAAGAAAGAGAGTACAAGAGAGAGAGAGAGAGATAGAAGATCCAGCGTACTTTTCGCGTGATTCATCAAACGCGTTAGAGATCCTGTCGTATGCTAACAAAAGATATTCTACCAAAGGGTCCCTCCCTCCTCCCCCGTAACTCGAGCTATACATAAACATATATTTGCAACGAGTATAATACACGTTATGCGTAAATTATTCCAGCTAAACGATTAAGTATCTATTATACAAATGACCAATCAGATATCTACGATAATAAAAATATCTATTACGAAAGTTATGAAACGCGATGCAATTAATGACGTACAATTATGAAACAGTGATTAATATCGATTCACAGGAAATTATCGTTTTCTGAAAGTATTCTTTCCTTTTTCTTGGAAATACAGGACGTAAAAAAAAAATAAACAGACAAATAACAAAACAGAATTGTACGTACGTATGTAAAAAAACAACTTTGATCTATGCTAAATATTGAGTTGTGGTAGAAACAAATGTTAAAATAATGTTACGTGGGAAGTAATATTTCTTCATTCAGTCTCTTAATATTTTTTTTCTGCAATTACATTTGGGTATTTACGAAAAAAAGGGAAAACATTAAATGATCCAAGGATAAAAACGAGATAAGCGTGCGAACAACACGCAGAAAAGGGGGAAAATGAGAAAAGAAAACGACGATGACGACGACGAGGAGGAGAAGGAGGAGGAGGAGAAGGAGGAGGAAGAGAAGGAGGAGGAGGAGGAAGACGACTTTCCGGGATAACGATTTAAAAAGGAAAGATTTTCTGCTCGTAGGTCGTTATTACCCAGCGTTGACTTTTTAATCGGTCGACATCATCCCCGAACGGTCGACCGATCAAAGGGATGCGTTTTTTTAACGCTACTGTGTCTTCTTCTCTTTCTCTTCGTTCTTCTCCTTCTCCTCTACCACTACTACCGTTTCTTCTTTTCTTCATCCCTCAATCGCTCGACTTAAGATTTTTCAAGCTTCCCTCCTTCTGTTTCCTCTTCGAAAGAATTTTAGCTATTTGACACGGTTATATACTCGTTTGATGTAAAAAAAAAAAAAAAAGAAGAAGAATTAACACTTTGACTACTCCTAATCCATTAAAACGATATATCAGAAAGGGGGATACTTAAGTGGGATGCACTTTCGATATCGTATCTCACTTTATTAAACTTATTAAGAATTTTTTAAACAAATAAATCAAAACTCCTGTTATTAATTAACCAGTAAACCATGTCTCCCTATTTTGAAAGTGCGCACCTCTCGCACTTTTCGCGTGTCACGAAAATCGATCAATGACGACTATAGTCGTCAAGCGTAGATTAAGCGTCGCTGTTAAAATATTCCATCAAAAAGATAGGTTTATTTTATAAAATTGCTTATTTTCTTACTTATTTTGATTAATTTTATTATCTATTAGGTTTATCAAGTATGGAATTGAGCAAAAACTATGCACATAATTGAATTAAAACTTGTTCCATTTCATACTTGACAACTTAATATTTTGCCACTTTTCCATGACGAGTATACTCGTCAAACACAGTTAACTGATGAAATGAAATGAAATTATATAAATAAATAAATGTAAGATTTAAAGAAATTGTTGTTACAATCTCGTATGTTATGTCATTACGACGTTGAACAAAGTAACGAAGGGTTAACGAGAAATGGTTGGTTAAAACAGGTCTCTTTTCTCGAAAGGAGGTATCATCGACCTTCCTCCTAGTTTGTATCTTTTCCTTTTCGCGAGGAAATTGTTCCTTCGAGGTAGATGTGTATAACTCGGCATGCAGGTACAGGAAAAAGAGAAAAAGAGAAACAGAGAAAGAGAGAGAGATAAAGAGAAATTCTACACGAAGGCCACTGGGTTGAAACCTTGGGAACACGACGGGAGGGTCGTCTCTCTTTTTTTCTACTCGGACCATTACGTCCGTTTCTACGGTACTCCGAGTAACGCGTCGCGGTCACAAAAGCGGAAGAAACGCAATGCGAAGCGAGAGTACGAACGAACGAACGAACGAACAAGATTCTCTTTCTCTCTTTTGCTTTCTCATTTTCTCTGTCGTTCGTACGTCCGTTGGTTGGTTAGTTCTTTCTTTCCTTCTTCCTTTCCTTTCTTTCTTCCTTTATTTCACTCGTTCTCGTTCGCTTGCTCGTTCGGTTGCTCTCATTTGACCGCGCCTTTCGTTTGCTCAAGCCTCCGTAGAAACGCGTTGGCGACGCCCGATAATTTTCCAGTAGGAAATAAACGAAGCGGAGAATTCGTCCGTCGGCTCGTGCACGCGTAGAACAAACCGAGATTTCGAGTTCGATGACCTCCTTTCGAACAAACCAGAGACACGGATATGATATGTTTATATGTGTTTAATTTTAATTACTAACAAAATCTATACCATAGGTTTATACTATTTGATTGTCAAGTATGAAAAGGAGCCAATTTCAATTCAATTGTATGGATTTTTTTGCTCCACTTCATACTTGATAACCTAATATATCAAATTATGCAACTAACCTTAACTTCTATTTAATAGATAATTCATTTATAAGGATAATACTAAATTTTATTAATACCTATTCGACACAAGTATTGTAATTTCGTCGATAAAAAAATATCCACCCAGAAAATTGTCATTGATATTAGGTACATAAAAGTCCCTTTCAAGATCCGACGTGATTGTCCTTCGAACCGTTTCCAATTGTATCGGTTTATGATGAAATTTCGTTCGCGAAGAAAGAAAGAGGTAGAAATAGTGAGCTACTTCTTTATTATTATAATAATATTCGACGAAAATAAAGAAAAATAAAATGAAAAAGAGAAAACTAAAGAGATAAAGAGAATCAGATGGAGGAAGAGAGAACTTCGGGTGTGGAATGGGATATCATCTTAAAATCAATGGAGCTTTCATAAAGCAACGAAACACCACGATGTCCTCATTGCAATTCATAAAGAGAGAATACGACAACGACGACGACTACTACTACGACGATGGACGAAGACGACGGGAATAAACGAAAGGCTCGAGGTGAGTGGTATTTGCAGATCGCGTAATTGCAGAATTCTCCTCGGCTCTCTTCTTCTGATCTTTCGTTTATAATCCACGTTCGTTTAGAATAACGGCGTTTGCAGCACAACCTCTGCACAAACGACAACGACAACGACAACGTCAACGACGGTGGTGGTGGTGATGATGGTGTGGTGGTGGTGATAGTGGTGGTTGTCTTTCTCTTTTTCTTCTTCTTCTTCTCCTCCTCCTTATCCTCTTTCTTCTTCTTCTTCTTCGAGTCGAGTCTATATCGGATGCGACCTTTAACGAGATCTCTCGTACAATATTGAAGAGAGACAGAGAGAGAGAGTTCTTTCCAATACGCTCAGCTTAGCATCCAATGTTCTGCACTCGGAGTATTCTCTCTCGCAGAGAAAGAGCTACGAGTCTTGGCTTTTTTATAAAAAAAAAAAAATTCATTCTTCTTACCATTCTTGCTTACTCCACCAGTTACAATAATCTCGGCACTAGTTGTTATTATGTTCCTTAATTAGAACAAATTTTGGCAAAGGGGAGACTTATTTCTACCAAACGTTAACGTTCGAACTAATTGTAACTAATCAACGTGAATTTCACCTGTCGAGAGAGAAGGAATCCACCTGCTGCTAGTTTACTAAAGATTTAAGATAACTAATTTCAACGGATATCCAAACATCTTAACCGAATTCCGCGCACCGACAAAAATGTTGTCCACTTCGACACCCGATCTACCAACGCGATAACCGAACATTTCATAGCGTAACAAATATTTTATACACTTTCGAGAATGTTAATTTAAGAAACAATTTACACAGAACAACGAAGGATATTGTCTTTTAAATTACCTTCATATCGATATTTTTAATTTCGCGTTGCATATTCAACAGGAATCTGGTGAAAATGATTATTAAAACGATCGAGTGTTAAACTTCCAAGGAACTTTTGTTTAAGAAAATGAAGGAAGGAAGGAAGGAAGTAAGAAAGGGAATAAAGACTCGGCAACGTCGCAAAACGTAGAGGACCTATCGTCTTCTTCTCGTCCCTGGGGCAGCAGGGGCCTACGGCCCTGCGTTCTTGGCCTCGGGCTGCCTACAGATTGCAAGAGGAGGTAGAGGACAAGAGAAGGGGGAACAAGGAGACACGCGGGCACCCACTCCTCTTCTGCTCTTTCAGAGAGAAAGAGAGAAAGATACCCCTCGTAGCAGCAGTATACTATCGGTGCATTCCCTGTTAGCGATGCAACAACTTCCGAAAGAAAGAATCAGATGGATAGATTGATTTATGATTGCATACAAATTTTAAACAATGCATAACATTGCTATTGCATTTCTATTTGCCTATATCCAAATTATGTAAGTCAGTTATTTAACGAATATACATTGGTTTTTTTTTTTTGTAAATCTAGTTAAAGCAAAATCGAAGGATCTACTCATCGGTTGCTAAAATAATATCCAACTCGAATGTACGAGCGTACGCGAAGAAACTTAATGAATAAATTTGCCCCTATTTTGATTCGATCAAAAGATACTCGTCAAATAATCGAAAAGAAATATAAAAAAAATAGGAGATTGAAAAAGGGTGAAGAAGCAAGCAAGCAAGCACGAATAGGATGGAAAGAAGAAGTCGCTCGTCAGTGTCGTAAGTCGCAAGGATAACAGGACGATAAAGTCCCAAATTAGGCGGCTGAAGTTCTCCGGGTGCTATTCTCCTTCTCTCTTTCTCTCTTTCTTTCTTTCTTCATCTTCCAAGTCCATTCGTAGAGAGGTATACTCTGTCGACCGGTTCGAGTTCCAAAGTTGACGCGACGATCAGACTCTTCTTATTCCTTGTGTGTAACGTATACGTTTGTTTGTCGATTCGTTGCTATCGTTGCTGCTACTCGACGACCACAACGCTCGTTTTTCGTTCGTTCGTTCGTTGGTTGGTTGGTTGGTTGGTTAGTTGGTTAGCTGGTTGGTTGGTTGGTCTGTTCGTCGTGCACGCGTACTGAACAACCACACGACGATATCTCAACGCTTCCTTTAAATTAAAGTCGTTAAGAGAGAGACTCGATCGGCCTCGCTTTTTTAAGGAGCCATCGAAGGTCGTATCGAAGCACACGAGTTATTTGATATTCTAGACGCGTTGAGAAAGAAAAAGAAAGAGAGAGAGAAAGAGAGAGGATGATAGTTGATGAACCGTGGGGGTTGCTGACATCGAATAGAAGAGAAGCTATTAACGATACTAGACAAATAGTCACGTGCAGACGTATACCATCGTGACATCCGCCCCGACGCGATCAATCCTAACGCAAAAGCTTATAACATTTTCTTCTACTCGTATTATATTTAAACGATTATTTCAATATTTATTGGGTTGATCGAAAAAAAATGTCAGATTTTCCCCCATTTAGTTGTATCCAAAAATCTGATATATATTACATTATATATTATATTTATATCTTTCATTTTATAAGTAGATAATATCAAAGGAAAATTATTATATACGAAGATTGTATATATATATAAAGATTTATTGATATGATCTTTTAATATCCCTGATTTCTATAAACAAAACATATATGGAATTCTACCAATGCATATACATATGCATATATACATATTTATTCAAAGCTTATATTGAAATGAAGTTGTTTGTAACTTGAAAAATTATACACGTAAATCTTTAATTACGTGTTAAAAAGTAATTTGTAGCGGTTAATTACACAGTTATACCTCTCAGTCTTCCTTATTAACGTTTCACCCATAACCATAATGACAGAAAGGATAAAAAAAGAAATATATATGTATGTATAGAATAATTACATAAAATCTTGTAAGTATTTTTCACAGAACTTTGAAACATTCGCATTGTTCGCGGTCGATCGCATATCCGCCGTTTGAAGTTAGTTTTTTTTCTTTCGTTATGCAGGAAAAAGGAAGAAATGCATACACGTGATATGTTTTCTTCGTATGCGCGTGCAGATATAATATATACGTACGTGCATGCGTGCGTGCGTGCGTGCGTGCACGGTTATTAACTAATAATGCGCATTTACATTGGCGCCGGATATTTTAAAAAGAAAAATTGTCGGAGAAAACGAGTTAGTATACTTTTTCCTGGATCGGTGAGACGCAATTACGTCGTATAGAGAAGCGAACACGTTATCTCAAAGTACAGAGATAAGATTAGCGATTCGACGAGAACGCGAAATCAATGTTTCATGTACGATCCAAAGAAAGAAAGAAAGAACGTGTCCTATGCATGTATTGTATATGATAGAAAGAGAGAGGTAAAGGTACTTCAATGTGTCACAACCTGACGATAAAAGCGTTCGCCGAGCGATGACCAATAATCTCCGCAAGAGTTCCCCTCGTGCACGATAATGAATTTCCCAGATCGTTGATCAGCGATCGGTGATTTACTTTTTATCATCGACCTAACTCGCTCAACTTCTCTCACTCATTCTCTTTTTCTTTTTCTTTCTCTCTCGTTCACTCTTACTTACTCTTGCGCTCCAATTTTACCTTCTAGGGTTGTATTATACACGGATAACGCAAAGGACGCAACGATGTGCATCGTGTTCCAACTTTTTAATTCCATCAAATTACCGGAAAGGAATTTCGACGGGAAGGAAAGAGATAGAAAAAATAGAAAAGAAAAGTGATCCTTAAGAATTTCCATTTGTTCGTTCGTTCATTCGTTCGTTTAGTCGGTTGAGAAATAATAAAAAGTGATCGTTTTACAGTGCCAATAGAGGACACGAAACAGGTAAAGCATAAATACTTGCCAGTAATTATGGAGCTTGATATAAAATCAACTACCCTGAAATAAGAAATCGTTAAAAGTTTTTCCTATCGACCGTTCTAAAAAAAATAATATTTATACGACACTTTTATATACCTCTACGTCAGTGTAACATGATACAAGGGTTGGTCGAAAACCTTTAGAACGAATTTAGATAAATAACGATCTGAAACTGAAGAGTTTAGTTCTTAAAAGTTTCAAATAAAAATAATACATTTTTTCAAACCATTAAAAAACTTTCAGATTCATTCTTGTAAAAAGAACATTATAAACAATAGTAAATTTTAATTACAAAATTATTATTACATCATTTAAATAAAAAGAACGTATAATCGTTACCTTGAAACACAGAGAGAATAAATTCAACGTACCGTCCTATTGTAAATACACCATTCGACTGACTGACACACCTTGTCCTCTACGATAGTTACTACTTCTATTGTAATATATAACGTACATAAATATATAACACAACAAGTTAAACTTAATTTTTCGTGGCAATGGTATTGTCAAAAATCATAGACCGGTGCAATCCAGCACGATGCACCGAATTTACGGTTAGGTGTCTTGTATATATACATACATACATAGATATTCTCGCAAAATGAACTTTGTGGGTGAACTTTCTCTCTTTCTCTCTCGCCTAGCGAGAATTTTCTCCCCCTCACCCCGAATCGAAAACGATTAAACGATCGACGAGAATACACGCGTTTCCGTGGCGGTGGCGAGCGTGAAAACGCGTCGAATCGAGGAACCAAAGGGAATAATCTGATCGTTGATCGGATCGCAATAAAAAAAAACTAACGCGAGTGAAATAGAGAGGGGGTGAGGGAACCAAATATGGTTATCCAACGAAAAGAAAGAAAAGGAAAACAAAAAAAAATGAAAGGCAGAAAAATTGTGTTCGTTACGAATTATCTGTCCTTATTCTATCTTCTACTACATTTTCCCTTCTCTTCTTCTTCTACCTTTTTACACACACTCTTTCTATCTGCCTGTCTAACAAGCTTCGAATCTAAAAGTCTACGAGCATCCACGCAAGTTCGTTCCGGAATTGCTGAGAGTCGATGATGTCCATAACCGAGCTAGGAGAGTAGTAGTAGTAGTCGTCGTGTCACGCATGGAACACCAAAGCAGGAAAGTCTTGCTGATGTGATGGGGGAGAAAGAGGAAGGAGAATAGAAAGAAAGAAAAAGGACAGTTGGTGTTGGGTGATCGTCTCGTGCCACGTGTGCACGGTACTAGTAAGTGCAGGTTTATATACCATGACTCTAAAGAGAAAGAGAAAGAGAGAGAGAGAGAGAGAGAAGGAGGAAGAGTAAAATAGTGGTAGTGGATGGTGATGGTGATGGTGATGGCGATGATGGTGATGGTGGTGGTAGAGAATGAATACAAGAAGAGGTGGTGGAGGTGGTGGAGGAGGGAAAGTGCTTGCCAGAGCCAGGCGTGTACCGAGGTAGCAGCAGCAAGTGTCGGCACCGTCGGCTACGCCCATATAAATCCCGACTTACCTAGTAGCTCCACGAGATACAATTATTTACGGAGACCGGTGGTAAGCTGCCTTATTTAGTCCTAGTTAACTCACCGCCCGATGCCAACGACACACGATTGATCGACCTTTCCATATCTTCTTATACCTTATATTAACTATTCTTATTTCTTATTTCTTATATCTTTTTTTTCACACAACTAGACGAACTTTGTATCAATCCTTTGTTTCCTCTATTTTTACATATTTTTATTCTCTTCGCATAAAATTTAATCTTAATGAAAGAGAAAGAGGGGGAAGCTTATAAGTTGGCTCGATCTCGAATGATTTTCGAAAGGATGCCCGAGAGGGACTTGGACTTCTTCCTCCTCTTCTTCTTCTTCTTCTGCTTCTTCTTGGATAAATCAGCTTGTAAATCATTCTCACTGCTTAAACCTGACATTAGCGTGACAGGGTACCACTATCCCTGCCTCTTGTCGTTTTAGCATGTGGTTAACAGATGCCACCGGATTCGCTGGCAACTTCTTTCCTCGATTAACCGATTTCTTTGTATTTCCAGGTTAACTTTCTCTTGTATTTCGTTGTTTGAACGAACGATCTCTTATCATTGTCAATTTTTATGATTAATTTTTGACTGTTTCTAAATAGAAAGAAAGGAAACGAGAAGGGAAAATAAACAAAGAGGGTTAAATAATTGAACGAGAAGGAAAATATGTATAGAGGCGGGTTAGAAGAAGAGCAGAAGGGACGAAAGGAAAGAGAAAGGAAGAAAGAGAAAAAGGGAAGAGGAGAGCGGGTCTCGATACCAACGAACCGAGCCTAAATGGTCTCTGCAAGAGAGCCAGCCCAGCCCATGGCACGGTGTGCGAGGAAGGGCAAAGTTTCGAAAGCCGGACTAGCTGCTCTAAACAAAGAGCTTTACGACCATATTTATAGTTGTCGTAAAACACTACGCAGATTGCTAACCTTCGCTCGACGGACGAGCAGAGACGACGGGCCTGTGCCTCTCCTCGGTTCTCTTTCTTTCTCTCTTTCTCTCTCTCATTCTTTTCCATCCTCGTGATTTTCTCTTTTCTCTGGATTCTCTTCTCGTTCGGAGATCATCGTCGTCTCGCCTCGTTCAAAGATTCTCCTTCCATTTCCATCTCCTACTTCTTATCCTCTATCTCTTTTACGCGTATTTCAAAACATCTTATCTCTCTTTCTTTCTAGACTTTGGTTCATCTACAGTTTAACAGTCTTTCTCTCTCTCATACGATGTGCTTCTTCCTATCTATTCTTCTTCATAAAAATCAAACCAACATAGATCCTTTTTCTTCCTATTTTTTTTTCTTCTAAGGATGGCTCATTCTTAATCGTAACCGCCTCCTCTTTACGAGGGGGCACGGTAATGGCGAATAATTAGCGAACGTGGACTAATCAAATACGAGCCAACCTTCTTCTTCTCTCTCATCTTTCTCTTCCTCCTTTTTTTTCTGTTTCAAGATATAAGCTGAAAGATTCGAAAACGGTGACGAACAGTAACTCCTCTCTTTCTCTCTCTCCGAGAAAGATCGCAGCGTTAATTGACTCGAGGTGGGGAGTCGTGCACAGTCGAACGACTTCCTTTGACGAAAATCGTTTCGACGGGCTCTCGGAAACAAGGAGACAAACCTGAATCGTAACCACCAACCCGAAAGAAAAACCGGTATTTCGATGAACGCGCGCGCGCGCACAAGCGCACGAGCGCATACAAACCTTATTAACATACGACTCTCTCTCTCTAACATCTTACGATGTCTCGACACCACCTCCACCACCACCATCACCACCACTACTACCACCATTACAAACACACATTTATGTATTTACTTACATATGCATACTCGTGTTGATACAAAAGAGATATATAAGAGGAAGAGAAAGAAATTTGTTTGATTTTCTCTCTCTTTTTTGTTAATATTTTTCATAAAATTATTTTAGCTAAATAAAAAGAAAAGAAAAATATTCGAGCAAAATAATAAATTGCATCAATTTATCCATCCCTCTTTATTTTCTTTTTTCCCAGCTAATTCTGATGACCATCACCCTATCTCTCTCTTTCTCTCTCTTAAACTAATTCATATTATCTGACAAAATGAAAGGAACTTTTTGTTAGGCGAGGAACGCGCGTTAGCATTTTTAATAAATTATTCAATAAGTTAAAAATTGCTTTAGCTCCGAAACTCATATTAGCAGACAGTAATCAAGCAGGCAACTAGCCAATCAGAAAGCAACACAAGCACGCTCGTTGTCCAGAACGATAGCGTACAAAAGCTGGATGATGATGCTCTGGAGCTGCTGCCCGTTTGCTGTTGGTGGTGCTATTGCTCGTGGTGATGGTGTGCTGGTGGTGTGGGCTCGTTTTGGCTGGCGTATCTCTCACACGCGGCGGATATTACATTTAATAGCTGTGCTTTTTACTGCGCGCCGTGCTACGACGAAATCCCCGCGTTATTATTGGCATCGATGCGTACGCCGATGGGAGATTATCGAATCGTAAATGGAATATTAAACTTGCTGCGTTCGACGATTGATATTCCGTGTAAATAAAGTGGCCCAGATTGGGTATGGACAAAAAGTCAAAAAAAAAAAAGAAAAAAAGAATGCAGAAAAAATGCAAGAGAGAGAGAGAATGTTGAACAATTTTATAATCATGATTCATTCGTTATTTCTAAAATATTTCAATTACGCAAGAAAATTATTTTTTCAAGAGAATATTAATATCATTTTTTTATTCTCTCTCTCTCTATCTATGCTATAAATAATTTTAATTTATTCAAATATAAAAATATACGCGACTCAAACGGTTTTTATGATAAAAAAAAAGAAAGAGAAAAAATTAAAAATGCATAGACGTAATATTCACAATGAATAATCTGAATGATAAAAAAAAATTATAATAGTGAATCAGAGTAATAAAGATGACGAATGTTTCCACGCGAAGGAAGTGTTGAACAAATTAACAATAGATTCTATTGTTAATGAGATAATTGGAAGAGATCTGGTTACGTTAGAAGACGTATTTGTAATTCGCGCGAAGCTAAAGAACCACGTGCTCGGCACGTGTCTCAAACACGCCGGATATCATCAGAGGACAGTTCGGAACATTCCAAGAGACTATAAACCGGAAATAATCCTATCTTTTTTTAACGTTAGACAGTTTTAATTGATCCCTTCTTAAGAATGTTATAACAGTTTACGACGAAACCTTCTACAAAGATATTTTTCAACAAACAACGTATTAAAATTTGTCCAAAACTTATGCCAATTGACTCCAGGTTTCGTCATTTTATTCTTTTTTCTCCAAGATGAACAGAATTAAATTACGTGTCAAAATTATAAAACAATCTAGTTTAAGTCTTGCTTCTATAAGAATATTTTCGATTAAATTGATAATAATTTTAACTAATTTTCAATCGAAATAGATGCTTCCTCGAAACGAAGTTCAAATGTTTGCAGGAGTCGAAGGTAAAAGAAAGAAGATAGGAGAAGCAGCATCACCTTCGGGGTATAGTTGTCGAACCAAGGGAATATGGGTGGGGTAACTTAGCCAGGATGGAAGAGAAGAAGAAGAGAAGAAGAAGAAGAAGAAGAAGAGGGGAGAGAGGCAGCAGGAGGGCTTTCTCGACCAAGCTCTCCGAATGCAAGAAGTCCGGCAGGTAGGCTCGTTAGCGAACAGGTAGGTAGGTAGAGGGGAGAGGCCAGGGTAGGTGTATAATGCTGACTGTAGTCGGTGTATCTGTATTCATATACCGGGTGTGTCATTCGGTCCTGGCTAACAGAAATTCCAATTTCACGGTTAATTTTACGGCTGATTAAAACTCAAGTACTCTCTCGGTCGTAGAAAATAATCGAGGTAGACGGGTGTACTAATACTTTTGTAAAGAAAGAAAATATATTATATAAATAATAAAAAAAACAAAAAAAAAACAAATCTATTGGAGTTTAAATATAAGGAAAACAAAAAAGTAAACGATTGTTATATCTCTTACGTCGATGTATACTTCGATGTCGTTAAAAAACAATAAAAAAAAGAATCTCATACACGAAGGAAAGAAAAAAAGATCCATAAAAACGATAACGCGTTTTACCGGATGCGGTACAATTATAAGAAGAACATTGAAATAGTGTATAAAGAAGTAAGAATTGTTTTTTTTTTATTTTCCGAACACCCAGTATGCTCCGGCGAGCGCGCAAGAAATGGGTGGGTTAGGTTCGAGAGAGGAGCTGAAGTAAGAGGAAAAGAGAGAAGGACGTAGGAGACAGGCGTGAAGAGAGAGGAAAGAGAACTTGCTTGGGTGCCATGTGCATCGGTGAGCGGATACATATCGTGAGGTTCGGAGGGAAGGTATTCGGGCAAGTTCAGGGTGATGCAGCAGCCTTCCTTCCTTCTCTCTCTCTCACTCTCTCTCTCTCACTCTCTCTCTCTAAGGCTCCAGAGCTTGGCTCGTTTCGCTTGCTCGCTTGGGTCCGTATCCCAGCTTCCATCTTTCTCTTTCTTTCTTTCTGTATCCTGAGCATCCTACGATCCTACGACTGAGAAAGAGAGGGAGAACAAGGCTCGTTTCGTTTCGTTTCGTTTCGTTTTTCGTCTCTCGGAAGGATAAGCCTACGGTTTGCTCGAGGCTATCTAGGCGCCCAAGCTCCGAGTTGGAGAGCTCGAACGATTGCTCGATGGAGCAAAGGAAGCTCGTTCGAACACCGAGAGCTAAGAGAGTTGGCCGCCTACACGCGAACTCGTCAATTACTTCGCACAACGAGACACATCGTTTCTCCTTGCTTGCTTGCTCGCTCGTTTTCTCTTTCTCTCTTCCTCCCTCTCTCTCTCTCTCTCTTTCTCTCTCTCGTATTCGCCGTGCATACGATATTCGCGCCGAAGTGCGATCCAGAGGCGGAGGCAGTTTCCAAGTAGCGACAAATCAGTCGTTTCTCGCGCGCACCTCTACCACATATTACGTATGCATACACATAAGAGACACGAATATATACTAACACCTAACTTATACGACCTTCTCTACGTCCGACTATTTTCTTACGACTCCTATTTATTGGGTCAGTATTTTTATATGTATAATAATAACACTTCGTTTTATGCACTTTTATAATCAGTATTTTTATAACGAAATATCGATGCATACAAAAAAATAATTAAACAATATTACTGCACAGAGATATTGAGATTATTGATATTAGAAATAAATGAGAATCATTTTACGGTAGAAAATATTTATCAATAATAGATTAAAAAAAAGAAAAAGAAAACTACCGATTAAATAAATAAAATTATGGCTCCTTGCTTCCTTTCAAACACGAAGAGTTCTATTTTTAAACATGTGCGTGCGTGGCTCTTTATCCGAAGGTATCATCTTCGCCTCTTATCTTAGCTCGATAAAATTATCTTTAGGTTCTTTTAACGGTTACAAAAAGGACCAACCAGTAGACTAGAACTTCAAATATTTTCCTTCCTTTCTACCCTCCTCGTTTACCAACGGTTCTCTACGAAAATTGAAAAAAAGAAATATTTTCTATGGGTAAAAATCGTGAACAATTTTTAACCGATCCCGCATTCGTTTCGCTTTTTAAACACGTTAAAATTATTGGAACGATGATTTCTTATATTTTCTTTTCTCTCTCTCTCTCTCTTTCGTTTATAAATGTGGACGCGCATACGCGAATATGTCGATCTTCATTAACCAAACTAACCCAATCGCAAGAGACATAAGGGCTTTAGTAGACGCTGATTCGTACGAATTCATCTGTCCCTCTTGGAATTTAGTTTTGAAAATAATTTTTCTTCGTACGTGTATGAGTATCTCTCTTTCTCTTTGTGTGTGTATGTGTTTGTGTGTGTACTAGTGTTCTCCCCAGCATTGTAATAGTGTTAGTAACGTATTAAACCGAAAAGAAGAATCAACGTGGCCCGCACGTTCTGCTTTTGTACTTTTCTCTCCGTTATTACAGACGAGTAGAGAGAAGAAGAGAACGTTTCTCTTTCTCTGTTTCTCTCTCTTACTTCGACCGCACACACGCGATATATCTCACGAAATTACAGTCGGAATTTTTCGAAGCCACGTAGAAGCCTCTTTAAGAAACATAAGAGGACGCAAACTGGTTTTCGAATCTCGTTCGGAGGGAATTTTAAAAACCAAGTTCCTCTCGTTGTCCACTTAGAGAGAAGAATGAAAAACAGACCATTTTTCGTAGAATGTCATTAACGGAACAAGAAAACAACAAAAAATATATAAAATATAAAAAGAAAGAAAATATACAAAATGTTACGATAAGATAATAAATCCTCGACAATTCATATCATGCAACTGTCAATTATTATAATTCTCTATTAACACTCATGGGATACATGAGCCCATAATTATGAAAGTGGTCTAAATCAAAATTAAAAAAACTAAATTAATTCAATAAAATATTGACGATATTGTCAAAAATAAACCATTAGATAGTGGTTGTAATTTCAACATCATATGGAATTTAAATACAAAACCAAACGCAATTAATTAAATAAATATCTCGAAGAAAGAAATATATGATTTAGATCATTTTTATAATTATGGGTACATATATATACAAAAATAATACACGTATAAATAAACATACGTGTACTGTAGAGAAAGAGAAAGAGAGAAATCGTGTATTATACATAAAGAAGTAGTCCTTGTTTGAGATATGAATATGACCTACCATCGTAAACGATTAATCGAGTATGACGAATTTGAAAAGGAACCTAAACTCAACCGACTGTCGTTCGGCACTTGTTTATCGTCGTTAAGAGGGATCATTAAAACTGTCTTTTTTTTCTTTCTTTTTTTTCCTCTCTTTTACAAGCTCGAAGAAATCTCTTTCGATATTATCACCGTTCGACGCGTTTATATTTTTTTTTTTATTGTCGTAGAGCAAGAATTTGTTGTTTTTGTTCACAGCTTATTTTATTCCAAGGTAATTTTAAGGGTATCCTTTTCCCTACGATAAACACGTATACGTTAATTATTTAAAATCTCGATATATCTCTCGTTTTGGTTTGATAAATTGACGAGTTAATTCGAAAAGTCCTTTTACAAAACAAGGTGCACGTGTATATCCGAAAAAAGGATCGTGGATACGCACGAGGATAGAGGAGGAACTAGTTTGGGTAGAAAGAGGAACGAAGATGAACATTTTAAAAAAACGGATCTTCGGTGAAGTAATCGACGGGAAGATTAATCTCACCTAAAGCTTCTTTCGCTTTCCTCGAAGCACCGTAATTAACCACTTAAGCGATTACGAAGCAGCCCGCGACGTATAACGTACTCCCTCCCTCCCTCCCTCTCTCACCATGTGTTTCTTTGAAAGCGAGAACGGAACCTTCGCTTTCGCTCGACAAACAACGATGCACAACAACGATGCACAACAACGATGCACAACACGATGTATCAACTACGAGTATATATACAACCACTACAATCACCAATCACCAATCAACACACTCCTTTCCTAAAATCATTATTTTATCCTTTTTTTAAACTCCATACAAACGAAAATATTAAATTGTCAAATATGAAATGGAACAAATTTCAATTCAATTACGTACATTTTTTGCTCCATTTCGTACTTGACAACTTAATATATCAAATCAAATGTGTTTGAACGAGTAAACTTTAACGAATTGAAAGATATATCAATAATAATATTAAAAAAAGAATCTCTTAGGAAAGATGAGGAATTTGGACGAGGTTGTTCGAGTAAAATAAAGTTATAATTCTTTTTTTAAAAACTAATAACGAAATTTTATTTCTAGCAACTATTTTGTATCTCTAACTGTTCGAAGTTCCCGACACGCGTCGTCATCTTGTGTTAGCTTTAAGATCGACGTCGAACAACGTTACTCGTTAAAATGTTTTGGCAACATGCTCGACGACTATGTAGCATGCGACGGGACTCGATTTGTCACAGGGTTGACATACAAAGAAGTCCAGCAGCCAAATAGAGACAGTGAAAGAACGCAACTAGGTGTCGGTTGAAAATAAGGAAGAAGGAAATCTTTCGATGATGATGACGATAATGTGTATACAATTTGACCACCGTGTCATTTTCAATTTACTCTACCATGAATTTCATAAGATTTATCGTTTTAAAAAATTTCTTCAAATTGCTGGTCCACCATTGTCAAAACTATTTCTCCTCTCTTTCTTTTAAATAAAATACGAATGGGACTTGTCCGTCGGGTCTCAGGGAAAGCATGGAAATTCGGATTGACCATTGATCTGATCAAACGCGTGATATTAAGCATAACGTTATTTCCCGTAACGATCTCGATGGAAATCAAATGAACTTGGATATCAAACGATTCGGGAAAAAAAAGAAACACAATTAATAAACTAATAAATATCAATGAAGTAATAATTTTTAGTTTAGGAAGTTGAGAGGTAAAGTGAACGATGTGATTTAAGATGGACACGAGAAAAAAGGGGATCGAAAGAGAGAGAGAAAATTGGTAGGCGGTTCAGCTAACGAGCGGATCGAGTATATTTCTTGGACGGTACGAGAGCTCCTAAAAATGAAATAAAATTTGACATTTTAAACGGGTGTTTTAAAAAAAAAACGGGGGTTATATGTTAACAGCGTTTAGTAGAATTTATAATAAAATTTGTGGTGGTAACAACAAATCTTTGTCAGATCCACTCGATGTAGAAATTAATAAAAACATCATCCGATGTACTCCGTGCGTTATTTCGTCGATTTACTCAATGATCAATAACACCATGAGAAGACGGATCCCAAGAAGTTATCGAGTTGCGTCGAGTGTCGATATCTTCGTCGTAGTTCGATTCTTATCGCATTTCGATCGTTCTTAAACGACATTAATCGAAGAAATCGAGTCGAGATATCCTCGACTATCTCTTCGGCAACAGACAAGCTTATCAGATCGTTCGGTATGTCAAGGAGGAGGATGGAATTGGCGCCTTCTGATGTCAAGCTACCGCAAGATAGAATGAGAAATAAAGGAATCCAGAGAAAGGGAGATAAAACATGAACGATTTTCACGCCCGAAGGCAAATCGACCATTTGAAAACGTGTTCCAAAGGCGTTTCTCTCGAACCTGACGCCAACTGGACTGAATTCCTCTTTCTTCCTTCCTTTCTTTCTTTCTTTCTTTCTCCTTCTCACCCAACGATCAAAAAATCAAGAATTGCAACGTCGCGACAAAGTACGAAGAAATCTAAGAACGAGAGGTAGAGATTGACGTAAAATTACATTGGAAAATGAGTTAAAGTTAACGAGGCGACGTAGGTTTACGAGATAGCGGGAGCGATTAACGGTCTACACGTAATCCACATTAATATATTGCACAATCCTTCAACGATTTTACATGGGATCATATTTTGATTTGAAAGATAAAGATAAGAGAAACGACTTCTAGAAAATTGTATCGATATGTCAATTGGTTATTATTAACTCGTTTGTGGATCACACAAATTTATTACCACAGACTGATCATTTCTTTAAACACTATCAAACGTTGGTAAACATTTTTCTTGCGTATATACCAGCATACCTGTTAGTACTATTATAATTACCGACAAAAGAAAAATCTAATAACACGGGAATGAACTAACACGGCGTATCACTTACTTACGAACGATTAAAAATATTAGTTTAATTAGATAATTAATCGGATGATTAAGGCGTCATAATAATAAAAATAAAAATGATAAAGATAATAATAATAATGATAATGATAATGATAATAATAATAATAATAATAATAATTATAATATCCTGACGATTCTCGATATCGAAACAAAGGGGCACCTTTTAGTATTCCAGTCGAACGATAATGGTTGGAATCGATCGGAACATTTCTCTTTCAAACGAGGTGTATGTATTTAGTACCGTTGGAACGTAGCGTACAGTTCCTACCACCTATTTACCTGCCTGCTGCCTACTACCATCCTCCTACATGCATAAACGCCACGTGCTCGAAAGTACTTTTTCGTGGAATTCCCGATTAATCGAATTATTCGTGGACGCATTTGCACGCTCCTAGTCAATACAAGAATGCGCTATATCTCGATGCAATAAAACTTCAAGTTTAATACGAGGACGAGTTCATTTATTTGAAAGATCTGAGAAATGAATCGACCAAAGCGTCAAAAATAAGATTATTCGCACCGAAATTAATCAAATTGTCTTATTAATTAACAACTTTTTGTTTTGTCTCTCCTTCTTCCTCTTTCTCTCTCTCTCTCTTTCTCTCTTTTTTTCTCTTTCACTCTTTGACTATGCGCGCGACGATGTTACTACGCTCGGTTAGATTTAATATCGTTTCTTTCATCGAATTTTTCTGGAAATTGACAGACAAACTGGAATACGCTTTTTTTTCGGTTGAAAAAAAAAAAAGAAATAAAAAATAAAAGTAGGATCAAATTCAACGTTCTATTTTCCCTTTGACGGACAGTTCAAAGAAATGCAACTTGCAGGTATTAATGCAACTTATGCACTCTTATATACGCTATTCGATTCATGATTCTAATAAAAGAAAAGCCGCTATTAATTCAACGAATTTAATTTTTTGTACCCCTTCGATATATAGAAACCTAGGATTATAATAAATATATAAATATTTGGATCTATTTGAATAAAATGACATAAAACCAAATTAGAAGTTTCTTTGTACCACGTATGTACATGATTTGTCCCAATTTTTTGAACCAAGAGATGATCAAATATTACACATTAGATAGAAAATCATGCTAAGAAGAAGAAAAATAATAAAAATAAATAAAAACCTAAAAGAAAAGAGAGATAAAAAACAAAAAAGAACTTACCAAAAACGGGACTGAGGTCGGACCTAGCCGACGTCTTGCCCGTCGTAGCGTAGCTCCCAGCGGCGAGCGAGCCCTTTTCCTGCAACAACACACACACATCATCGTCCTTATGGGTTGGTGTCCCGTCTCTCCCGGTAAGAATAGAAGAATGACGTAGGACGTAGTTGTACTGATGAGGATGAAGACTAGTAGTAGTAGTAGTAGTAGTAGTGGTAGTAGTAGTAGGAGGAGTAGTATGATGATGATAATGATGATGATTATCGTAGCGCACCTCGGACTCCGTAAGGTCGATGAGGGAACTCTTCTCTTCGGTGAGGTTTTCCGAGGACCTCTTCTCGTCCTCCCCCTCATCCTTGAAAACCTTGACCTCGTCCTCGCTACCGAGATCGTCGCCGCCGCCGCTGCTGCTGACGTGCGGCATTATTACGGGCCGAGCGACGGCCACCGTCGTCGTCGTCGTCGTCTTTCTTCTTCTTCTTCCCCTTTCACTTCACCTTTTCTTCTTCTACTTCTACTTCTTATACTTCTTCTTAATAATATTCTTATTATTCTTCTTCTTCTTGATCTTGTTCTTGTTTTTCTTTTATTTCTTTTACTTCTCCTCCTCCTCCACAGCCTCCTTAATTTTTTCTTCTTATTCTTCTACTTTCTTACTTTTTTTTATTCAATATTTCTTCTCTACTTAATTTCTTCTTTCTTGTTATTTTTTAGTTATCCCTTATTAACGATCCTACCCCCGAAATAAAAATAACCAACGAGGAGAGATATTAATATTATTACAATGATCCTCGTCGCCTTTTTGGCGCTTGTCTCTCTCGGGTCCTTTCCTCCTTTCTTGTGACGGCATAGAGGAAGAGGAGGAAGGAGAGCACCGTGAACGGTACGCCCGGGGGAGGGGCTACAAGAAGAACAGGACAAGAGCGAGATAGTTGACGACGATATAAGGAGAGGGAAGCTAATGTCTAGGCGGGAAAATTCGAATTTATTCCTCTTCGATTACCTAGAAACTTTAACCCAATTTTTTGTTACCCCTATTTCGCTCTCGCTTTCTTTTTCTTTCTTTCTACCTTTATTCCTTCCTTACTTTCTTACTTTCTTCTTTGGCCTTTCATCGAATTCACAAATCTTCTTCTTCTTCTTCTTCTTCTTCTCTCAGCCGTCGGCTGCGAATTACGGATCCGAAGAATCGAACTGGACAATAAGTATTTCGGTTTATCTTCGGTCACTTTCAGTAAGGGTAGTTGGGGTATTCGGGGGAATGGGGGGAACACTGAAAAACGCACGATTCGTGAAACAAGGGGCGGAAGAAGGGGCTACTAGATCGAAGGCAGGGATAAAAGGGCAACACGACTAGCTCGACAAAGCACTGATGCACTCTTTCTTTACTCTTCAGATTTCTTTTTTTTTTTTTTCTTTTCTCTCTCGTCGAATATTATTTCCGCGCGCACACAGTGAAAGAAGAGAGAACGGAGAAAACAATATAACCACAAATGTATGCGCGTGTGTGTTGTGTTATGTCGCACGCGCGAAACGGAAAAAAAAAGGAAAGAGAGACGACGCCACCCCACTCCTCGGTGGCAGCGGTCGAGAATTTGAAGGAGAGAAAGAAGGATCTGTCGGTTAGCCGGTCGACGGAGAAAGGAAAAAGGGCAAGAAGGGAAAGAAAACGGGGACCAAGAAATAAAACAGATAGACTTGAAGAAACGAGATGTATATTAGTTGGATATAGAGGAGAGAGAGAGAAAGAGAGAGAGAGACAGAAAGATAAGTCGAGGGGAAGAGAGATGGATAGGACGTGTGTTTTTTTACGTGTCGCGACGAGGCGTGCGTTGCGTGCTGGTGTGTAAAGTAGGATGTATAATATGTGTATATATATATATATATATGTGTGTATATATATACGTGTGTACGCGCGCGCGTAACCGCGCGCTCTTTTAGTGCCCGGCGCAACTGAGCCGACGAGCCTCACGACGCTCTTCTCGCAGCGCGGATCCTCGCAAAGAAGACGACGATTCTGCTGCAACTGCTACTGCTATTGATGACGTTGTTAGTATTGCCGTTGTTGGTTTTGTTCCCGACGTCGATCCTATGTTTCTAGCAAGAGGAAAAAAGGTTGGTCCGCAACAATAATAACACTGCCGGTAGTAATACGTTTTATCCTCGTGTTGTTGGCGAAGAAGCACGTTGGCGAGTCCGCGACTGTGACGACGAGGATGAGAAAGAGGCTGTTCGGGATTACGAGAAGACGATGACGAGGAAGAGAACAACGAAGAAGAGGAAGATGACAGTAGTAGTCCGTGATAATGACGACGATAATATTGATACTTGTTGTAATGCTGTTGGTGCCGGTCCACGCGCCGGCCGGCCATCGTGACCCGCGAGCGGGATACCGAGCAGTTAAAATACTGCAAGCAACCGAGAGAGCAGCCCCGCGCGACTAAGCTCTGGAGAAGACGTGTGTACTCTCGGTTCGTTACTGTAAATCACCCACGTACACACATATATCTATATATCAACAACAACACACTCCGCTAAAAGCTCTCTCTCTCTCCCTCTCCCCCTTTCTCTCTCTCTTTCTCACTCTCTCTCTCCCTATTTATCTATCTATTTACCCATCTACCTATCCTTCTCTTTCTTTCTATCCCCTTTTCTATCCACGATGTACACGGCGATGAGAGAGCTGGTGCGTGCGCGCGCGCTATTACCTTGTCTCTCAATGACTCTCTCCCGTGTTTCGAAACGAAATCGGTCGATCCACTCCGCTTGGATGCTCGGTACCGACTGCCGGCGTCGCTGAGCTCGGGCGGGCGGCTCTCCCACGCGACGACCAATCACGACGGCGTATTCGCCGGCGCGCCGACGCGCCACCTCGCCCCCCGCAACACAGGCACACCGGCCAGTCATGGCAGGCAGCGACGGCCGAGCCGAACGAACCCGACCGCCCGCCGAGTCCGCCCGACCGAGCCCAATCCTCCCTCCACCTCAGCTCTTATATCCATCCGATTCCTACTCCTACTCCACCGACTGCCTAAGAAAGAAAAAGAAAGAGTGAGAGAAAGAAAGAAAGAAACAAATGTATATATATACACTTTCTTTTATATAGAAATGTATGTGTGTATATATATAACTGCCTTACGCTGAGATCCAACAATCGATGCTGATAGATTTTTTCCTAAATTCCTCGAATTAATTTTATTTTTATCCCTTACGTAAAAATTCCAAATCTTCGATAATAGACACTTTTCATCGTCTGTCAATGAACCTTTTCCACGAATGATGTATTTTTAATTAACAAAACGTTCTAATATCATCGAAAGAACAAATTTATGAGTGAACTCAAGATTAGTTGGTAATAGAGTATTTCGTAGGAAGTATTAACAGATCTCGATAGGGGTTTCGATAACGGTCGAAAACGGGCGCCATTAATGAGTTCGAATTCTAGTTCGCGTAATCCCTTTATCCGTAGCGCGTCGATTCCTCAGTTAATCTCTATGTATGTAAGTGTTTACATATGTATATACATTATCGTAATTATGCCAATTGCGTAATTGGAAATACGATATCGGTGGTCGCATGGGTTTAACGCCGCGTAATTTCCATAGAAACGGGCAAATTCGCGCACGAATAGTAACGTTTACGCGCGAGGTTATGTATTTTGTCAACCGAGAACTCAACCGAGAACTCAACCGAGAACTCGCACTTTTATATCGGCTACGTTAACGGTGGTGTAACTGTGCGCGTATGTATGTATCTATAAGTGTATGTAATATATGTAAATTTATATATATATATTTGCTAAGCGAATTCCCCGAGATTATGAACGAGGTGAGAGTCAACGCGACAAAATTTCGAGCACTTTGCGTTTTCCGCAACAACGACGACGACTACGACTCCGACGATGATGACGAGGAGGATGACGACGAGTGCAAAGAAAAGAAAGAAAAATAAATTGCGCCCAGGCACAGTGGTTTCGAAATTACGACGTTGATCGTCGACGAATCGTAGCTACACGTTGAAACGTATATAATCGTGTCGGTACGATGTTGAAAATTTAATATGTCGTGAAAGCATCTAAATTCGTCATGTACCACTGCGCGTTTTCCATTTCCGTGCCGGCCATTTTCACCAACGATCTTCATCTGTTTCTTCATTTTGTTGCTTTAGTCGTTTCCGATGTCATCAAACATATTCTGAGATAATCTGAAAACATTTGATCAATTTCAAAGAATAACGACGACTCTAGCTTTCGTTAGGATTATCCGATATTTATATCGAATATTTTTTTACGGGTTACCGATCGGAGAATTAACCTTTGATTTGATTAGATTTGATTGTTTTATTCGATAATATAGAATTACATCCACGTTTATAGATTACGATATAAATTTAATAATACATATACTTATACGGGTGGTTTGTCTTTTTACATCTTTCAAATGGATTGGAAAACCAGTTTTAATTTTAATGGTCTGGCAGGGACATCTGTAACGGCGAGGGAATATAATAAGAACGGCATCGGTCTGACTCGGTGCATAAGAGGATGTTCTACTTTATCGACCTGTACTCTGTTATGCGTTTTACGTCTCCTCACAAAGTCCGTAAGGTTTAAGTACGTTACCTACCTACGTCTTGCACGCAACGAGACGATATTCCTGTTAATAACGGCCGAGTAATGCTGATATATGTGTGTATGTATATAACACACATGTATATATGTAAGGACATTTTTTTTCAATATTTTATTATCCAATAGAAGGTACTTTTATTACTTACGTACCACTTTATGAGAAAAAGTTCCTTTATAAGTCATTATTATTATAATTATTATAATCCGCGAATACATATACTTAATTTACACATATTTAAGATAATATAAACACATATACACATTAGTTTAAATATAACATACTTCTTTTAACGTACTTTAAATAATAAATAATTTCGTTAGATTTTTATTTTAAATGTTTTTAGATAAACTTCTTTTCAAATTGATGTAGTTGATAGGTCAAAATAGAAATAAACAATTCTTTGATAATATACATTCTTTCCAAGTCAAACGAGATAAGCATCGGTTATGTTTATATCTCCCTGTGAAAGAGATATTATCTCTAAGAAATTCGTTATAATATATAAAAGAAACATATTTCAGATATATCCTACAATTATTCTTCTTTCAATAATTTTAATTAATTATAATCAATATATATATGCATTTAATTATTAATTAATATTTATTATAAAATTAATATTGAATTATCTAAATATGAAAAAAATAAATAAAAAAATTAATCATTAGAAATAAAAAGCAGCTGTTCAAGAGTAGGTCACTGGTCAGAAAAATAGGTCAACGATACAAGAGTAGGTCAGCTGTACAAAAACATAACAATCCTATACGTATTCAATGTATTTTGAGAGAAAGATAGGCGAAGGTGTACGAAATGAATTCTAGGAAATTCGTTAAATATGAAATACACAAAGAAAAACATTCCTTAACTACCGGCTTAGTCGAGCGTTCAATGCTTTGTTTACGTTCGTTTCTCTCCGTCGCTCTTCGGCCGGTGTCGACAACCGAACGTTGTCATCTCGTCGTTAGATTTGTAATTGACCTTCGGATATGTTCGGTAATTGTCGAATGTATTCGGAACTACTTTTCGTAATAATCGTTAGTCTTCTTCGAACGTCGAAAGGTGTAATATCGATATTTGACAAGTACGTAATTTATTTCGTGTTAAGTTTACGCGTGTGCGTGTATTCTTTCTTATGCAAGTGAGATGCATATGTGAGTGAGTGCGTATAGTGCATATATGGATACACTGCAATTATGGATATGGATTATGCAATATTGGATAGAAAAGACGAAGTACATCTAATGGTAAGTTGAATCATAATTATTAACCTTTTTAACATTTGATCTCGGCGCAGTAGGTTTAGTATTAAAAAACTTAATAAGTAATCGTAATGTTGTTGAATTTTTTAACCGGACACTGTATATACGCTTTCATAATTTAAAAGGAATAACTTTTGTCGTATCCATAGAACTGAAAGAATTTCAAATACAATCTCCTGTCAGATTTATTTCATAATGATGTGTAATCAACTAATACATCTCGGCAAACGAACGACCGTTCTCTTCTTTTATTTATTTTTTAAACACTCAAGTATTTTTTGTTTTTTCTCTTCTTTTATTTCTTTACATTCAAACGCTCGCTACCGAACCGAAGAAAGCTTTATCCTAAATAAATACACGCACACATCCAAGCATTTATAATTCCTTGTTTTTCATTAGACACATATATTCACTCACCTACTCTTTCTCTCTAACACCTATTCTATTTTCTATTTTATCAATAATTATTAAAAATACTTTAAACAATCATTGCAAAATAATGAAACCTTTACGAATACTTTATCTGACGTGTGAAATAATAACTCACCAAAATGTTATCGCAATCGAGTGAATAGTTTACAAATGCATATGATACACATACAAACATTCATTTTTTTATATACATAGATTAAATTTCATTTGATTAACAAATAAGTTGATACAGTCATTATTGATGGTGTAAACATCTTCAAATTTAATCACTTGACATTAAAAGTTGCTAATGTAAGTGTTATTAGGTTATCGATTAGAATAATTATCTGCTTGAACATTCGATTAAATATGCTCGTGTATATGTGGATGTTCAATTAACTCTAAATTCATTTGATGGTCCACGAGTTAGGATAATTAATAGAAAATGTAAATTAATTTTTTAATAATTGTCTTCATTGATTTAATAATTGATAAAATACATAATTAACAGAAGATATTTGGAAGGTTGAGAGAGAGAGGTATTTTTCCATATAACGTACGTATTAATAAGATGTTTTTTTACAAGATATTCGTTTTCCGCGTATTTTCGAACGTTTAACAGAAATTTTTGCAGGTGGTTTACGATGTTTCTGTAATTGATTAATTTGTTCTTGCAAAGTTATCAATGAAGACATTACATTTGTATTGATGTAGCGTGATTTGAAACCAATTCGATTACTGAAACAAAATATTTCAATAGTGGGTTTACTCGTTACGAAACGATGACATTTTGGTTGCCCTTTTTTTAATTGATAATAATTATTAACATACCTCTTATTTTGCTGATTATTCCTTGATGCTAAAAGAAACAACGATTCCATTAATTCGACGGATATACCTTGAAAGGATTCGCAAAGATTATTGTCACGATAGTGGAGCCAAATTTTCGTTGGTACTAGGCGTTTCGAATTGACGAATAACCTACAGAAACGATGCAAGTATTCGTTTTTAAAAACATGATGAGACCTCAGTTTTTCTAAATGTGCCACGAATTCCGCTTGTTTGACTAATCTACGAGTGTGGCCCTGGAAATAAAGATTCGAGTTAAATCGTACACCTCGTGCCTTCGTTCCTTTTTGCGCTCTGACAAGTTACTTCGTGTTCGTCTTTTGTGCCTGTCTCCTCTCTGTATGCAAGTGTGGATTATATATGAATATATACCACTTTCTGTAGACCTTGGATGTCGTTGACCGCGAGACCGATCATCAGGTTCATTAAAACCATACTCCCGAGTATTATAAAGCCAAGAAAGATGATCCTACTGGTGACCGTTAGAAAAGGCTCACTATCCTTAGTATCGTTTGGAAAAAGATTCGTGTATTCGTATTCGCCCATCATCATTACTATGGTCTTCACGATGGCCTTCCACCAATAATGAAACTCTTTGTTCGTGTAGAATAAAACGGTAAAGCTCAATGCGAATCCAAAGATCATGCAGATGAATGCTAGGAGTACCTAAAAATATTGAGAACCGAAAATCCATTAAATGGTTTTCATTGTGCAAATTACAATTATGCACACTACTATAATGCAAACCTTCAAGATATTTGTCAAAACTGTTGAAAACATAAGAGCGTAGTATCCCAAAGCTGGAAAACGTCCTATCACCAGCATCATTTGCATCCAAGCAAGTAAAATGGAGATGCTGATAAAATGTAACACCATTTCGGGAATAAGTACTTCAGTTTCCACATTTATGATGAAGCGTTGATTAGTGACGATTATGCAAACCATAAATGATAATGCAGCACTGATAAAGGACAACCATGTTTCGCTTTGTTTCATGTAGTGTCTGAAAAAATATATTCAAATGATTAGAATATAAGAGAAAGATCTTATTTATAAAGGGTAAATGGATAATAATTACCTCGGTAACATCAAAACTTGGGCGCTGTTGTAAAGTAACAATATTGTTGAGCACAAGAGAAGTATGATATGTGATATGAAATAGTTACCTTTTTGAAGAAGAGTTATGGAAAAGATTGAGAGGGATAGAACGAAAGAGACGTGTAGGAGGGCAAGTAAAAGAAAAAATATACGCAATTTAGCCCATTTCAAGCAAAGAAACGTTTCGATCAATGGATGTTGCAAAATTTCCAATTGTTCGTCATTCGAGGTTGCAGCTATGAGAGCTATGATAACGTTGGTTTGTAGTTCGCTACGAGGTACCAGAATGCTGAAGTCGATGGAGATCTGAAGCAAAGGATTTTTTTCTTTTTTTTTTTAATTCTTCATGATTCATTGAAATTAATCAATTAAGTTGATTTTTAAGAAGAAGATAAATAAAATTGATTTACGCGTGCTTTTTTGCCAATAGTTTTTTGACTAATCAGTTTAACACGAGTATCCATAATGTCTGTTAGAAATGATGTTGGACTTGTAATGTGGGCAAACAACGCGTCAAGAACGGTGGCACCGGTTTTAGTTTCTGCCGATAAATTGCCACCGTGGTCGAGCAAAATTCGAGTGCATTCGCGATGACCTTGATAACAAGCTCGGTGAAGAGGTGTCTGACCAATCTGAAGAAAGAAAATGTACAAAGTATTCTAAAACTCATGGGGATTTAACGAAACCAATTAGAAGAAGAAGAAGAAACAAGAAGAGAAATTGGTATCACCTTGTCGCTTATATCGACGTGTTCTCGACGTATTTTTTTAAGTAAAATCGTCAGAATTTCCAAATTTCCATCGCTTGCTGCAACATGAAGAGGAGTACTTTTAGTGTCGGCACATTGAAAAAGTGGCCACGCGTTGCCTTCGAGCAATTTTTCCACCGCTTTTGGACTACCTAATATTGTTGCATGGTGCAATGCAGTTAAACCTGTAGAAAAAACAATTCAATGTGAATATTACGAATGTACGTATTTGCGTAAAGAATATGTCTATAAAAAAAATATATATACCTGTGTGAGAATTGATGACATTGGTCGATGCTTTAGCGGAAACGAGAGCGTCAATAATTTCAACGAACTTCGACATCTCGATATCGTTGTTGGAATTCACATTATATCCTGCTAAAAGCAAAGCCGTAATACCATTCTCGTCTTGTGCGTTAACGTTTGAACCAGCTTTCACCAAAATTCTCACTACATCGGAATGATTATTCTTTGCTGCTTGGTGCAAAGGAGTTCTACCGCAACATTCTGGTACCGGTAGCTGCGGTAACCAAAATTCGTTGTTACATTCCTCGCTAATATTTTTATCACTTTATACTCTCGTTATCGATTAGTTTATTTATAACTACAACAACATTAAGAAGATATTAAAAGAATACATTTTTTATTTCTCTTATTTTTTTTTTCAACGTCAAAATTAATATAATATTTTCTTGAAGAGAAATTTCTGCTGATTGCTAATTGAATTGCATGGACAAAAATACATTCCAATGAGGTATTGTTAACAACAATTGCTAAAAAAAGATTTCAAACGAAACGATAACGAGAAAATATTAAATGAAACACACTAACGTCTTGACCAAGGAGACAATCAATTCTATTCGTTGATTCTATTTGTAAACCATGCCTGATACAGGAATCAATACCGATCCTACTTTCCTTGAAGATCTGTTGTTTTAATAACCATTTGGTGACCTCGTAATGACCAGCATCCGCGGCATAAAACAAAGCACTTCTACCGATTTTATCTGAAGTATTAATATCAGCTCCTCTTTCGTAAAGTAATTTCAACAATTCTAAATGACCCTTCCAAGCGACCAAGTGTACCACGGTGATTCTAAGCAATCCAATTGGTCGAAGAAGTTCATTGCTGTTATCTTCCTTTAAAATTTCATATGCTTTTTCTATTTTATTATTCTTTATTGCCAGCATAAGATTCACATGATTTTTATTGTCTTCCATTATTTTTAACTATTACCTTTTAATATTTTATTAATTTCACGATATTTTCTTTTTACACGTCACAATATAACTCGGTATAGTCATTTACGTTTATTTTTAAGCATTAAAGCTTACGTTTCGAATACTCAAAAGAAACTAAAATATATATGTTTAATATGATTCAAGAAAGGTCGGCTGTTTTTTCCGTAATCAGAGGATGCGGTTTATCAGAGGATGTGGATAATATCCTGGCTTTAAAAAGTAACTTGCTCTAGTTTCATCTTATTTATCGTGATTAACTAACGATCAAGAGTAATTAAACGTGCTCTTAACAACATCCTGTTTACATCCTTAGAATTATCTACTCCGATGAAGATACTATCCCAAATCTTATTATTCATTAATTAATAGATTTTCTAACTTTTCTTCTCTCCCTCTTTAAAAATCGATTATTTCTTTAATCAACTGGGGGGAAGAAAAAAAGCAACTCGATTATTACCAAGAAATATCTGAAATTTAAGTATTCGTTATTATTATTATTATTATTATTATTATTATTATATATTCCCTGACGTTTAATATTTAAAAAAAATCGTCTTGAAAAGAAAAAACAAAAAATTCGCGAAATCCTTATCATTATGCATAATCGTTATTAGTCTATTCCCATTTTTAGTTTAACCTTCAATCGTTTATCGTTAAACGTTAAATGTAAAAGGTATATCCGATAGACCAAATAGAATATAATGTCATAGCGTATCGCTACCGAAGTTGGACTATTTAGTATGCTATTAGTATTGATATCCGAATCCGTCAAATAGAAACGGATAACGGATAACGTTTTCTTCCTGGGACATGTTCCAGAACAGGAAAGTAAAGTTGACTGATGGATTAAGGTAGCCTTAAACGTGACCGTTATCATTGACCGAATACACGTACGATTACGTCAATAGTATTACATAGATATCCTTTGCACTAAACTTACAACGGTTAGTTTTATTTGCTACTGCATGTATATATGTATGTATATGTATGTATGTAAGTATATATAGGTAGGAATATGTAGATAAATATATATATGAATATAGACGTCGTAACATCTAAAAAGGCACACACATGCATGAGTACGCGTACACATACAAACATATACACAAATCCGACAGCAGACATACGGCTTCACCTACGATATTTCTCGGCACCTAACCCTGATGCAACACACTTGCGTTCTCACGTTCAATCAACCGTAGAGTATTGCGTTAGCTCGTAGAAAGAGAGAGGAGAGAAGAGAGAAGAAGAAGAAGAAGCAGCAGAGGGCCCCGGCCCAGTACACGTTTGACCACGCTGCCGAGAACATCCTTCCACAACTTGTGCGACGTTATCCAAGATAAAACCGGTTTGGAGAATCTTTTTCTACAAAGATGCCCAATTGTCCAAAGTGCGGCAAACCAGTGTACTTCGGTATGTGTCATGTTGAACATGCTGATCTTAGAAACGCCGCGTCTTTCATTTTCGATCATTTCATTTAAGGAATAAGTAGATAGTATTTTATTTATGGCAAAGTGGTCGTGAGAAACTTCTCTGATCTTCTATGTGTTTTCATCCTGCTAATATCCTCTTACCTTCGTAATAATGTTACAAATTGATTTAACAAATTTACGTCGTGTACTTACTCCCTAATGATGATTTACGAGCATGAGAAAGTATAATAGAAAGTGAGAGAGAGAGAGAGAGAAAAGGATAGATAATTTGATGAAATTCGTCCATCACGTTTCAAGTTACAAATTATGTAACAAGGTAATGTAACTGTCGTCTTCTCGTGATAATTGCGTTAGGTGAATCATTTAACTTACATATAAATGTTCGTCATTAATATTCGATCGTTTTCAATCATCTAACCCACTTCACGTTGATTGTCTTCTTCTGACAAAAGAGAGAAACAACCTTACATTATATATTTTATTGTATTTATTTTGTATTATTATTTTCTAACATACGAGTATTTCCCTTGCAAACGTAATTTATTGAAAATTAACGAGAAACTTTGACGAATAATACAATCTTATCAGATTACAAATTAAATATACGTAAGCAAATGACGACATCGATGATGTCAGGACCTCAGACCTCATGGTTAACCTTAACAGACGTTATGTCAGCGCTTTCAGTGCTTGTAATCAAATATGGAATATGAGAACTTGCCGATACTCATCGAATGAATGCATTTTGCTATATGTACATATATTTATTTATACTTTGTTTATTTATTTTTTCTCTCTGATCGTTTCGTTCTTCATCTATCTTTATTTTCCTTCCTTTTTATTATTTTTTTCTGTCTTTTATATATGCGCAGAATACACTCGATCGAATGTATAAATATTCACGAAGAATGGGCTCGGTAGGAATACTCCTTCCTTCCCACTTTTCTTCCTTTGCATATTAATGAAATATTGTAAAAATAAAATTGTAAAATATTTCTTTTTTTTTATATATTTATTGTTTTTATTCTTTTTTCTTGTTTATAGAAGTATAATATTGACTTGGTTTAATATATTTGAAAAATAAAAATATATATTTGTAGTATATCTTTTTGTATTGTACAATTTATCGATTTTAGTCAAATGCATTGAAGGAGAATATGCACATATTTAACATATTGCACGAGTATGGATATATTGTAATTACGTAAATTGTTTTTTCTTTTTTTTTTTTTTTCATACGAGTCCTTGAACGAAAAAGAAAAGAAAAAACAGAACGCAAATTAAACAGATAGTAAAATGAATTATTCACGTAACTCGCGATAAACAAATAGCTAAAGTCACGAGTAATTTGCACGTGGTTGTAAGTGTTTCTATACAAAATTTGTCATTTGTTATTATTGAAGTGCATCATAAAATTTAAAATGACTCACCGAAAAAAAATTATTATCTTAATACGTTTTAAAATTGTATAACATTGTTTTAATATTATTCACGTGTTTTTATTTTAACAACAGAGAGATACATTACCTATATTTTCTGTCGCAAATGCATTATTTGAAAAAAAAAAACAAACAAACAATTATATAATAATAAATGTAATAGTCAAATAGCAAAGTCTTGAAACGTATAAAAATGATTCTTGTAACATGAAATAATTAGTGATCTTCTCAAGTTACTGCAAAAAAAAAAAAAAACTATATTCGAGGATACTTTACGAGCTCGTCCAAAAACGTTTATTTCCATATTACGTTAACGAAATAAACTTGTTGAAGTTTGGAGTTTTTTTAAGCAGAAAATAAAAAAGAAAAGAGAAAAAATAGTCGGTTTTAATACAACGTATCTAGTACACAACACAACATAACACAACACGCACATATACAACACATATAAATGTATACACGAATATAGATAGTAGAAGCGTGCAATGAAACTTAAACCTTTATGAATAAACGCGCGGGCACACGTGGCATATTGCTAGAAAACACGAGATGCAATAGTACATATACCCTCTTTTTTCCATCCTCCGGTACACTTAAATGTAAAAAAGTTTCGTATTAAGGCGGGCCGCTTTTAATTGCTCGCTTCCTCTTTCGAGTACCACTCTTTTAGACGTCCCGACAAGGTACTATTAGCGTTGAAAGCAGATTTTTCTGTATGCGTTGGGTTCCATGCTTCTGCCAGCCCACCTACGTCAGTCATCGCCGGCCATTCTAATTGGTGCAAGGAGAGTAGAGAATGAATGAAAAAAAAAAGAAAAGAAAAGAAAAGAAAAAGGTGCCGTTAGAGGAGAAGGAAGAGAGAAAGAAAAGGTTAGCGAATTAGAGAAATGACTCTTCTTTACTTTTGTCAAGTGGTGTGCAGAGTTTGAAAGGGAAAGGGTCATTGGCCTTTAAGCTTAACAGCAACACCCCCCTTCCTCTCCCTCATTCTCAGTGTCAGACGTTTTTCGCAGGTGCGAAATTAATTTTAGGCTGATTTAACAAAATAATTCGATAGAGAGGATAAACCTAGCCAACGCGTTGCTATTTTAGATTTATTCAACTATTGTTACGGATACATTTTTATAAGGAAATAATACTGCTAAACGTATCGTATTTTGCTAAACAACAAAGACGAGAAAATGTCCGGCCGCGTGGACAGTGACAAAGGTGCTTTTCGTGCTACTCGTGCTCTAGGGGGAATCGAGTAATAGGTAGATGATGATAATAAGACGAAGACGAAGGAAAAGTAGAGGAAGAAGAGGGAGGAAACTGGTTTGCAGAAGAATGGACCAAGCTGTGCTGTGGTAGTCGTGGCTATGGAACGACTCGGCCGGCTGAGTTTCGAGGAGGAACGGAAAGAGAGAAAGAAGTTACTGGTTGAAGCGAGAATCACTTCTTTTTTACATGCCTCGACTCCCCCGAGTAAGCGAGATAGAAATAAAGAAAGAAAGGAAGAAAGAAAGAGAGAGAGAAATAGTCCGGGTTGCGTCTGGGATTCGTGGTACACCGTATACCGTATACCGTGTACCGTATACCGTATAAAAGGAACGGGTGCGGTAGAGACAGAGAACGAGTACGTATGTATGCAGGGGTAAGAGGTTGGCTGGGAGGGTGGACGGTCTGCCGAGGAAGTAAAAAAGAAGCAAGCACGGGGGTGCAGGGAAAAAAAAAGAAAAAGAAGAAGAAGAAGAAGAAGGGGGATGATGTTCCAAGGCTATGCAATCAGCAGCCGCCGATTGTTTGGCGCCCGACAACTCTGTGGGGGTTGCAACGTGGTGGTGCTGCTGCTGTTGCTGCTTTTGCTGCTGCTAACGCAACGATCCGTGCTTGCACACTGTCTTTTCTCTCTTTCTCTCTTCTCTCTTCTCTCTTCATTTCTTTCTTTTTCTTTCTCTTTCTCTTTCTCTTTCTGTGTCTGCCTTTTCGCGCTGGCAATGAACGCCAGCGATGCTTGACGATTATGCGCTCGCTTCTCCGCCGGCAGATAATTAGGAGTTAATTAACTAATGGCCCTTTATGCACCGCACCCTTCTTGTCCGCCGAACTCGTTCTCTCTTTCCTTCTCGTTCTCTCTTTCCTTCTCGTTCTTCTTCTTCTTCGTCTTTTTCCTCCTGAATGGTCGCGTTTCTCTACTCCTCTCGTAATTTTTCAATTCCCCTCGTAGCAGCAGCGTGTACCGTTCTTTGTGCTTCTTCTTAGACGAGCGGAGAACGAACGTTTGAATGCATCCACCAAGCCGCACGCCACCCACACACTCCTATCCTCTTCTAACTCTTACTCTTCTTCTTTTCATTCGGTTTTGATACGCCGTAATGGCGTGACACGAAGGAAAAGCAACCTTCTCCCCTCCCGTATCTCCTTTCTTCTTTCTTCCGTGTTGCTACTTTTCGCTGCCTCCTCCTCCTCCTCCTCATCTTCTCGAGAAATCCTAAAACGAAGAGGATTTTCGAAAGGAAATTTGCTGAAAGTCAGAGATACGAGTTGTTCGCGGTGCATCCGATCGGAGCTAATCACCAGCCGACAATTGTGTTACTTTATTGTAATATTTATTTTTATCCGGAGAAAAATCATTAAAAACTCGATTTTCGTATTAAACTCATACGATGTTACGAGAATTAAAGTAGATATTAGAACAATGATAGTATCGTGCGTTAGAATAAAACTAATACTCGTAAATGCCAATCGATCTTCAAAGTCTAATAATAAGGATACTAATACTCCGATAAGAAAATAATTGAAAATAAAAGGACCGATGAGCTTATCGAAATGTTTACTATATCTAATATCGCGAAGAGAGGAATGATAAAATATTGACAAGAGCGTTGCTTTTGTGAAGTCGTTTACCCCGGGGTCAAGTCGTGACGAAAGAGAAGAGTTGTAACGGTGATGGTGTGGGGTAGTAATGGTGGTTAGTGCCAATGGCGAATGATGGTGGTAGTTGTCGGAAAAAGGGAGGATGCTCGGAAATATTTCTTATTAAAAAAGATTCGCGACGGACTGAACGCGGAGGGTCTTTGGAGAAATCCTTTCGTTGGTTGGCTTGACCCGAATCGAATCGTTAGAAGGATAAATATTTATTAAGAAGCCTCTCTCGGGGGAGAAGGAGAGACACGATGGCGGAACTGAAGTAGCTATTAATTGGAAAGACGAGAATCACGCGAGATAGAGAAAGAGAAAAGAGACGGGGGAGATACTTCTTCTTCCCTCTTGCTTTTAAAAAAGGCATCTTTTATCAGTTGACGTTCGTTTAACCCGATCGACGACAACGCGATCGCGTGTTGGAGAAAGAAAGGAATACATCTATTAAGAGCTAAAAACAAAGATAAAGAAACGGAGCGAGAGAGAGAGAGAGAGAGTTATCATCCGTCCGTTCGAAGGATAAAAGAAATTTTCTGAAGCCCAGTGATACTCGAACCAACCCCCTTTCTCTTACTCTCTCTCTCTATCTTTCTTTAGTTATATCTTCTTTTCAATGATCGAGGATACGTAAAAACGCGTAAATAGATGTTTTCATCAAACATCTCTCTCTAACTCTTTCTTTCTACCTTGGAAGGATCTTGCTCGCCCACGCACGTGGGAATTGAACGTACTCGGAAAACATAATACGAGAGAAGGGTAACTACGAAAGACTTCAGCTGAATGAAATACTCTTCGAGATTTATTTAGTTCTCTTTCTCTCTCTCTCTCTCTCTTTCTCTTTCTATTTCACTGTTTCACACCAGAGATAGAGATTTTTGTTAGGGCACAATTTCGTTCTCGCGCCTTTAATCAATGCTACGAGCAATTCGATGATGATCGTTTTCCCCATCGGGAACGGGCCATTCAATTTTATAATTACGAAATTGCTAATGGAAGATTCTACGTTCGTTAGGGGGATCTTACTCTCTGTTTCTCTCTTTCTCTCTCTTAACATTTTGATCGAAGGTATGTACGGTGACGTAGGAGGAGGTGGAAGAGGAAAGCACATGAGGGAACACGCGTCGCGACGCTTTCCTTTCCTTTTCTTTTCTTTTCTTCTAAACCTTTTTCTTTCCTTATTTCTCTTCTTCTCGGTTTCCGCTCGTCGCGTCAACGTTTCCGCTGCTAGTCGACGTTTTCCAGTTTTCTCGGTTTTTCAACATTTTTTCCTTTTCTCTCTCCTCTCTTTATTTTGTCTTCTCACTTCGTTTTCCGACGCGAAAGGAAAGGGAATACCGTATGTAAATAGTTGGATGAATGATGAATGGAAAAAAAACGCAGATATGTCGGTTTTACGGCAGAATTTTTTTTTTCTCTCTCTCTTTCTTTTTTTTCTACTTTTTTTTTTTGCCTTTCTCTCGGTATTATTTCCTAACTCCAACTCTATTGTCTTTTGACCTACTTAAGCTTCAAGAGCTTCTCTCCAACGATAATTCAAATTATCGTTTGGACCGTACGATAGGATCCTCGTGGAATTAGAAACGTTGAAAATTGTTGAAAATCTATTCACTTAAAATTAGTTTAAAATAGAAATAAAATTGATTTTTGTTATTTGAAATATAATTGAAATATCTAACAAATCATTTATTATCGAAGAGAAAATTAATTACTCTATTATCGACAATAAATATCTTTCTAAATAATTCGATGCGTTTCTAATTAATTTCTCATTTTCGTAGCACAAAGCTAAAGGGTTTCTTTCAATCGAAAACACCGAAGGGTTTCTTAATCGAACAACGTAGGGCTTTCTCGATTCTTATTAAGATCAAAACATTTTTAACGAATTCTATGAGAATGCTCGTTAAATTTGCTTCCCTTTGTCTTTCTTGTTATTTTCTTTATTTTTTTTTTTTATTTATTATTTTTTCTATAGCCGAACGGAAAACCTTTTTGGGTAAAGATTGGCATAGTTCGTGTCTAAGATGTGAGAAATGTAACAAAACGTTGACACCTGGTAGTCATGCTGAACATGAGGGTAAACCTTACTGCAATCATCCTTGTTATTCGGCACTCTTCGGTCCAGGAGGTAAATAATTATTTGTTAATAAATAAAAAGAAATATTACTAAACAGTAATAAGACATTAAGTAAGTATAAAGTACATGAAATTTTATCAAACACAATGTATCTTTTCTTAAATCTGAACAAAATGGATAAAACAATAAATATTAAATTAATCTATGAATCAATCAATCAATCAATCAATCAATCAATCAATCAATCAATCATCGATTCGTTTGATCTTGATTAACGCTAATCGTTTCATTTCAGGTTTCGGAAGAGGCGGTGCAGAGAGTTACATTTACAATAAATAATAAGATGAAACATTAATAATGTGTTCGCGTTCGTTCATTCGTTAACGAACTTAATATTAATAATTATTGATTATGGAAGCTTGTTGTAAGAAATTTATCCACCGGTATATATATATATATATTTATGTATGTTATGCATATCTATTAATTATTATGTACAAATGTTCTAATCGAATCGAATTGAACCGAATCGATTATACGTATTCGAATATACAAACTCGTAATGTAAATTGAAAGAAAATATATATTTTGTGTTGTATGATATTGAAAATTCTATAAAAACACGTCGTCTGTCTGTAATAAACCTAAAATGAAATTTCTAAATTGAATTCTATATGTTGAATGATGATTCATGCGAGATACTTACAGAGGTATCAGAAGAGACAGATCCGAGCTTTAGCCGTTTTTAATAATAATATTAATAATATTAATAATAATAAGAATAATAATAAATAAAAAAAAAAAGAAAAAGAATATATTGTAAAGTAGCACGTGTTGGTTAATTGTTTATCTGACAAGAAGTGATATTGTAAAATCCACACAATTACATGATGTGTGAGTATTTATTTCTCGCTCTTTTTACAAGCTAAATCGGAACGCATTTATCGAGATAAGGATCGTCTTAGACGCAAGGATAATATCGTACCATTCTTTCTCTCTCTCTCTCTCTCTCTCTCTCTCTTTTAATTTTCTTACTAAAAATTTCAATTTGGAAAAATCGATCGTACGTGTGTGCAGAGATGGGAACGGCGAAGCAGGTCATCGTATAAACCTCTCAATATTTATTTATAAAGGATTTACAGAAATGTTTAGAATTTTTGTTCTCATCGTTTTCTATCGTTCTTAATACGTACGTTCGTTCGTTCGTTCGTTCTTTCGTTCGTTCTCTTTTATTATTTCTTTATTTCTTTCGCGATAATATATGAACAGGACGGAAATGAAAGGAACGAGAAATGAATTTCATTTTGATTGAACAAATATACAAATTATAATAAAAAAAACAAACGTAAGATTGAAAGAAAAATCTTGACAGATCTTTCCCGAAGTAGTTGGATCGTTGATGGTAGAGGGGGGGGGGGGGGGAGAGAGTGGAAATGACTGTAGGAATGACGAATGGTGGTGGATGAGGATTGATGGGAGGAGAGTGGAAGGTGGTTGACGAACTTAGAAAAGCAACGACATTCAAATTGAAATTCAAATCGAAATTCAAATCGAAATTCACATCGAAATTCACATCGTATTCTTGTCGAAATTCACAATGTCGATTTGCTTGCCGGTGCTTGTGAGAATTGATTATCTCTCGTTTCTATTCTTATTCTTATTCTTCTTCTTCTCTTCTACGCTATACCATTTTTTGTCCCCTTTATTTTTGTCTTCCATTTCTTTAATCATATTTTCTTTCTTTCTATATTCTTTCAACTCATATATATAAGTCGTTATTTTCCAAAAATATCGTGTCTCGTTTCCATTCACTTCCATTTCCATGAACGCAAATGCAAACTTTACTTCGATATAATAATACAACAGATATAACTACTTTTATTTTTATTATTCATATTCTTATTCTTTCTCTCTTCTTGTTAAATCTCTTCTTTCTTGTTATGAGTTTCTTTTTTTTCTCTCTCTAAACGGATTCTTTGGCAAAACTTATTACACATAGGTCGACGTTATAATTAATAAATAATAAAGGTATTAAATAATAATAATAATAATAATAATGATGACAATGACGATGACGATGATGATAATGATGATATCGTAATAATAAAAGTAATAGGTAATAATATTAATATTAGTCTGTCAAGTATTAAATGGACCAATGTTTCAATTCAATTATATGCATTTTTGTTTGCTCCATTTCATACTTTACAACCTAATATAATAATATTGTAATAGAAATAATAATAATAATTATAATAAGAAGAAGAATATTGTAATAATCGTCTGACAATAAAATGAGAAGTATCTATGATAGAAAATAAAAAGAATAATAATTATAATTATAATATTTATAATAAAATAATAATAATAATAATAATATTAATAATAATAATAATCAATAATTATTACAATATAATAATGAATGAATTAACAATTGAAAAATATATACGTAAAGAAATGATCATCATATATTTGAATTAATGAATCTAAGACGTTCTTTACAGGGACCGTTTTCCCTTTTTTTTCCCCCCCCTATGGGGACAAGGAGGGAAATAAAAGCAGCCCTTTTTTCTATCGGTAACAACCCAACGTTTGTATCTCTTCCTCGGTATCATCGACCAAGGAAACATTATTTTTTAATAAACAATTGCCAACTATAAACGACGAGAAGAAAAATTCTCCGTTGACAAATATGAATTCGACGAAAGATAAAATAAGAAAAAAAAAACAGAAAAATACAATGAACGTACGAAAGGACGATTCGTCGATTTTTTTGTATGTGTGTGCGTGTGTGTGTGTGTGTGTTTTTAAATAAAAAGAAAAGAATAATAATATGTCGATCGTGTTGTGTACCACAGCGTTCACCGACAGTCGCACTTTTTCGGTCACCTCGAGCAGACTACATTAAACACGTAAATTATTTTTTAATTATCGCAAAAATATGTTTTTTTTTTGGAACGTTTTAACGTCTTGTGTCGATCTTGAAACAAATGGAGGGAAGAACTACGTCACGAATGTCTTATAAGTTTTATGTATTTTCTTTTCTTTTTTTTTTTTGGTGTATTTTTGGTGCATATGAGCATAATCTCATAATGATACAAGCATCTTCATCGATTATTTATTGGAATTATCGTTGAGGAAACATTTTGAACAAGTTTGGATCTTCGATTGGTTGAGTATGTATTTTCTAAAATTCGATGATTCAATAAATTGATTAATTTGCATCGATCGAAGATCGAACTTGTAAGATTGCTGTGTGGGGTAAGGGAAAGGGGAGTTAATCGTTAAGATATGTTTTTTTTTTATATAAGAATCGTCAAAGATGCGTTATGAAATTCTTGAAGTAAATTTTCAAGTATTTATACTAATTAATCATAGCAATATACGAACGTAGGATATTTACAGGAAACCTCTTTTATAACACGGAATTTCTCTAAGATGCATTTTTCTTTCATTTGTAAAAATGATTCGAGAATTTAGAAAATTTCTGTATTACCCACGTATTACAAATTTTTTCCTACCAACGTGTTGTGTATCTAATTATTTCAATTATATATTATATTATATTATATATTAGGTTGTAAAGTACGAATTGAAATTTGGTCCATTTAATACTCGACAACGTAATACAAAAGATATTGGTTGATCTTTAAGAAACTAAACGTATCTTTCGTTTGGTATAAACTCTTATTCTCATAGAAGAATATTTCGAATTGGCATAATGGAGGATTTTTGAGGAACCTAACGACCGTGTTATATCGGGGGTTACCTGTACGTAAGGTACGCATGCGATCTCTCTTCCTTCGTTAACGTTAGCCATTAATTACGAGTGTTCCGTAATTGGCTAGCTCGTTACCGGCCAACGAAACCGCGGAAGCGACAAGCGACTTCCTCGTTTTAAAAGTAATCGAAACGGAACGTGTAACAACGAGCGCAACGAATACGTACGTATACGTGTATATATATATAATATATAAATAATATGTATATATATATATATATACACATGTGTGCAATTATTATTAATTAAAATTATTTACATAGAGATAACGATCTGACATTCTTCCCTTATTTTTTTTTTTATGCTTTTTTCCTTTACGTTTTTTTTCTTTTCTATATCGCAATTAGACATTCGGTTCTCGAAAATAAATTATATCGGTTAATCAATAATAATAATCAAAGAGAAAAGGAACAACCAAAATTTCTTCTCGACGTAGAATTAACGTTTTCGTTCAGCCAGAATGCTGTTTTATTTTTCTTCTTCTTGTTCTATCGAGGATGGTTACATTTTCTACAGAAAAGAAGAAATAACAATGACGTTAGGATTCGTGAAAAAGTTAGGCCATTGGACTCTGACGACTGGACACCACCGGGTCTTCCGTTTTCCGGACGACTGCTCTCTAATCCTTGAAACTATCCAGGTCAACTTCCACACGAATTATCTGCTTTATTTGGAATTCGAGGTGTTTACGATCTCGCTATGTAATTACGTACGAAATAATATTAAACGCGTTAATTAGATTCTTCTTCTTTTCATTTTGAATATGGAAATTAAATAGAAATCAAATTTGACTGATATTATTATTAGGTTTGTCAAGTATGAAATGGAACAAATTTCAATTCAATTATGTGCAGTTTTAGCTCCATTTCATACTTGACTATCTAATATTATTACTCGAGGAAACGTGTACACGTCAATAAGCTTATGTGTACGTGTTTTAAAAAAATAAAAATAGAAAAAAAGAACACGAGAGAGAACATCCTTGATGTAAATACATCATAATCGCGCGACGACGTTAAAAACATTTGCCATTTTCTTTGTATCCTTTCTTTTTTCTTTTGTCTCTTTTTAATATTTTTCTTCAAACGACGACGTTCACTCACACTCCTTATTACTTTCGACGATCCGCGTGTGTGTGTGTGTGTGTGGTCTTTGGTTTCTACAAAAAATATATATAATATCCTTAACAGTAGCGATCGCGCGTGTTACGTCGATTTCTGATTTAAAAATCTCAATAAACTTATCGATTACTCTCTGCTATACCTTTATATTATCCTTAAGGGTAGGGGTAGGGGGTGAAAGGGAAGAAGGGATTAGAATTTTTAAGGATTTTATGGAACGCGGGCTGATAAACGTGGCAATGAGGAGGGGTATTGATGGTATTTCTCTCGCGGGCTACCAACGCTTTTTTGTTTGTTTTTTTTGTTACTTTTCTTTTCTTCCTTGCTTACATTTAGGTATAATTTTCGATTAAATGGTGTCCCTATTCATTTTCCAGTTTCTTTTTAATATCAATAACATTCATACCTATCTCTTGTTTTATTTTATTTTATTTTATTTTATTTTAAATATGTATAATGTATTTTTTTTCTTTTCTATTATTTTTTTTTCTCTCCTTTTCATTCGTCACGTTATTCGATTGGAAATCGAACAAGGACACCATTCAAATTGCGTTCGTATCATTTTCTATACGAGGAGTTCATCGCGAGAGAATTATTTTTTCCTTGATTTGTACCTTTTTTTTTTTTGCAGTCATAGTTTGTTAACAACTCAGAGATGAGATAAGTGATGGTGGTGGTGGTGGTACGCAAGGATCATCAGAGCTCTCGAGTAACTCGTCGTATGGAATGCGCACGCAACTTTAACGCTGATTGGTCGACTTCATATAATTGCGGTAAATTTTCAAATACGAATTTAAGTTCGAAGTCAAGCGCAATCAGCGTGAGTCGCGCGTTATTTCTTCTTCTTCAATTTTTCTTTTTCTTTACTTTTCTTTTCTCTCTCGATAATTACGCTATAAACACGAGGATCGTTAGTTAAATTAAACTATCTAGCGGCTGGGCGCATCCTAACGAAGAAAAATATCTAACGCTGGTTGCGGGTAAACAGGGTCCTCTTTTTGTTTGTTTTCTCTTTCCCCGCCTGTCTTCTTCGTTCTTCTTCAGCCTTCTTATCTCGCCTCTTACACGTTAGTTACAAGACAGAGTCCCTTTTAGCTCGATATAAACATTTTCTTTTTTATCTTCTCTCTTTGCAAGATTCCTTGCTTTAATATTTTCGTATCACGAAATAAATAAACTATTAATGTAAGAGACGGTGACGACAACGACGGTTCTTTGTGCTTCGAACCACTTATTGGCTCGATACGCGGTTCCCTTTTATTATTTTTCCGCCGGATTTGTTGAATTGAGAAGAAACGAAGGACGAAAGATTCAAGGATACGAAAAAGAGGAAGGAATATTTCATTTCTTCGTTTAATCCTTTATCTCATCCTGATCCTTCCTCATGTCTCTCGTCGTATTATCGGCGTGAAAACTCAACAGGAAATCGTGTGTCGATAAGACGAGCTTTTTGTTTCCTTCTTTCAGTTCTTTTTTTTTTATATTTTTTTTACAGTTTCCCCGAATGATATGGCGTCCGTTTTATCCACGTTAGGTCTTTCAGAGTGAGTGAATCACGTGACGCTTTTACCGATCAAGCCAAGTACAGGTCGGTCGGTGTTGAGGCGTGATCCGGTTTGGTGCAGGCGCTTCCGGTAGGTGATGCTGCACTTGCCCCGCTACTTGCTCTGGTAGCAGCCAATGGTGAACGACTAGCCACATCTGTGCTGCTTTCTGCCCCACCACCGCCATTGTTGCACGCTCCGCCCGCTTGCGTATTGTTTTGGGAAGACGCCAGCGTATCCCCGTTGCAGTAGTAGTACGTGGAATCTGTTTATTTACAATTCAAATAAATATTTTATTATCTAATATTTATTTACAGCGAGTGTCCCTTTTCAAATTGTTAAACCAGTTTTGCTCTTACTAAAAGAAACAAAACAAAAAAATAAATACAACTATTTTCCTTCAAAAAAATAATCCTAAAAAAATCTAGTAAAAGCTCAACGGCTTAGGATTTTAAGGAACACTCCCTGCGTGCATTTCTATTTCGAATCATAGTACTGCTAGCCGCCGCGTCACCGAAACTCTAACGAAATCACAATCATTCGATTAGTCTTTTTTTAAAGATTTTATTCTAATCAATCACCCATAATCGATAAGAATTTTTGTAACGTTCGTTAATAGGATATAAGAAAGTGATCGAGCGGAAACTGATAAGAAAAACCTGACGCAACCCTCTCGTTTTATTTGTTTTTAAATGAAAAAAAAAAATGTCTCGCATAGGACCTAGGAAAGTTGGTAAATTGTTGGTATTTCGTTGACCCTATGCTAATCGGTACTCATACTCACTGTTTACTTACTGAGCAACCCGCTTGTCGCCGCTCCATAGCCATATCCACTGTAGGGTGCACTCGAATATTGAGAATACGCTGCGCTGTACGCATAGTCGCCACCACCTAAACAGACACGCCAATTCGATTATATTAATTACATTTGAATATTTTTGTATTAATAATTAAACAGTTTTCTTTAAAAATACTTTTAATCATAAACGACGAGCTTCGTAATTTATCGAACACTTTCAAACGAACGAACGAATTCACGATAATATATATGCACACACTTACAACAGGTAACACAACAGTTTTACACAAAAAGTGTTTTATCGCGTATGTGTAAAATAGATATATGTGTGTCGTGTCAAAACAGCCATAAGCGTTCGCTATGTATCTAATTTTGCAAATGTGAAAGCGATTTCGTCGCGAATAAAAGAAAATTTATCGTTAAGGGATGAAATGTATCAATTTTAAACGAGGAATGAATTACCATCCGTGAAAAGAAGAAGGTTCACAAGGCACGCGTTATCGACTCTTCGTCGGAAGGGTGGAAATTCGCGATAGGTCTGTGTCGGTCGGTAAGTCAGAGATCACGTTAAACATGATCGTTGATTTACCCTCCGGTAAGACCGGACGCGGTCACTTGGATCGACCTTCGGAGGGTCTTTTACCCGAAGGTCAACGGTCTTGTTCGCCGCACACTCGTTCGTATACTCACCGGTGGCGTAATGTCCGAAACTTGGAAGCATCGTCGAGTAGGGTGGTATTGCAGATGCTACCTGAGGTTGAGAAACTGGTGGCTGCAAGACCGTGAGTCCGGGATCCCCTCCCGGGGTGTTGGGAGCCGCGGGGGTGGCGTTCGTCTCGTTCTGCAAGGAAATCGGGGGACTCTGCTCGCCCCCGCCGGCCCCAACCCCTACGTACGAGACTGCGACGGTACCGCTCTCTGCTATGGCCATGCACAACACAACACGACATTCGAGTCAAGCACTAGCTAACGATCAGCGCCTTACGTCTAAAGCTTATTTCAACTGATGTGAGTTTATTATTCTGGGAATCGCTGAGGGATTTCATCAAGGACTGGATAATTGTTCTTTTTACTATTAGTTATTTGGTATTAAAGGAAGAGTCGTTGATATTCACGTAAGAATATCAAGGATAACGAGGAAGACAGGATTATTATAACATAATAGCGATATCTCGCGCATACATCAAAAGAACTTGAACGTATTATTGGATAAAGCCAGGGTTGTATCCAGGCTTGAAATGATAATAATAGCGAGAACCGTAAAAGAACTAAAGAGGTGGCGAACTCACCGGTGGCGTGGTAAGGAGACATGTTAGCCCCGTCCAATGCTTGCATCGTCAGTGGCGCGAGCGGCGTCAAAGTACCACCTGCTATATCAAGGGATCCCCATTTTTTCGTTATTCCAATTCTCGTATCGTTAACGATCGATTGATCGATCCATCGATCAAAGCGGAACGTTCATAATGATTTATCATTATCAGATGTTAATATTATTTCAAACTTAATCTGTCATATTTTAACAACCATCTTCCAAATCGTAATCTTTATCAACAACGATGAGCCACTTAAAACTTGGCCAAGTTTCTTCCTCTCTCTCTCGCTCGTAACACCTTTCTTAAAGAAAATTCTTCGCAAATCCGTAAAAAGATTCCCCCATTGAATTTCATGAGATGAACCGGCCGTTACATGGCTCGCTTCGTCCATTCCGCGAAAGCATCGGCATCGGCATCGGCAGCAACGAACAACAACCCAGTCGAATTCGTCCTGCGTTTTGACCGTATTATTACTTGCAACACGTATCTACTGCGAAAACCTCGCGATATTTTTTTTCCCATGTTAAGGGTACAACATAGTGAAGAGCAGTTAACTACATATGCATATACGTTCCGCCGTTGATCGATCATCGGTTATTAAACAAAACTAAAGAGAAGAAAGTTGGCTAGAGTATTTCAACGTGGTGATTCGGTCAGAGGGATTATACTTAAAATGAGTAAAAAAAGGATAGAGAAGTAGAGATTAGTCTAATAAGAAAAAGTACTAGAAGAAGGAGAGATTTTTGTAAAAATAGAAGCTGGGAGCAAAGAGCGAAAGAGTGAGAAAGAGTAAGAGAAAGAGTGAGAAAGAAATATGGATAGAAAGAGAAAAAGATAAATTCCTCGAAGGTTGAAAATTCCAAAAGAAGAACCACCGAGTGAAGCCTTCCGCCACCTCTTCGGCCGTTACCGCCGTTCCTCGGCACAGCTCATGCATTATTAAAGCCATGTATTTAGCCGATATGGGTATGCAAAGCAAGACGTAAGCCGCAATAATAAGCGTACGGGGAATGAGTGGAGAAGGAGAAGGGGAACGTGGAGTTGGAGCAAGAGAATTGCGATGAACGTATATATATATATATATATATAGGTGTTGGATATGGTAAAGGAGAAAGAGTACCTAAAGGAGAATCAGAGAGGGGATGAAGTGGGTTCATGGCGTAGAGACGTATTATATACACGTATAAGGGGTTGCGGTGTACACACTATCCAGGATTTCGTGGCTTACGAGGGTTGGTCCAAGGGAGCGAGAGGGTGACAGAGAGAAAGATATATATATATATAGAGAGAGAAAGATAGAGCAAGAGAGAGAGATAGAGAGAGAGATAGAGTGAGAAAGAGATAGAAGTAGAGAGGGTAGATTTGCTTTCTCTCTCACCTATGGTGCCCCCTATGGGCGGGGTATAGAGATGCGGCGTTTGCGCCTGCGTCATCGTACTGATGGTGCCCAGGGAGTCGTAGAGCTCGGCGGAGGTGGCAATCGCGTTCCCGGGGAATCCAGCATGTTCGTAGTAGGTACCACCGCCTCCTGCACCTCCGCCACCTCCGCCACCACCTCCGCCACCCGCGTTCGTCGTACCGTTGGCACCACCGCCGCCACCGCCTCCTCCTCCTCCACCGCCACCTCCTCCTCCACCACCTCCGCCACCTCCACCGCCACCACCGCCTCCACCAAGCTCGTTCAAGAGCTTGTGCTCGTCCTTGATGCTCCATTTACTCGACCACAGCTGCGAACAGAATCGAAAGAAATAAGTACAAGAAGATTTCTCGAGTCTTTCCTTTTCGTCTCTATGTGTCTACTACTATGTATCAGCACGTTACACATGCGAGTATGTTTGTTTTCGAGTATCAGGGGTCAAGATCGAAACGAGACACTGATTTCATTCCTTTCGTATACTCACGTTCGAGTAAAGTTGGTCACCGTTGTAGTTGCTTCGCTGTCTCTTCAAGTCGTCTTCAGGATGATCTCCCAAGTCACGATTGTCGTCTGCAATGAAAACTATGAATGAATTGAACCATTTTCAAAGATTCGTCGACTATTCGTATTGCTAGGACGGTTTTCGTGTTCAATCAGAACAACATCCTGGGTAATCGTTTTTGCGCAAAGAGAAAGAAAGAGAGAGAATGAGAGGAAATTGATCTCTCCTCGATCATCTCCTCGTATTAGCTGGACTGCATATCAAGACGGGGAATTAAAGCTGGCCCTCGAAACTAAATTGAATCTGTCGCTCTAGCCGCGAATGTGCCCGACCCCGGCTTGGCGTTTCTCGCGAAAAGAGAGAGAGAGAGAGACGACGATGTATGGCATTGATAGATAGAGAAACAATTTCGATTCCATTATACGTCTTTATTATCTTCTGGCCATCCCGCGTCGCTTTAATATAGAAACACGGGACACGTGGGACGACGACGACGACGAGGACGACGACGACGAGGACGACGACGACGACGACGATGACGACGACGCAATCCAGCATACATGAACGTGATCATATAAATGTGTAGGTTATTTTGCGCGCTTGATTCTCTTTCTCTCTACAACCATCCCCCTTTTACTCTCTAACCCTGTTCGTTCGTTCGTTCGTTCGTTCGTTTGGTCGGTCGGCCGGTCGGTCGGTCGGTCGATTGGTTGGTTGGTCGGTCGGTCTGTCCGAACGAGTCCGACGGAGAACGAAAGCCGCGAAAGGGGATGTGTGCGAATCTATGGACAGTGTTCCACAGTGTGTAGCAGACGTAGAGCTCCAACGTACGGGGTATCTCGAATAATTAAATGACCATCCGAGGGTAGGAGAGACGAGGTAGGATGGGCTTGGCGGCGGTGCCTAGCATAGGGCTCGTTAAACCTCCCTGTCAAGTTGTGATTGTCCGGCCGGTCCCGACCATTCGACCGGCAGGATTCGTTCCTGGACCGCTATAAAAGCCCCGTTTCAAACGCGAGGATACCTACCCATCTACCCAACACACATTCACACACACATACAAACACCCGCGTTTACTTCCACTCTTTCTCTTTCTCCCTTTCGCTCGCGATACCACTCCCTACTCCTCCGTGCCACTTGCTTGAATTTTACGATTCGATCAGCCGAGTTAATCCATCCCCCTACAACCCTGCAGGTATCATCTCTCTTTCTCTCATTCCTATCTTTCTCTCTTTCTATCTTTTGTAGGTGATTCCCTCGGTTATTGCCTCTCGTACACCGCGTAACTGTTCTGGGATTTCCACTTTTCTCTTTGCCGGAACGAGTATAGCTTTGTTTTCATAGTTACGATCCTTCGCTATTCGACTTCTTTCGTTATCCTTGTCATTCGTAAAATATATGACGTTTCAAGTGCGGGCCAAGTTAAACGATATAATCATTCATTTAAAAAAATATTCATTCGTAATACGGAGGACAAATAAAAATGGACAACCGGCGGCGGCGCCGTGGAACTTTTTCGATTAATATACCAGAGAAATAGAAAACTATTAATGCAAATTTTTATAGCGATATAACTTTCCCTATATCTTTATTTCTTTTTTCAACTGACCGATGTTCCAAAATGACAAGAGTTACGACGAGTAGTTCAATAGATAGGTCAAAATGCATATCTACTGTCTTGTCCCCCTTTTTTCTCTTTTTTTTCCTTGACGGCAATTCATGAGAGCGTAATAAAGAGAACGAGTGAGTGAGTGAGTAACAGAGAGAGACAGAGAGAAAAGAGCAGTAAATCGAATGATTCGATTGATGCTCGCAAGGGCAGCAGCAGCAGCAGCTAGAGAAGAATTCGTGAGCAGAGCAAGCACGTTATTCGAAAGCAATTGAGTCAATGTTAAGCAATACAATACACGAGTAATAATGGACTTTGGGGTGAATCTGGTCCCGTTGCCAGTCCCCCCATCCTTCCTTCCAACTTTGTCGTTTGCTACTCGATCGTGTGTGTGTATATCTTTATATACGTATACGTATCTGCATATGTATATGTATCTTCTATGTGTTTTCCGTGTATGTGTACACAAACGTGGGGCTATGGTAGGGATGGGACACGAACAGCCTTTGGAATTCTACGTAGGGCGAAAAGCGCGCAGATGTAACGCGACAACAAACAGCCTCGATAGATTGCAATGCTTCCCTCGAGATGTTATTCGTAAATTCGTAATAAGCTGCAGGACCAAAACCTCGGCGGTGGATTCGTCTTCGATGATCGAAACCATAAATATACTTGTTTTATATATCATCTCATTGTTAGATTTCTTAACGATTATCTTGTATATTTACATATACGCAAAGTGTTCATTTTTCCATATTTTTTTCAAGAAATTTTCTTGCAATAGACGAGAGGATTTGATTTTTGTATCAATCATCAATGCAAAGTTGAATAATATATAAAATTGCCATTATATCGTAGCAAAAAGGGACGCATATTTCATCATCCCTTGTCAAATCTAGAATTAGGGGATAGATTTTTATTCACAGAATGCATACAAGGTAAATAGATCAAGAAAAATGCATATATTCATGTTTTTTTTTTCATAAAAGCATTCGATAACACAAAATTGGTACGACGAGATTGTTTCTTGTGTTTCATTGCTACCGTGACTGAATATTATTTAATTTTTTTGTTAGATTATTATGCACAATGCGTAGGAGACAGTATGTGTGTATGCATTATTTGAAATAACCGGAGAAATGAATTTGGTTAACAATGTATTTGTAGTATACGCGAAAAACAAAGTGAATAGTTATTGAATAGAATGATTTTGGAAGGAACGATAAGAGTCAGAACGTTTGTATGTATCCAGAGACCGATAATATCCCAGGAGAGAAAGAGGGAGACTACTAATGTGTCGTTGGGTCGAGATATAGAAGCTGCTGCGGTCTGTGAAGTTTATAATCTAATACGTACACCCTCTCCGCGGCCGCAAAACATTGAGTGCTTTCGCCGCGGACGCAACCACTTTTGCGACCGCATCCGTCGCTCGCGTAATTCGATTATATCGAATTACTCGTGTATCATCGACGCCGGTTCCTGCATTGGTACGAATCGATATATATATGTGTGTGTGTTTATGTGCGTGTATGCATACTTGTACATCTATTTACGTATGAATGTATTTGCGTTAAAGCGTACATACGTACGTGACGAACGTCGTTCGTAATTCATACGTAGAATAATATGTTCGAGTAGAATATATTTTATCACGATACTTCTTCGTTGTCGAGCTTTTTCGTCAAAACTCCAATTAAATTTGCACGGGTTTGCTAAAATTGGCATTTCGATGGTTTCCCGAAAAAAAAAACCAAGAAATAACATTTAATTCGACTTAACGTTTATTTGTAACCAGGGATAATCAATTTCGAGTGTAGGAAATGTATTAAAATGAAATAAAGTTATGCAAAAATATGAATGAACATACTCGTTTCTAGCTTTTTCGAAATACCTTGGATATAATTTAGATTCTTTTTGATTTAATTTAACTCCATAACGACGAAAAAGTTTCTCATGGAATATTTGAAAGTTTTAACTGGTAGAGAAAGAAAAAAAAAAGCTAGAAAAAATTGTTCCTTATTAAATGATGTATAACGAATTGTTTAGAAATTCGATGCTTTTCGTCTCTCTCTCTCTCTCTCTCTTTTTGCTTCCGCGAATGCATCGTCGTAGGTCACGTGTGTACGGCACGTGTCAGGAATATTTCGGGCCGCGTTATTCACGCAATGACAGCAGAATGAATCGCAGCACGTGCTGGGCGACGTTTGACCGATAACCTTGCCGTGTGTGTGGCTAATCTTACTCGAGCCGCGACAACCTTCTCTCGCGGTAACCCCGATTGCTCGTAAATAAGTACTCCCTCTCTTTCTCTCTATTCCCTTCTCGAAAACAGTTTTATTCGTTCGGTTGGAGAGAGTCAGTCGAGTACAGGCACCTTGCCACTAGGTTTGCCTTCTTCGAGAGATTTCATCGCGTCGAGAGAATAAAATAAACTGTTACGAAGAATCTCGATTATCTTGATAAGTGCTTCCTAAATGAGATCTAGATTAAATTTAGAATACAGATATATATATACACATTTAATTAGAATCGCGTTTTAATCAGGGGGAAACGATGAATATGATAATTTGAATAATAAATTTAACTAGTTGCATTTATATATAAAACAAAAACTTGAAGAGATTAATTATTATTTATTATTCATAATTACCGTGTTTTATCTCTATCACATACTTCTTTCTAATTTGATATAAAATTATTCAAGAAATATTTCTATAGATATGAAACCAGGGATAAAGTATTGATAATAATTGCATATAATGCATAAGAGGTGACTCACCGTCATCGGTTCGCTTTCTCTTGATGCTATTGCCGTTTGGATCCTGATGGTGTGCGGGGATTCCGAGGATGCCACTGATGCTGTAGGCATTGGGAGCGGTGGCCGCAGGATGACCCGTCGGCGTTGCAGGTGCATGGGCTATCACCGACACGGAACCACCTGATCCTGGCTGACCTTGCTGTTGACCTTGCTGCTGCTGCGCCTGCTGTTGCTGATGCGCGTGCTTCGCCTTCTCCGCCGCCTTGTTTCTCACGATTCTGCGAACAATAGGTCGTCGGTAGGAACTCGGTTCGGTTTGGTTCGGTTCGACTCTTAACCCGATAACTCAATACTTTACGCTCGTGCACCATCGAGAGAACGATGCAGCACGAACCATACTATATATGCAATAGTAAATAATCTATATAAACTCGTTCCCTAAAGAGAAATCATCATAATTTCAAATACCATTAAACGCGTGCAAGTAATTATATAAAATAATCTTAACAAATAATTATTCTAATTCATTGAAGAAGTTATTCCATCTTAAGTTTGTATATTCGCAAGATCGATCTCGTAAACGTCGGCTCCGTTCTCGAAAAGAAATTTGAGATAATTCCAATTGAAGTATAATCATTTACGGTTTGATTATCGTTCTTTTTTGAAGGGCTTTTTGTATTCTATGTGATAAGTATCGATGCATCGGTATTGTTCCTGACAGCTTTCTCGGGGGATCATTGGACGTAGAATAGCTAACGTGACTTTTCGCGAAAGCAGCGTGTGTAATCGTAAACGAGAAGAAGAAGAAGAGTTCTCGAGGCCTCCTCCTTGGTGCATGCAACCCGCGCTTATTATCCGTGATATATCGTGCGTGCGTTTTGAATGGTCAGCCGGTGGTTGGACGTCGGTATCAATTACCACGGTGAATATTCGCGGCAGTCGCCGTTAATCTCACTGCGTGCTGCTTGCTCCTGGCAACACCGGTTTCGGTTCGCGGAAGAAGTTCATACGAGGCGCCAACGACCGACGACTACGACCGACGGCTACAACCGACGGCTACGCCCTTTCGCCCTTTTATACACTTACACACATATATATATATATATATCTTTCTACAAAGAAAACCAACTCCGTTGGTTTTCAGATTTTTCCTTCTAATTGTAATATCTATGTTTTTTAATAGAATATTCATATTTTAGTTACGAGATTACACGCGAAGGAATAATAATTACAAAAGTCGAGATAACGGATAGATAAATTTAGTAATTAATTGCAATATAAGAACAAAATAATCCTTCCAAATGAGAAATATAATATAACTTGGGTTACTTTTTAAATCACTTTCTCGTATAATGAAGTTTATTTATCACGGTTCGATGATAATTATGTGAATTTTGAAATCCATTACTTTTGCATCATTTTAATATATTTTTCTATTATTTGTATAGATTAAATATATAAATTCTTTTAAAAAAAAAAAAAGAAATAAGAGAAAAAGTAAATCGATTATTTTTCTTTTGGTGGAAATCGGTGATAGAAAAAAAAAGGAGAAAAATTCAACGCGTCCTGAGAGACATCGATACATTGAATGGTATCGCATTACCAACTCCATTTTCTCTTTTCGTCCGATTTTGCAACGGGTTTAGTCAACGGTGGTGGGTCAACGAATTCGCAGTTCGGGATGGACCAGTTCGTAATGGATCGACATTAAGTCCTTCGTTTCTGTCGTGAATGTGTTTGTGGGCTAGGTAATCGTGAGGGTGCGAGTAACGGCGATCAATCAGAGGACACCTGTTGCCCGAACTCCCTCGTTCGTTCGCCACCTTCGCCAATTCGCAACAATTAGCAGCGATCCTTATCAAGGTTAGGCTCTAGGGTGATTAGAAGGTATCAAACGGTGTTATGCAAGAACGAGACCCGACTTATCGCCATATGTCATCGACATTAGTTTCATTAATATTAAACGTTTAACATTGTTAGCAACAAATAATTAATAATAATCCAACGATGATTTACATTGATCAATGAGATAAAACTTTTTTTTACACATACCCGATATTATTTTTCATTTGGAAATATCCCAAATACATATTTATTATTTATAGAATAATGAACGAGGGGGGTATTTTAACTGGAAATAATTTCTACCTTCTTCCGTGGTGAAATCGCGGCGCGTGTCTTTCGCGGAACTTAAAGAAACGTAACAACGAGTGTAGAAACCTAAATAAGTACATATACTAACATATAAACTCAAGAATATACGTAAAACGAGTTAGCCACTCGCGGTTTATAACGAGCATAATCGGCAATTTAATTAAGTGCAACGACTCGTCGGGGCGTTCATGTAACAGTTTGAGATTTTATCTGTTCTGCGGTGCAAGCAAGACTACCAACAAGGAAGGAATAAACAAGCGTGTTTTCTTTAAAGTAGGAGCTATGAGAGCTCGTGCCATCGACGCAACCAACCACCACTACCACCATCATCATCATCATCATCATCATCATCATCGGCACCATCATCGTTGGCAGATACGTGCTCGCGTTAATTAACGCTGCGCGTGCTATGCCGATCTAAACCTATTACTTCTCTTATTTTCTTTTCTTTTCTTGCCTTTCTTTTTTCCTTATCAAGAAGTTCTCTTTCCTGAAGAAACTTGTGGATATCGATCGACGTGAAAAGTCGGATTCGCGGATATAAGGAAGGACCGAAGGGTTCTTTTATGGTTGCTCCTTGTCGAGAAAATCGAGGAGAGAATGGTGGAGAACGTAAAAAAAGAGAAAGAGAGAAAAGGGTAGATGGAAACGGAGAGGAAATGTTAGGATTTTCTTCTCTCTCTGTTTCTCTTTCTCTGTTTCTCCAACCCTCTTGCACTTCATCTAATCATTGAGTGTCTCTGTTCCGTACGGACCACCCTCTCGTGGTTTTATCTACGCCCCTGTTGCGGTCTATGGCCCGTAACGTTGCACCTTGCCTCAGGATTCCGAGTCGAATTCCGTGCACTTTAATGCTTTCTTCTTCTTCTTCTCTTTCTCTCTCTCTCTCTCTCTTTCTTTGGGAAAGAGAGAAAATTCTGAGTCACTAGAGGGAACGAGCCACGACTTTAATCGAGTTCAATTTTATTCGGCGACAAGTGACGCGTTCCGGATCTCGTGGCAAACGGACAAATAAACGTCTTCCAAGTATCTTCTTTTTCTTTTCCGATATTTAACCAACAACGAATATCGAATCGAATGTAACGTCGAGACAATATCGATATTATCTATATTTCGAAATAGTTGTTTTTAAAATCAGAGGTTTATTCGTCATGCCATTTAGAGAATTAGACTAAAGCAAGATTTGAGAGGATCGAGTAAGATTTGAAGAAATGTCGTTTAGGTAACGCCTATTGGTGGCAAGAACGAGTAAAATTATGAGGGTGAAACGTGTCGGGAGTGGCACGTGGGAAAAAGCCATTCTTTCCCCTGGCGCCAAACGATCGTTCCCAAATGGCCACTCCGAGTAAACTCTTGGAGTTTCCTTTAAGCGTTTGGATCCACCCCTATGATCTTCTTACCTATACTTCCTCTTCCTTTTTTTCTTCTCAACATTTTCAATAGGTTCTTTCAAAAATATCTTTAAAGACAAAGTAATAATATTGTATAACGAGATACGTAGGTTGGAATGAAAACTAGTTAAGGGACCACCTTACCTAGTTGTGGTACTTAATCGGTTATTATTTCAACTATACGACGACGAGAGAAGCGATTTACCATCGTGAGTATCCATTTCTAGAAAGCCATTTTCTACGTCGCCGTTTTTAAACGACTCCGAAAGCTGATTTAAATCACCGACCCGCTCGTATCCTATACTACGCTCGTATCCGCTCGTATTCCAACGTAACGTCGATATCGTCGCGTTACTTTATCGGGACTGAGGCCAAGTCGATCCATCGAACGATAACTTTCAAAGATAGAGAGAAAGATTGCTAGACTGAGACAGAAATAAAGAGAGAAAGAAAGAGAGAGAGAGAGAGAGAGATGGAAATGCAACATAAAGATCATATTTAGATCCTCTCATGCAACATTTTACTTTACATTATTAGTTCGTAGTTTATAATGTATTCTATCGTGAAATTTTCTTTTTCTTTTCTTATCATGTTTGTTTATAGTTGACTACAGTGTGCTATAGTGTTACTATTTTTCTTCTTTTTATTAAGGATATATAAAATAACAGATCATTTTATTAGCCAAGTTTATCTTTTTTTTTTCTTTCCTCCTCTCTACACTTTGACCATATTTCTCAGATATTTTCATCTTACGAGATTGCCATATACCTCGGCAATAACTTTTCTTCCCTTTCCATAAACTCTTAGATTCTTACTCTTGAAGTCTTGACGAATATTACCAGAGGAGAAAAGGTATAGGGTACGAAGTAGGTTCGTTGGGTCGTTTTTTCTACGAACAAACGCGAGAAGCTCACGAGTTAGAAAGCATTGGAGAGTAAGCTGCTACTACGATGGCGGCCCAACGTAGACGATGACGACGACGACTACGACGACGACTACGACGAGGAGGAGGATACGGCCGTGGTGGTATGGCTCTGGAACCACAAACTTTAATGTTGGCATTACTTTTATGCGCGACTTTATGCCAAGTATCCCATCAAATATATGACCCGCGCTTCTGCGCTTCTCTTATCGTGCGCTCCTTTACAGAGGGAACAACGCAAAAGTGAACAGCACACCTCTATATACATACATACTATGTATATATGTACATGTAATGTACTATATAGTACATATACACCTATATACATAGATGAAGTTACCTATGTTCGTCCTTCTTCGCCACCCTCTTCTTCCCCCGATCTCTCTTTCTCTCTCCCATTCACCCCTACCTCCGAACTAAATTATTGCGAATAAAACTTTATACTCAAATTACCTCTACGCGAACTTTATCGCATTTCTCAAAGCGATGCTTTCTCCAAGGGAAAGAAAGAGAGAGAGAGAGAGAAAATGGTAGGAGAAATAGGAGGTTTCAGTCGGTGTTAGAAGAGGATTTAAATTTTCTCTCCAACGGAGAGCGTCGGAGCTTAATTTCTTCGGATTTAATCGCCATTTATACGGTCCGCTTTCGAAAGGAGTGTCCTTCGAGCGTAACGGGAACGCGCCTTTCTTAACGTTGGTATACACATTTATAAAGTACAAAAAAATATACGCTAGAGATAAAAGTATATATAGCGTGTATGTTTTTTCATGAATTTGTTTTTTTATCTATGTAAGTACTTATTATTTATCTAGGTCGATGATAATATATCCGCCAAATATTAATTTTGATTCTCAATAGCTAACGTTAATAATTATTATTCCTTCACTGTACCACCCATTTTCGCAAATCAACTACAACGACGACAGGTCTACTATCAGGTGAAGAGATTTATTCGTTAGATTAATATCGGCGCTTTTAAAGTTATTACAAGCCCATTATATGTTTCCCCATGGAGAATCGTGTGGTAGATTTCAATGGGGATTTTCGGAGGATTTAGCAGCAGCAGCAACAGCAGCATCCAGGCAGATGCTACGAACTATGGACTAACGCGAGAATATAACTCTGGAACGGAACTCCTCTCTCGTTAACTCCAGAGTTAAGAGACTAGAGAGAATGAGAGGGAGAGAGAAAGAGATGAATAGTGGGTGTAAAGAGAAGGAGAATAAGAAGAAGAGAGTAGCGAGAACCGTTCCGTCGCGCCATAGACACAATACGGGACTCGCTCCATGGCTATTGTACGCCCTTCAGAAGAGCACAATGCCTGGAAAAGGTGTATCCTGATATTCCGCCACTTCGCTTTCTCTCTCTCTCTCTCTCTCTCTCTCTCTCTCTCTTCAAAGAGAAGAACGTTCCAAGCTACTCTCAGAGTCCTTTACTCTTTGCGCTGATTCTCGAAAAAAAGTTATATCATCGAATACTTTAAAACAATCCAAATGGTTAACCCTTTCCATCTCATCTTATTATCTTTATTTATTTAATTAGAAACATATGGTTTCTTTGGTTTTATTTGTGGTATTATTTTAAAAGAAGAAGAGAAATTCTTGTAGAAATTCTTTTAGAAAGGAACGTTTCTATTTCGTCTAAGGTAGAAGATAAAGGGAACACGTATTGTAGAAATTTCGGACACAAGTTTCGGTCAATTCCCGAACTCGGTAGAGGTTCGCAGTGTCGGTGTCTTCTTAATCTTTCGAGGGTTGGAAGAGTGCCATCGGGGAAGGATCCGCTAGGCGAGTACGAGGAAAGAGGAGAAGAACGAAAGCTATCAAAAAGGAAAGAAAGTAGGAAAGAGACGGCGAGCTTGCGCAGGAGTTCACGTAGATGCACGCGAGAGAACGTGCTTGCGGATCAGGTATAGGTATATGTACCTATATTCCTATATACTTGATGTATATATATATATATATAGAGAGAGAGAGATAGCTATAGGTTAGATTAAAGCAGAGTATCGTAGCACCACCGACGTGGCACACCATTTCTGTGCCACCCCAAATGCCGCATCCTAGTCATTTTGATGAAGTGTACCCCTCTGCTTGGGACGAGTATATTATTATACATATATAACATATATATATGTTCGCACACGTATATACATTTATATATGGAGAGACACGTAGGATGCATTGTCGAACAGCAGCTGTCGTTCACCGGGTATTATATACTAGTACCTACATATATATATATATATACAAGTATATTAACGTAGGTAACGCGCGCTAGAAGCCAACGTGTAGAAATACGCGAAAGGTTTCTCTCTATCATTTCTAGGGCCGTTTGCGTGTATATTCCCGTGTGTTTGTTTGCTCGATTCCTCGCCGACAAAAGGTGTGCATCCAACAATACTACCGACCGAGTCAACAGTCACGACGATACCCTCCTAAGCACAATGTAACACACGATTTATAATGTATCGCCTTTACTGACACCTCACACGTAAGTACAGACGCGCGAGCGCACGTACATTGTATCTATATATACATATATTTATATATATGGTGAGAAGTCAAGAGGAGAGAGGATACCTTCCGTGTACGCGAGCTATTATGAAGTCGACCGTGCACGAATGTCGAACGTTGTGATTTATTCGATGGAGAAATGGTCCAATGTATATATATGTACATATATATGTATATATATATATATAATACTGCTGTCAAGCAACTCAATTTTTTCCGCAATTCGTCTCTCTTTCCTTCGGATAAAACCCCTCTCGAATAATAACGATTTATTAAAAGATTCCACTTGAAAATATGTACGTCTTTTAAATCTGGCCGAACTTCCACCACCGTCGCAGCATATGCATCGCAAAGTTGCAGCGGAAAGTTCGTCGCCATTTTGCTTTGTCCAGTCGAGATTACCAAGAGAACGTATTGTATTTGACCGCGATCGATAATATTCGATTACGTATCTACACGATCGTTTCATTGACGATATCCTATTAATCTACGAGTACTTGGCGGTTCGTTAACCGTCGGTCATTGCGTTAATCACCGGACCATTAAACGTACGATTCCACGATTCATCGCCCAGTGAATAGCGGTTTCGCTACTAATTTTTTTCTCTTTCTCTCTTTCTCTTACTCTCTTTGTCTTTGTCTTTCTCTTTTTTAAATAAGTATCATCGCTTAACATAACGGTGCTTCTTCTTCTTCTTATTCCTTGCAGTATACTCGAGTTTGTGCGTTACCTGGTAAGCTGTTTTGTTGGCTACCACTATAGTAGATCATTGTTCGATACTTTTTAAAGTTAAAGAAACTTTGCGAGGAGAGTTGATCAAAATACAAAAGTAATGTTTAACATCTAACCGCAGGTACAGCTATTCTTGACTGTCGAAGAGGAAAATAAGGCGGCATCTTTTAGACTAAGTCCTGTTGAAGTATTTTTACCCTGTAGAGACTTCACCGACTGCTACGCGGGATATTCCGGGCTCTCGGGTATGAACGAAAGGGAAGGACGGAGAGCATTATGGGCCGCAGGTAGCGCACGATAGAGAAGGAAAGAGAGAGAGAGTAGAAGCGACCATCCGGTTTCATTGCGGTTCCGTCTGTCCTCTGACGTTTCCAAGGCAACCTGGATTTCGTGTCCCGGGCGACATCCTCATCTCCTCTTCTCTCGTCATTGTTATCCTTCGTCCTCGTCCTTCGTCGAAATGTCGTCGAGCAGAAAGCCGAAAGTCTCTCTCTTTCTCACTCTCTCTCTCGTACCTTTTCTCGTACCTGCTTTCGTACCCGCTCTTGTTCAGGGAGAGAAACAAGAGGATGGGTGAAGAGGAAGAGTGGGTAGAGATAGCAGAGGGCTCGTAATTGTAACTTCATTTGAGGCTAATTTTAGGCGGGAGGGTATGATGAAACGCGGTAATAATTGCGTTATCCAGACAAAGGACGGTTATGGATACGCGCTGCTACCGCCACAGCCACAACCTCGAAGCATCATCCTCCGCCCACCCTTGAGGGTGCCGTCGAATAAGGTAGAAGCCTCTCTCTCTACTCTACCCGTTTCATCCCTCCCTCGGCAAATATGGCCGCTTTAACGAGGCACACCACCACGATACACCATATTGTTCTCCTTCGATCGTTCTTACGCGCTTTATTTTTATTTTTTTTTCGTATACTTTTTTAATACTTTTTCAAACTATCTCTTTTCATCCTCCTAAACTTCATCAAAGAATTTTTCCTTCTTTTCTTTCTCGAACGTTTTAACGAACTGATTGCTTAGTAATCGTCATCTGGAAAAAGTAATCATCTACCCTTGTCAATCATCTACATCCCGATTATTTATCGATAGAGATAAATGATACGGAAATCTAGAAACGATAGGAGAATTATGTTGGTTAGTTGATACAAGGAACAAACTGAATTTGGTAGAAATACTCAGAAACGCGCGAAAAGTCGCTCATATGAGAAATGGATTTTTTATACGACCAGACGCGTATTATCTTAGTCTCTTCGACGACAGAAAAGGAACGAACGTTCCCGTCTTGGACTACCAACCCCTGCAAAGCGAGGAAACGGATGACGAATGCCGATTTGACGGTGGCTCGTCCCAAGGAAGAAGGGGAGTTCCTGAAGCCGATGGAATGGTAAATAAGGCTACGTCCTAGGTAGGCAACGTTATTTATGAGAACGTAATTTAATAAGCGAAAGATGAGCAGGGAGATAGAGCAGAGAGAAAGAAAGAAAGAAAGGGAAAGAAAGAGAAAGAAAAAGAGAAAGAAAGAAAGCGCTATCCGGAAAGCCGAAAGTGGCATGAAAGTAGCAGTCGTAGTTATGTATCCCATTGGTCGTATCCCCATGTAAAAGTAGTAGCACGTATATACTTTAGCCATATGGCTCAACTTGAGAACACACATACGCATTATCTTTCTCTTTCCTTCCATCTTCCTTTCTCTTATTCTAAACTACATAAGCCTGTGAATTCCGAGGGTGAGAAATGATATGGAAGTAATGGACCCCGTTTGCTTGCGCCTCCACGGGAGATTGACCGGTACGATAGCATCGAAGGAAAAAAGAGTAACTGGTTTGCTCATGTACTTTTCTTCCATAGGCTATTGCTGCTGCTGTTGCTTTTCCTCCTACCCTCTCAAAATAGAACGCGATGACAGATTGATACGATTCGAGTTGTAGATTTGCTACGACAGATTTTCAACCAACTGTTGTCGAATTCTAACGATCATTACGTCGAATTATACTTAACAGATAGTGATGTATATAGAATTTGATAGATTCGTTTAAAGTTTCATTCACGATTTCCTTGTTTCTCTGTCAAGTCTGGGTAATAGTACGTTGTATAGTTGATTAATTTTTCGTCATCTTTATATGATTTCGTACTAATTTGGCTTGAGTTTTAGTTTTCTTTGACGTTTCTTAGCTCGTTGTGTTTGTGACCTTTTACAAAAATGTTTAGGAGGGATAATTCGAGGAGAATTAAAATGGTCTTCGTCAATTTTTCGAATAAATATTAAATACAGATACTTGTATTATTTATATTCGTACTTCAAATAAACCGAACCCCGTTAAGTTGGTGGCTTTGTTAGAAAGATAAAGTAAGATGGCGATAACTATTCTTACAAAGAGTTGTTATGGCTTGCTCGTCTTTAGGATAAGATTTATCTCGGAAGATCGTCGGATCCGTGGCAGGAGTTAGGACGAAGGATGTTCCGGTGGAACAACAGGAAGTTAAGGGAGGCTTTCTCCCTTTCTAGGATATCGACTTCGTTGAAACCACAGGAGAGAGACTGAGACAGAAAGAAAAAGAGACCGAGAGAGAGAGAGAGGGTGAAAGCGCGAGCCACGCTAAAGCAGAACGTCGTCGGGGGCTGTGCAAGGAGGAAACGAGAAGAAGGAGGCTGTGAACCCGGCGTAAAGCCCTCGGGCAAACCTCGCTCCTTATCGATCTGCCCCTGAGACGAAGAGAGGAGTAAGAGAGAGAATAAGAGAGAGAATAAGAGAGAGAATAAGAGGGTTACAGAGTAGTAGCAACATAGAGTGGTGAGTCTTTCTCTCTCTCTCTCTTTTCGGTGGTGGTTTGGATGTATATATATATATATATATAGGTATATACTTATATATATATATATATAGGTATATAGGTATAAGATAGACCTCAGCAGAGAGCCACCTACTCAAGCGTGACTCCGCAGCCAAAGTCGAGCCTATCAATATTTCCTCCCGAAATCCTTCGTCTTCCCTCTTCGTCTTCCTTATTCGTCTTCCTTCTTCCTTATTCTCCTTTTTCAAATTCTTTTTCGTATCACTTCTATTTTCTATGTCGGTAAAATGCTCTAAGCTTCTAGAAAGATCTTTTAGTTAGTTATTTTAAAGCACATATTGCTTTTCTCGACAAGAAAAACACAGAGAGATAAGACATTTTTGGTCATAGAACTTTTAAATATTATAAAATAAAGTATATATTATTTGATTAAATACTATAGATATTTTAAGAGTAATAAAAGAGAGATGAAAAGGACAATTGGGGAAGAGTTATAATCTATGGATCGTTAATCGGTAATATTATTTTCAAAGAATGAGTGCTGACTATGAGATAATAGGGAAATAAAGCGAACAAGAAAAATCACTTGGTTCATTCGTATAAAAGAAGAAGGTTGAAGAAGAGGAGAAGGAAGAGGAAGAGGTTGAGAAAAAGAAAAAGAAGTAGATGATGAAGAAGAAGCTCGGAACTGTTAGCGTACAATCTTCTTCTCATTTTTCGCCTTGTTTTTATCCTATCCTCAAATCTGTCTCATACTCGCGATATATAACCGTTATTTTTCGCGAAAACCACTCCATTATATATATATATTTCTCTCTGTCTCTCTCTCTCTCATCTTTTCTTTGTGGACTTTTTTTCTCAGCAGAAACGTCCTTCCCGTGTCACCCCGACTCTTTCCTCTGCTCATCTTCCTCTTTGGTAGCAAGCTAGCAAGCTTTTCGTGGACCGTCTGGTTCGAAAGTGGCCCGACGACAAAACAGGACAATACTTTATATTAACTCCATCATTATTTCTTCGTCCGGAAAAGTAGTTTGGAAAAAGTGAGTCGTCCTTTCCTAATGGGTAGAAATCACGGGGACTTTGCGATCATTTTTGTCTCTTCTTGTTTCTCAGAAAACTCTTTCTCTCTCTTTCTGAATAGTTCATCCATCGAATGAAATTTCAACGTGGTCAAGGAATCTCTTGATAGGAACTAGCAACGATTCATCGAACTTTTACAACTCACTATAGTTTATTTCGGAAAGAAATACGTTTACCTAGTCACAGTTGAGGAAGCTTGCGGGCACGTCTCGCGTACGTGAGCGAGAGAAAGCAAAGAGAAGACAGACTAAGAGAGTGAGAGAAAGAGATAGTAGAAGAAGAAGTAGAAGAAGAAGAAAAGATAAGAGACTGGCTCACGTAGAGGGTGTACCAGAAAGGTAGTAGGAAGGTAAGTATCCGCGGGCTAAGTTTTTCCAGGCGATCTGCTCCTCCGGATTCAGATCAATACCCGCCATCTGGACCTTGGCTTGAGGAGGGCCAGGAGGAGGCTTTGGAACAGGAACAAGGAAGAAAAGGAGAGATGCTCGTGCGAGAAGGATCGACGATCTAAGAGAGAGAGAAAGACAGGGCTACCGAAGCGAGACATGGTGCGCGTGCGAGTGTGTGAGAAAGAGAAAGAGAAAGAGAGAGAGAGAAAGAGGTGGAAGAGTCACTCGAGCAACAAGCCACCGGCGCACCCTCAACTACTAGATCCTTCCAAGACGCATCAAAAGCTCGGCCAAAAAGCCATTTCTGTAGCTACATACGCCTAACTTTCACGCTATTCTGAATACACGTTTATCTTTTCTCTCTCTTTCGCGAAAGAACGACCGAAGGAACGAACGAACGAACCTAGGAACGAATGAAAATAACCATAAGCAAGCCGTAAGAATTCTGGCGCATAGTATGACCATTGAAAGTGTCCGCGAATCGAGAGAAACTTTATCGTCCGTTACATCCCTCTCAACGTAGCGTCGTAATATTATTTAGATTTTTGATGGCCCTTACACAGTCTCAAAACGCTTTTATTATGTTATACATTCTGTACAATTTATGGTAGATTGTTATTAGAGAACCCAAGTGTGTTCTTCGATATTTAAATTTTATCTTATTTTTTTTGTTCTAAAAATGCATTTCCTATAATTAGAAATTAGGTCGAGAAGATTGAGAGATTAAATATTCGAAGAATAGTATAATAGTAAAAGAGTAAGGAATAATGTTTAATTAGTGGTTTAGATGTTCGTCAACGCGTTAAACTCATTTGCGTACGTTTCCATTAACAAGTCCAGGGAAATCGGATTAGTTGATCTCGCTTGTTGGAAATTCTATCCGCATTACGCTCGATTAGATTATCAGTTATCCACTTGTAGGGCTAGTAGGGATAGAGGGACTGTAGCAACACGCTAAAGTACACGAGAGATGAGGCGGATGAGACAGGAGATAAGGTCTTAAGTAGCGACTGATTAAATCTCGGGACATATGCGAGTCGATCAATGGTTCTCTGCCTTTTCTTCCATCTCCCTTTTATCTCTCCTCTCTCTTTCTATCCTCCATTCCAAACGAAGAGAATGAGAAAGAGAAAGAAGAGGGAAAGGGGAGAACAGCAACAACAGCAGCAGCAGCAGCAGCAGAGTTGTTCAGTTTGTGCGGTGCTGATACGCTGTAATGCCGTCTCATGGGAGTTAGTTCCCCTGTTCTTCTCTTTGTAGGACGGCCCTTCGAAGTCGTAGGTAGTACTACTAGTGTTCCACTCGAAGCTGCTGACCCGAGCCACGACGCGACGTAAAAACACTCGAATTAATCGGCTCGTTCCCGAAGGAACCTGCGAAAGGTCAATAGGATTGGGGGTGTCGAATTGGTCTGTGTTGTACACTTATCTCGATGCACACTTGTTCGAAATAAAGTGGCCGCTGAGGAAGAAGGGGGAGAAAGGAGTACACAAGGGTGGTGTTGCTGGTAACCGGTAGTCTTGGAAAGCACAAAAGTGCTAGGACTAATCGCTCCCATCGGTGATTCGAGCGGAGCATATGTCGAGAGATTTCGATTATCGAATCCCTTTTTTTTTTCTTTCTTTCTTTCTTTCTATCTAAAAAAAAGGTCTCGAGAGAACCGTCTTTTATTTCCATGGCCGGGGACTCAGGTGTAGTTGGAAGTTATTCAGAGATTTTCAATAGATCGATCAGATAAGATATTCAAGTACATGTTTACTTACCGATTGATCGAGGAGACCGAGGGTACGTTGTCCTGCGAACAAATCCCTTCGGCTAGCAACCTGTCTCGTATCTCCCAAGCAAACATCGTTGGATTGTCCCTCTTGTAATTAGCGATCGCATCGACCACTGGTGGCGTTGCTACTTTAGGTTTCGAACCACCTATCACTCCAGCCTTGAAGCTACCGGTTTCGTAATACCTGTATTCAAACAAAATTTAAAACGATCAAAATTACAAAATCTTTCAATGTATTCTACATTTTTCTACAAAAAAAGAATTCATCAATTTTTATTTTTATTTTTGTCTATGAGTAGAAAAATAATCTAACGTCGGATAAAAAAAATATTGTCCAAAAACTCGTTAACTTTTCTTATAGGTGTAGGGAGTAGAGAAAATAGAAAAAAACAAAATGAGTTTTTTTGCAAGAGAAGGAAAGATTGCGCATTTTTCCGGAGAGGCAGTCAGCCAACGTTGGAATAACGAATAGTCGTCCAGTGGTGGTGCGTCAACGGCCGGCTGTTTTAAAACAAACGGCTTCTGCCCCCTGCTGGCCTACCCCCGTCTCTCTCTCTCTCTCTTTCTATCTCTCTTTCTCTGCCTTTCTCTCTCTGGCAGCCACCCGCGGCTACACGGACTCACGAACTAACCGGCGGCGATGGACGATCGCGATTGGACCGCCGTGAACGCGCCCTTTGTGCCTAATTAGTTAAATAATATCTTCGCTCGTGCTTAAATTCAATTACGGCAGAAAGCCCGCAATAATGGTCCGCTTGTGGGCCGCCTTGATGGATGTGGGTCCGTCGCCGGCGTCGGCGAACCTCGCTCGCTCTCTCGCTCGGCTTCTCTCCTACTCATTCTCGATATATATCCTCCGTTTTCTAGCCGTTTATTTTCCAAACTCGCGTACTATACCATTCTCTAAAGAGACACGTATTTCTGCAACATTATCTAACCCAATTGTTTATAATCTTCTTCCCTCCACCCACACTCTAAACAGTTTAAATAAATTAAGAAAATTATGCAGAGTTCGTTTAATAACACGCAAGTCTATTAACTTTGAAAAAGAATAATATATGAGTTGGTGGACAAAAAATGTCGGATTTTCCCCATTGAATTGTGGTCATAAAGCCGACTTTTATTTTCCACCAACCAAATATTTAATCCCGATTATAAAAGTGATATCGTAGATTTTTCCTTTTGTTATCTTCTCTTTTTTGACACATTGGCAATCATATTTTCGTTTGGTGTTTCGTCATAATGGTAGAAAACGTGAGATCGTTAATACGTTCTTACGGTTATGGCAAAGCCTAATATGATTTCGACACTTGACGCTGAACACGCTAACGGCGAATGGAACCGTCCCCTAGCGAGCTACAACGCAGTTCTTACTTTCGGGGAAAGGGGGAAGGGAGAGAGAGAGATGGGGAAGCAAGAAATTGATCTACCACGCTAAAATTCGATTATCGACACTTCTACTTGTCGTCTCTTGGTTCTCGCTTTATCTCGATATGTCTCTTGAGAACTTAGAACTTCTCCGAATCATCTAACTCGAATAACCCATTCACCTTAAATCAATTGCAAATTATTCGATGGCAAACATTTTATCTACGAAAAATAATTTTCATTTAAATTTACCTTTAATTTAATTTAAATAACCGATTAAACGATATATGCCACAAATACGAGAAAATATTCCTATTTAAATTGAGATCGGTACACTTGTTTTAATATGTTCAAAGAATAAATAAATAATACAGAAACGTTGATTACTTAAAGATTATTTTTATTAATCGATGTAATATCAACCATTGTATTTTAAACGAAATGACCTAATATTTAGTAGCCCACGATAAAAGAAGAGAAGAAAGGAAACAAAAAAAAATAGAACAAGAGAGAAAATTATTGAGAATAACGCTGGATTTTGAACCTGCCCTGTTATAAAAGCATTCTGGCACCCTTAAATAGCGGAGGTCACGGGTGGAACCCTTCGAAATTATTAGATACGATTATATCTGGCGTAAAACCCCATTCCAAGCACACATGGCAATACTCAACCGTTGACATTTCACTCTCTTTCTCTTTCTTTTTTTATTTCTATCTCTCTCGATCTCTCCCGTTCGCTTTTTGTTCTGCTTCGGGCTCCCTCGCGTGAAATGGTCATTAGATTGTACGATTTTTCAAATCGACCGAATGCTCTCGCTTAATTTCGATTTAAATGCGTTTGAAACAGGTTCACGTATGATTCACTGCACTTTCATTCTACGGACGATATAAAAGTTGTTTTTTTCTTAGTACTTAAATCATTGTCGTAGATAGATCACGATTATTTCAATCGTAAATCATAATAATGGATCAATTGGCTATAAATATCTGTTTTTAAATGATACTTATGACGAAAATTTAGATCATTTTTTCTTTCTCTCTCTCTTTTTTTTTTTTTGACAGTTACGAACGATTTCATTTTCAACGAGAAATCCTTGAACACGTTTACTTACCGTAGGATCAATTTCTATGTATTATATTTACCATTAGTTAAAAGCTATTCGTATTACTGCGTTATTTTGACGTTCAACTACGTACAAAGATAAACCGATTTACTCTTTGCTTTACCACGAAGAAAAAAGAAAAAGAAATAGAAAGAGGGAGGATTTCTTTGTGTCTGGTGCAAATAATTTTGGGTCTCTTTTTGTTGACTAAAAAGCGGGTAGATGCTTATCCTTCTGTAAAGGTCTAGTGCACAAGCTTTTCAACACTAAGCGCGGCTCTTTTTACGAGTTTCTCTTCATTCCGATTTGAGAGAGAGAAAGAGAAAGAGTTCGGCTATTGAACAAGTAACCCGCATGTTAGATAGTAACCTTTTGGTGAAGAGTTTCGATCCTGTTTCAGAAAATTCCGCGAACACGAGAGAAGAGAATACGCGTTCTTACGAGTAGTATCACCGACGCGTGACTGCGTAAAACGGCAACCTCTAAACATTTTAACGCTTATTCCTACTCCCGAAAAGCCTTTTCGGCATGGCGCGAACGTTCTCCAGCCGTAAAATTGTACAACTTGCATCCGTTTTTGTTATTTATTGTCTCTTCCCGTTTCTTCTTCTTCTTCTTCTTCTGCTTCTTCTATTTTTAGGTGAGCATAGAGCTTGTCGACGAAATTGCAAACGAAAGTTTTTCGTCTACTTCTTGTTCCTTTTTCTTCGTGGAATTGTTTTTTTTACGAACGTATGAGAAATTATATAAAAAGAAAAAGAAGAAAAAATGTAGTAACGAGAGGAAAGTATAAAATAACGATAGTAAGGGACAATTCGATTGGAGCGTTAAAAGAGCGATCACCTGTGGTGTGCTTTTACGAGCAATCGATTAATTCGTCTCTACCGGGCTATTTCCGTTGGTTTCTAAATAAATCATTTAGGAAATCGTAATTTCATCGACGAGATCCATACGACTGCATGGATAATCGTTTCTTTCCTTTCTCTCTCTTTCTCTTTTGTTTTTTTTCTCCTAGTCGCGATCGATTTCGACCGCGTTCAAATTGCAATTCACACTGTCGAAGCTATCGATCCAATAAGAAGAGAAAATTGCGCTCACCCGTCCTCTTTCTCTCTGTTTCTTTGTCGTATTGAAAGTAAGTACTTATCGATGGTACATACATGCAACATGCAATAGCCCGTTCGTTCTATTCATTGCCGGCCCTTTCTAGTATCGTTCGTATTCGATAAATGGATATTGGATAACAGTCGATTAAGTTTATAACTGTTAACTTTTACGGGCCGCCTGTGAACGTTAGACCGTCCTTTCTGTTCGATCTGTATGAAATAATACTAACGTGCATACCTACCTGAATAACTCTACCTACATACCTAAATTAATAAACGCATATGGAGTGAGAGAGAAAAAAAAAGTATCTTGTATTAATCACGGATCGCGATTGAATTTCAGTAATAAATCCTGAAGTATAAATTCTATGACATAGAATACCATTCGTTATATCCACCATACGTTGCTGACCTTTTTTTTTATTTATTTCATATTTTTTTAATAATTTCTTTTTGATATTTTAATATTTATTTAAAAATATTAGGGTTTATTCCTATATTTGCATGGAACAACGAAGTTAAGTTATTTTACTTCGACTATCAAAGCAAAGAGAAATGAATCAAAGAGAAATGGGGACACATGAAGGGTAAAATATTCTCTTTTTTCTCTTTTACTCTACTAGCAAATAATATTATTCGTCTATTATATCGAATCCATGAAAGAGAGAGCTCCGAATAAATGACAATGATATTCTAAAGACGAGAAGGACGACGGCGGAAGAATGACATTCGGTCCATCAAAACGGCACGAGGCCACCCGTTATAATCGAGCGGGGTAGAGGGTGGAAAAAACACGGAAACCGCATATCGTCGACTCCCTTGGCCACCCCCGTACCTCGCCACCGAGAGAGGAGGGTGTTTCCTTCCGGTATCCTGTCACTACTTCCCGAACCTTATTTCTTACTCAAACTTTTCTCTAACTGCGTATTTAATTAAATATCATTCGGATTAAATAATGAAATATATTTTTTTGTTCAATATTCTTTTAATCCTATGTTTAACGCGTTCAATGCTACACCAATTTTACAGGGATTTTACGATTATCATCTGTTTAAATATTTTTATAAATCTTGGTCTCAACGTATTAAATATTTGTGTTATTTTTTACGGTAGTTAGATTGTTACTCACCTAGACAATATCTTGGATACACAGCCGTGAGATACCCTGAGTTGTCTCGAAATGTCGCACGGTCGGACACCACTATGCGCGAGTTCGACGATCCTTTGCCTTACCACGTCCGGTAAGGGCCTCCCATTCACAAAGACACCACCAAGCTGGTTAACTCCACCGTGGCCTGGAAAAATGAAAATCAATGGAGCATTAGTCGACTCGAAGAATCTTACCTACTCGAGCTTTAAGAATGTACTTTAGAATGGTCTAACGACTGCTAAGAAAGAAGGAAAGAAGGAAGGAAGGAAGGAAAAGAAAGAGAAAGAAAGAAAGAAAGATATCATTCGGGGTCAACCTTCCGTGCACTCTCGCGAGACTTTCGAGCTTTCGATTTAAAGCTTGCTGCGACGTTTCCCGAACTTCCTACAAGGAAATGTATTGGACTTTGATCCTGTGGGAAACAAAAAGTATGAACAGTTGCTTTTTTCTTTGCCATTTCATTTAAATGACATTTTCTAACGATGACTATTTTTAATCTATATTATTATAAATTATTCTTTTTACATAAAAATTATTTTAACATCAAGAATAAAATATAGAGCAGCTTTTGTATATTTGGTATTTTTGAGAAAAGTTTTGGTTATTGTATGTTTTTATAAATGGGTAACCCCGAGTGATGATTAAACTCGATTTAACCAATGTCGTTTGTTGAGAAAGCAGGTGAAAGTTGTATCGCTTTTGCGAGAGAGGAATGGAACTTATCGAACGTGACCGATAATCCCCTTTTTCGGAAAATTGCGCTTTTCTCTTGAACGTCGTGCCTGCTTGCTAAGAAAAAGAAAGCAAAGGGAGAGTACGGAAGAAGAAGAAAAAGAAAAGGGAGGAAAGAAAGAGAAAGGGACGTTTTTATATCGCAAAGAAGAGAAGAATATGTATTTTTTTCTGAGAATATCATTCCTACTTGAAAGTATCGTTAAGGATTATTGTGACTTGGTGAGATTTTTCAAAAAGATTTTTATTATAATTTCTTATGGTTTTGTATAGAATCTAGAAACTACGTAGGCGGTTCCTAAAGTTTATTATTTAGTCGATTTATTGTACGATCTTTGGCACGAGGAACCCAAACCGATGATGGGTGGATAATTTTTTAATGCAACATTTATTTTTTGTTCTCTTTTCTATCTTCTGATATCCGATCTCGTTTATTTGCAAGAAGATAAAAAGTATACCTTATAATTGTATATACATTTATACAATTATTAAATATTTCTATAAGTCAAGTTAACATCTGGTAACTTTTCTAGAAGAACACAAACATCAACAGCCATTTAATAATGTTCATTATTTTTGGTGATGCTCTCGTATGGAATAACGAACGTTCTTAATTCACGTATGTAGTCTAACACGTTAACTCCAAGTTTAATAACCTAAATGGAGAGGGTTCTTTCTAGTGACATATGCCCTCGTGTTCGCGCCACTGCGTAGATGATTCGATGATCATCTCGTAACACGTCGAGTGTGTTCTTTTTCTGACTTCATCGAAAACTCTGACCGTGTCCCTTCTAACATAGTCGCATTACATTAAATTATCTCTCTCTCTCTCTCTTTATTCACGTCTGGAAAAGCTCTATCTCATTCATCTCTGCGAAAAAGACCAGAACAAAAAAATAGGGCGAAGGAACTCTGAACGAAACGAGACGAAATGATTTATTTTCCGAATTTTGTTAATACTTTTTCTTTCTTTCTTTTTGTTTTCTTTCTTTCTTTAGCGAAGCAATTACTTTTAATTTGACTGTTACCGATCGCGTACGTTGCGGTTATCGTGTGGTCAACACATACACATCCCACAAACCCACTCGTCTTTACACATTCACGCGAGCTGCCTCCCCGATGAAATCTATCGTTGCAATTACCCACGGATAATTGCGTTTGCTAGATTACATTTCGATTTGTGATTTATCGATGCTTTAGCGTAAACTATCTCACTCCTGTTCCTGTGGATATTTCATTTATTTTTCTTTTTTTTCTTTACAAGTTTTATCTACTTTTCATTATTTTTATCCCATGGATATACCAGGAAGAATACACCCAACTCTTTCTTTTTTTCACACGGTAGATACGTTCCTTGGAAAACCATACGAAGAAAAAAAATCTTCTAAAAAGATATACGCGACGTGGTGGTAAATTCGGGAATACGTTCCACAACTTACAACTGGTAGATACGAATATTCACCAATTTACTTTCCCTTACTCCTTTCGTACTCTGATGATTTTCTAGTTGTTTTTTTCTTCTTTTATTTTGTTTATGGAACCTTTAGATAGAAAGAAAAAAACACACGAGGTTGGTATCTCTCGAATAGAGAGAAGACAATGAAGAACTCCCCGATATCATTACTAGAAACGATACGCGCTTTCCGGTCGCAAATCAATTCGCTTTCGCGTTTATGGTCGCATCCCCGTGGCGTTGGCCGGTAGTCAGGGGGACATCGTTGGAATCATGGTGGCATTTCCACGGCAAAAGCACCATGACACTGCCCTACGCGCGACTCACACACGCGGCGTCACGCCTGCTGACCACAACTATACGAGGGTTCTCTTTGCCTCCGGTCCTCCAACCTCTACCACCCCCGCTGATTGCCCATCTCTCTCTCTCTCTCTCTCTTGTATACATGGGAGAATAGAGAGAGAGAGAGAGAGAGAGAGAGAAGTAACAAACCGATTTTGTGGATCTACTCCGTAGTCCACTCGGGTTTGTACTCGGTTTGCAATGGTATTACCGAAACTTATTACTCGAATAAATCGAACCTCGATATTTTCCACGAAAATAATGAGCTCGGATTAACGAGATTAGGTTTATACTGACTATGGCGAAAAGATAGATCGATAGATAGTCTATCAAAAAAAAAGAAGAATACAAAAAAACACTGGAACATAATTACTCTATCTAACTTTCTCTCTGTATATTGGGTTTCGTCAATAATTAATCTCAATATATATATATATACTCTCAATATATTTTATTTTTATACAATTAATACTTGTATTATTATTTTTTCTATTTTTATTAAACGATCGTACCTAATATTAAAAACTATCAAAGATAAAGAGAGAGATAGGTAGTACCGACGTTACTTATTGGTCAACCGTATACAATCCCAAAAAAAAATTGTATAGACCGGATCAAAAGAATCTGGCGTTTAGATCGATTCGATATTTATAAAATGCGTTATATACGCAAGAAACAATAAAAAGAAACGATAGATTGTTAAGAAATCGTTGCTATCGTCTTAGACGATACTAACAGTCATTGTAGAAAGTTAACGGTGAGAGTAAGAAGACGCGATAACCAATCGCGATTTCTGTTCTAACGCGGGAGATCCCAATTATAAAGTGTCTCGTTTTAATCGAACGAATCGAACGCAGCGTGTATGGAGAGTGGGATTTCATCCATTACGATTTGCTCGATCGTATATTGGGAATACATCCGTCGGTTTAAATACGCGAATAAAATCGAGTGTGCGGTGAAACGTATCCGGCAAAATACAGATCGTCCGTTCGTTCGTTCATTCGTTCGTTCGAAAATAACGAAGGTGGATCTCACCAACGAGGACTTTTACCTTCCTCTTCCCTCCCCTCTATCGATCCCGCCATATTCTGTTTTTTTTTATATTCCTTCCTCTTTCTATCGACGATAAATTCGATACGAACGTTCAGTTCATTTATTTATGTATTGTATCGATGCATGTGTATTGTATGAACGAAATCCCTTTCTCTCTCTTTCTCTCTCTCTCTCTCTCTCTGTCTGTCTGTCTTTGTTTTTGTCCATGTTTTTTTAACGTTCGATGATTTTTCTCGATCATAGACTCCCTTCTAATCGATCACGATTCGTGACGCACACCGATACAAGAAGCTTCCATGGAGATAAATAAGATGACCTGGCTGTGCGCCGAGCTGATGCGGACTACTTTTCGATTTCTACTTGTCTAAAGATTCCATTATGTTTCCGTTAAAAAACGAAGATAGTGTTAGAGGATAGAGAGGTGAGAGATATCATCGTTTGTTCTTCATTTTGATTAAATTTAGAATTTAATCAATGATATAAAATATTTATTTAAGTTAAATACTTTAACAAGCAATTTGAAACGATGTACCTAAGATCGTAGATGAAACTATTGAGAAAAGAATAAATCAATAATTTTTCATTGATCTAAAGAAGTATTTCTAAGATTCGACATCTCTCGCCGACGGATAAGAAATTTGATCTTCGAAGCGGCCTGAATTCGAGTCAAAGTTATCGAGAATCGTGCGTTAGATTTACGTCGAAGTTGGATATAGATCCTCTAACGTAGTCGTCACTCGATATTTCTCATATCGGCATCTCGCGACTTGCTTTGTTCTTGTATTTCGTTACAGTACTCCACCTCCCCCTTCGTTATAATATAAATTACCCGAGACGCACTTACATACAATAAAAAAAAAATAGAGGAAGATTGAGAGAGACTCGTGAAACAGAAAAATTTTCTTAACGATTGTACCTCGTTGCGCTTATATCCACCATCTTTCATCTTCTCTATCTATTTTTTTCTATACGTTTACTTTTATTTTTCCCAGTGATCTCGTATTTTGATGAAACTCAAGCTAACCAAACGAGAGATAACATTCTCATTTCCAATATTGACGAGATAAGATTATTAATAATTACTAAAATAAATATTTTCTACATTCTCAGAGGTTGTATTTATTTGAATGCGACGTTCATTAGAGTATATCGAACATTATTCAAAATTTTATAAAGGATAAAAGATGACACACGTATTTATAAGAACGTAAGGAAAATCCCGGATGAGTTGGTGAGGTAATTTGCGACAAACGACGGATTCATTTGTACACCTAATTAAGTTTATTTTTCTCGCCATCCGAAAGGATTACATTCTCCTTTGCTCAAAAGAAACGATTTTGCTCTGAAGAAACGATTTAACTAACGACGAGTTACCGAATACGATCTTGCCCGAATGAGTGGGGACCTCGTTCTCCTCCTGCTCGTATTTTATAATTATTATCGTTTAATTAAGCGTCAACTGGGATCCACACCAGATCGCTTATATAAACGATCCTTTTTCCGATATGTGTGTCGTTTTGCAAAACGATATTAAAAGGATAATTCCCGTACCTTTCATAATTAATACACCTTAACGTTGATCACTAATTAAACACCAGCGTGCAAATCTTTGTCGATTAACGTCGTGCCACCACGTTCCAGATATCAAAGATTTATTTTCTTTATATTTATGCACGGAAGAAAAAACTGATTACGTTTTTATTAAGAAAAATTTATCTTAAATAATTTTTACTTAAATTGAACAAAATTTACGAACAATTTTATTTTTATCGAAAATGAGGATAAAAACTTGTCAGAATACGAAACGTTTACGGTGTTATCGGGTGGATAGAAGGAGGAAGAGGAGGAGGAGGGGGATTGGGTAAGGGAAAAAGGAAAGAAGAAACAGAAGAAGAAGAAGAAGAGATAGAGAACGGCATGGAACTCATCTTTGAAATGATCTTGTACGTAGATGAGAGAACGCATCGACTGTGGTTAGAGTTTTTTTCAGAAGTTTCGAACGTGATTCGGAATCTCGAAACGAAGGCCGTACAAACGATTGATACGTATTTCTGTTCGTTTTCTTACGAACGAAAGTTCGTATCAACCGATCGTTTTGGTCTTCGGTCGGTCCAATTTTTTTTTATTCCACCGTCCCTCCATGATCGCGCTCTACTTTGTTTCCTATTCGTTGCTTTTATAATCGATTCGACCGAGAGAAATCAATTTTCTTCTATAGTTTTATATCTCTTTGTTTTCTTATAGAAATCTATTACTAATAAATTCTATCTAATGCTAGATATCTAAACGATTTAAGAATCTCGATTGAGATCTAGTTACTATTAAGAGTTAACAAATTTGCTAGTTTTTCAAATTCAATTATTCGTCCGATCGCAACGAGCAATTTGTAAGAATTTGTAGAAATTTTACGCGTGTTTTATATATTTCTATTACTATCAGTTTATATTTTTTGATAACATTAATTTTGATACAAGTTATTCGGTCAATTTAATATTTTCGCGTGACCAGAGACGTTTTTATTACAATATTTTTAATTCAATGCAAAATTAGGGAATATTAATAATAAATAAAAATAAATAAAAGAGGGAGGTATGTAAGGATAAAAAGGGGTCTTTTGATGGTTGGTTAGAGATCATCGGATCGTAGAATTCTCACGGATGAGATGGCTTACAGGTATAATATTCCATCATGTTCTGGTTGTAACGATAGGCAGCGGTGCTGAGGTCCATCGCAGCACTTGTGAGGGCCGACGGCCGTCGGGGTATGAGAATCCAGCAGCTGGTTCCTCTTTTTCTCTATCTTTCTCTCGTGCATTTACCGCGAGGGTGTAGAAGAAGGAAGATGAGCGTATACACAGATACTCTCTACATAGGAAAGATCCGAAAAGGTGAGAAAGAGAGACTTCTTCCTATTGACTTTCGATAAAGACCTCTTTACACGCTTCTTCAATGCTACTTTCGTCCTTTTTTAACGACTGTTTGCTCTCTCTCTTTCTCTCTCTTTCTTTTTCTCTATGGTGATGGTCTACAATAGCTATCATCAAGATGGGCTTTGTGCGAATAAACGACGGGTGGCTTTGCCCGGCACCCGGCCGACCGTCGCTTCATCTCTTCCAACTTCTTCCTCTTCTATTTCTCTTCTTCCTTTCTCCTCACACTTTTCAGGGGAAAAATAAAAAATTAGATTCTCCTGGTCGCGTCACAACAACACTTAGAAGAAACACCACTGAAACTCTCACTCGCGAACTACTGTCCGCGAATAATCCAACTTCGTATCCATCGGATTATCTTCCATCGGACAACAAAAAAGATCATCTAATCTAGGAGGAAACATTTTGTTGAATCCTCTTAGAAATCGTCTTCTATCGAGTTCACTGCATCCATATCGTTCATTGTCATCGAGTATAATTCATCACAGACGACCGTATAGATTTTTCATATTGGTTTTTTTGTTTCATTATCGACACACTTACTTTTCGCGTGATTTCAATTAAAGTCGTAGATCTGGTTGAGGTGTAAAAAAGTGAATGCAGAAGAAATTAGTTAGAATCGCTAAAAACACTGAAGGGATTAACCGATCTCGCCGTTCGGAGACGCGGAAACACGGGAAGGTGGCTTCTGCCTGTCGTCGGCGTACACACGTGACTTCGGCCAGCTTTTCCTCCCTCCCCCAGATACATGGAGCTTTCATCCCCACGCGGCAGACGACTCCGCCCTTTGCATCCCTCGAGCAGCATCCACTCGGGACAGGGAGTGGTCCGATTGGTCCTAGCTAGGATCACGTGTCTCACGAGGTGGGATCAAAGTTAACGCGCGACGCAGGGTTTCTACGGAAACGCGAGCAGCGTCGCGCGGGATAACGTCGTTATTGGCATCGTTCTCGAACTGAGAGAGGGAGAAAGAGAGGGAGAGAGAGAGAGAGAGAGAGAGATGTCACAGAGAGATCTATACGCGTGTAGGGTATATACATACGTGTGCCTCTTTTCGTAGGGGGTGGACGACGAGGCAAAGGTTGCGAAATAAACGTTCGCCGGCTGGTCTACCGCCAACAGTCCCACGCGAAATCACGCGGTGCACACCCTCGCTCTCTGAGCACTGCTTATTCATGAGCTTCTTCTTAACCCGAAAGACCTTCTTCTTCTTCTTCTTCTTCTTGCTCGTCTTTATCTTTACCTCTTACCCCTATTCTTACCCTCAAGGATTCTCTATCGATCTCACGTACGTATTTTAATCATTAACATTTATCAATCAATGAAATTCAAAATAATTGAACGATGCGTCATAGGACATGTCATAATTATTTTCTTGGCACTGTCAGTTTAACTTGAAATACATTCATTCGCGTTTTAAATCTTGCCAGAGATAGTAGTCTCTCTCTTTCTCTATCTGTTCCTCGTTCTCTCTTGCCAACAATATGAACGAAATATAGTCTAATTTTGTAGAAACTTCTCTCTGTAAGAGTTACTAGTTTCTTGGTTAAAAGGAGTTAATACTTTGGATCTATAACTGGTGGATTTTTGTAAAGCAAGCACGCAACGTAATTGATGATTCGATGATGACCTGCGGTCTGCAAGTCCCCTGTCCGTTAACGTTATACTCCAAACAGTGTTGTCCTTGAAAGTGATTGTATTATTATCCTTCTTTTCCTTTCTTCCTTTATCCTTTAATTCCTTGACAAGTTAATATCTCGTATAAATAAATTTAGAATTATCTCCTTTGATAGATATCACGTAGATAAATAATGTATAAGATCTTGGAGATTTAGTTAGCGAAACAATGTCTTCCTTCAACGAGATCGAACGTAGTTGGACGCGCATCGAGTCCTGGCACGGCTAATTACGAGACTGATTACGTCTCGACGTAAATCCCATGGACGACAGTGTCCGTGCTAGGTGGAGGGATGGAAAAGGTGGACGAGGGAGGAAAGGGCTGGGTAGAAGCAGATACTATACCCTGTTAGGTGGGGAGGAGTCATGGAAAAGTGGGGACAACTATACTGGTTTTCAAACTGTGCATACCACGAGCTATGCCTTCTCCTTGAGATCTTTCCGATTCGTATTTACATACGTTCCAACTATTCTATATGTAATTCGAGATGTTATTGCAATTTTTATCTTTTCGTTCGATTCCGCTTTTTTTATTTCTTTTAAAATATTTCCTTCGTTAGTTTCATTCTCTTTATGATGACCTTCACCAAAGTATCGCAAGCGAGAAATCTTTTCGTCGAGTTGTTAATCCAATTAATTAGGTTCGAAAATTGATGACACCTTAATCATGGAAATTCTTTCAAAGTGAAAGAAAATGATAGGGGTATCGAGAAGAAGAAGAAGTGGGGGGTTAGTACACCTTTCTAAATGTTACTCTGGGAAGAAGGTCTTGTCTGCGTTGGCTCGGATCGGCAGGATCGCCCGGAAGGTGCGGTCAGCCATCGGCGTTGGTGGGACCGTCGGTGGGACCGTCGGTGGGCCGCGAATCTCACAAGGGTCCGGTTTACATTCGAGTGCGTTCCTTCTTGCGACTGTATTCTTTCTTTCAGTCTGTCTTTCCTTTACCTTCCACGGGATCTCCTTCCCTCGCAGCACCCCTTTTTCTCGTTTCAACACGACAATCCTGTCATTAGATACGTGAGATCACGAGAAAGAACGAGTAAAACGCGTGTAGCACGTGTAAGTGTAGAACTCCTTGTATATTCGCCAATGTGCGTCTTGTCAAACGAACGGATTCATTACGCAACGAAAGTCTACGCGACACCGACACTACTTGCTGAATACGAGAGCAGCGGGGGAGGTGAATGAGACACTTCCTTCGTATATTTATTTTTACCCAAGGCATTTCTCAGTATCTCAGTACGTCTTTTAATTATCCGATAACTTCATCGATGCATCTATCTTCGTCAAGATTTATTTCATTTTATCGAGATTTTTAAATTAATCATTTTTTCCTTCCAGTCAGTTCGACTACATATCTCATTTATTTTTTTTTATATTTCTGTTCCCAGGTTGCGAAAAGATAAATTCGTTATACATTTCTTCGAAAAGAAATACGAACGTTAACTAGGAAAATTTGTTGGGTAGGTAGGTTTTTTCCAAGAGAGAGTATTCTGTATTTCCATATTATTATAATATATACTCTGACAGGTTAGCTACGACTAGAATGATACATAGCACCAGAGAAGAAATATTCTAAATATTCCGGTTCACCTGTTTACGTGTTAAAGCTAAGAGAGACTTATCCTTGTGATTTTTCTCACAGACGTAATCTCTGGAGGATCCACTAGAGATTACCAGGATTGGCATATCATTTGAGCGAACGAATGAGCGGCTCTGCTCGTGTTGACGTGCAATATGTCGCAACACGATTGCGTTGCTACTCGGCGACAAGACGCATTTGCGGCCGAATGGGGACGCACTCTCTGAAGGAGAGAACATGGACCGAGGAGAGATAGAGAGATAGATAGAGAGAGAGAGAGAGAGAGAGAGAGAGAGAGAGGATCAGAGAGTGCCTCGTTACTAGCACTATCAGAGGGTGAAGGAACGTTGTTGGTGTTGGTTGGTGGTTGAACAGATGCAGATGAGGTCGCTACTCTAGGTGCATCGATCATTGGGGTAATGTGGCTGCATCGTACTCTCTTGACTACCCCTAATCAGTAGCTAGACTCCCTCTCCTATCCTTCCTAATCCGTTGCCTAGCCAGCACATTAATCTCATTTGTCATAGAATCGAAGATCGAGGAGCAAGAAATTCCCTAGTTGTCTTCAAACTTCTATTTAAGAGATAACTTCCTCCCTCTCTCTCTCTTTCTGTTTCTCCAATTTCAAATTTCATTTTAGATCCCACAACTTTCTTTATCCGTTCTTTTAAGTTTGACAATCATTACTCGATAAGACCTACTTTTATCAGAAACTCGAGTAATAGCAAAGGTGTAGGTACAGAATAAGAATAAGAAGAAGAAGAAGAAGAAGAAAAAGGAGAACGATAAGTTACGAGATTTGATGTAAATAGCGCACTTACTTATTCGCCACCGTCGCACGGCATGGCACGGCACAAGTTAAAAATACGGAGGCCAAAGTAAGGGGCGAGTGGAAGCAGAGACTTTTTTGCGTAATGAAAGCAATCAATTCAAGTCCCTGTCGCCTCCAACATCTCACTGAGGGCTCCATTTCTCTCTCTCTCTCTCTCTCTGTCGCGCGCGCGTTTCCCTCTCCACTGAAACCGGTAGATTCTCTCCGCTAAGGGTAAAAGAAGAAGAAGAAAGAGAGGGTGGTGGCCACTCACCCTAGTCTCCGCAACGGGCAACCCTCTTTCTCACCACCCCAACGGTGGCCACGACCACTTTTGTAGTCATCATAAAATGCCCTGCTTTCAAGTTCCGACGATTGCTACTCTTTCGCTTATTTTTTTTTTACTCGCTTCCATCCACAATGAAGGTAACGGTGGTAGGATATAACGAAGTTGAGAAAGAGAGAAGGATAGAAAAGGTATGGGGTTGTTGACGAAGGACGAAAAGAGAAAGAAACCTCCTACCACGATTCTGGAATTCTTGAGGATGCTGGAAGGAAAGAAGAAGAAAGAGGAGCAGGTTACTTCGTAAAGTTCCAGTAAGAAGGCAAATAATCCTCGGATCGAGCCGTGAATGTGAGAGGGAGGAGTACTTCGAGGGCGGTGAGTCGGACGATCCCTTTAAAACAGCACTAAAGTATCGTTAATCTTGAGAAAAGGAGCTCTTACTTTCGACGAGACAAACTGGTTAGACGACGCATCTACCTTGATGCAAAAACAAATTCTCCTTTGCTCGAAACCACGGTATAAACTTCTGTCTTTTATTTCATTTATTTTTCTTCTCTCTCTTTCTCTCTAGAGAATTATAAGAAGTTCTGGCTTACTGCAATCCTACGTGAACGATACTACTTCCTTCATGAACAAATTTATAACAAACAAAAAACATATTTGTATTTTTTAGATAAAATCGTAACGAATGAAATGTTGGAAACTACAGAAACGAATCATTAATGACACGATTAATTTGACACGTTTAATTGCGACAATGAGAATGAAAACCTGTCTCATTGATGAAATTAGTTATACCATTTTGGAGATAGTGACACTGTCCGGACTTTATGTTGGATAATACGAAAAGGGATTCCAGGATATAGTAGGAAGTTCGATAACGCCGCACCTTCCCGCGGGAAATGCTAAATGTCAAACACAGAGGCCTCCGGTACTCCCGTGGGATCTAAAGGCCACAGCATCGTAATATGATTACGTTATGTCCATCGTTCTCTTTCCCCTTGTTTAATTCACGATTACTACATCTCATAGCATAGGGTCGAATATACTCTTTGTCAATGTATTCGCATAGGTATATCACTTTGCTTTTCGATTATGACCATTTGAATTTTCGTACTAAATGAATAATAATCATCCTATGATTTGATGCTTAATTGCATAGATTATCAATCGTCGCGTTAATGATCGAATTAAATGGTATCTAATTTAAATGAAAATACTTTTTCAAACAATGTTCTTATCTCTCTGATAATATAAAATTATCTAAAATAATTTATTCTTAGTAATAGAAATAATACAGGTTAGTCATATGTTTATTGGCAAATTTTCTAATGTATTTATTCATATTTAAAAATCAAACACTTGATATATATCGGAAAGATACATATTTTCTTTCCAGTATTTGCTCGTGAACCCATCCGTTCTCTCTTCCATTCTCTCTCTCTGGAAAAAAGGACACATGTTCTCCGCTCAGTGGATCGTCTCGCGTCCTTGAACTTTCTCAATATTTATATTTACACTTTCTCAAGGGTATCGTGTTTTGTTTCAGATTCCTATGAGAAACTAGCATGATTAATTCGTCTTTCGTTACTGATCAAGTCAACATACTTATCTTGTGAGTATCCATATCCTTATTAATTATTTATTCATATGATATTTTTCAATAAAAAAAATATGTTAACGTATAAACTACCAAATTAATTAAGATAATAAAATAATTATTTAAAAATAAATTATATAATTGATTAGAAAAAAATATAATCTTTTGTATTTTCATAGAAACTTCCTTCGGTTCAATACGCATTTTAGGATAGTAGTTCCTCGTATTATTAGGTATGAATAGCATGAGGGTAATGGGTAAAGAAGGGTTATGCCACGTACCTATATAAGGGGGATGCACTTGAGTGGTTTGTCGTTTGTGGTGGGTGGAAAGCTCGCGTAAGTCGGGGCTAAGTGGGTGCGCCGGTAGTTTCCGTAAGGCCGCACGTGCTGCCGCGTGTCGCCCTGTCAGCCCTTTTCTGACATATATTCCTCTCTATACATATATATGTATATGTATAAGTGTATGTACGTGTGTGTACGTGTTTGATTGCGAGTTGTTCCATATACACCTATACGCATACCCACGTACTCTTGACTTACGATTTATATGGAAATTATTTAGCTGCGTCCTTTAAATATACCCCATTCTATTTCTCCCCTCTCTCTCTCTCTTTCTTTCTCTTCCTGCCCTTCTCTATTTTTTTATCTCTCTTTTTCTCTCTTTCACCCCATCAACCAACACAAGTTTCTATCGAGAGGCCACTTCGTTTCAATAAAAGCACTTTAAAAGCTATCGATTGTTTGGGAATCGGAAGTTATAATCCAAAGTAGTAGATCACTCTCGATGAAAGCATCGTTTCAGTGTTATTTCTTTCTTTTTTTTATTATTATTATTATTGTTGTTCTTATCGTCATTATTTTTATTTATTGTTTTATTGTTAATATTAAACAAAACAAAAATTATCTACGGGTCTTGGTTTCTACATACACCCACACATCGACTAGAGAACCTCCCTCGAGGACTTCTAAGGAGTCTTTTCATTCCTTCAAAGAGATACTTTTTCTCGGAACACAGTTTGAATAAAAAGACCATCGATCATCCGTGATCGAAAAGTTTTCATAGCGATCCACCAACGTTCCAATCGGGAGGACCATTAATTTAACGTACGCGAAAGTCGATTTTTAAAATGGTACACACATCTACGTCATCTTATTTTCAGCTGGAATGAACAGATAACATTTTTTTTCTTATAATTACTTATTTAATCTCCCTCGTCAAAGTTTTACGAAATAAATAAGCTTTCAATTCTTGAAACATCATTACTATCTTTAATATTTTATATAACAAGTTTCTTGTATATCTTATCTCGATTAAAAAAATTCGTTTATTATTAATTAATAAATGTAATGTAAATAGATAGAGGAGAGAGAAAAAATAATAATCTAGAAATTGTTGGAAAGAGAATTCATGCGAATTCGAGGTTGAAGAAGGATAAGAAGAATAAGAAGATCCCAAAAGGAAATCTCTCTTCCTCCCCAGTTGTATGTCTGAGGTGATGATGTGGTCGTGAATAAGAAGGGGTGGGTGGAGCGCCTCGAGGGGGTTTAACCTAGGGGTTGGTGCATATTTCACGCTCGGTGGTCCCATCTCGCGGAGACAATCTGAACCAGTGCGGATACATCATCGCGTGACGCCACGTAATAACCTCTAGGCCACCGTGTGAGAGAGAGAGAGAGAGAGAAAGAAAGAGAGAGAGAATAACCGCCTTTCAAAACCCTCTTATTTATTCATCTCACCTCGTACACCTCTCCTTCTTTCTTCAGTCTTCTCCTCCTTCATTTTCCACCACCCTCTTCCTATCTTTTCTCGAGCTCCTTTCGAGATAATTTCTCTACTTATTCTTTTATTTCTTGTTAGATTAATCGAAGAGGATTTTTACGATTTTCTCAATTTTATATTAAAAAATGATACGATCTGTGGACAGGTGCCGATCAGCTAGAATATTTCATTATAATCGTAAGATAAGGATCTTTTACATATGTTGAATCTCTGTTGGAGGGGGAGAAAATGGAGAAGGGATATAGAAAAATTCTAGGAAGAAAATTCTTGAAATAGAATTAGTCGAGTCCATCGTTGTATTCGACTTAACACCGAAAACACTTTTTCTTTCTTCGAGATTAACGTTCGGATAGGAAACCAGATGTTTGTTGGACGGGAGTAAGAAGTGCATCGACGAAGGATCGGTGACGAAGACTTATACACTACTAGGTTTTATTTTTATTTCTCTTATTCTCATGTTTTGCACCCTTTCGCGTGTAATAATAATCCGAGAAACGTGATAAAAGGAAAACGACTAGAATGATGATGGTATCGTAGAACGACGACGACGACGACAACGACGAGGACGACGACGAAGCTACACGTACTTGAACTTTTCTTGGTCGTGTGGGCACCCCCGTCCGCCCGCGCGTGCCAGAAAGGCTATTTGTCGGATGACAAACGAGCGGCGGGCTACGTGGGTGGCTTCGACGAGAAGCGCCGTGCAACGCCCCGTGCAACGCTCGGTGCAACGCTCCGTGCAACGCAAACTACTCCTCCGGACCTCTCCGGATGCTAAAACTTTATCTAGGAAGTCTTTTTCTTATACGCTCACTTGTGATGTACTACTCTAAGAAGAAAATTTATCCATTCGACCTAAACTAACAATGGAAGGAATGATTCTGTGTAGACGCGTTTAACTGTCCTGCTATAATTAGTTTATCAAAATAAAATGCTTTAACAAAATAATATTAATATATTAAATATATTATTTTGATTAGAATTGCTGAAAGTTTTTATCTTTCTAAATCTTTTCGTAAAGTTACTAACTATACTTATAGATATTTATATATACAGAATAAAATTTGAATAACTCTTGGAACTCCTTGTAATATACTTTTCCAGATATATAAATCTAAATCAGAAGTTTAATTTATATTCCAATTGGAAGAATTTTTCATTTATCAGTTATTCAATGTCGAAGAATAAATATTTAAAGTTGAGATTAATCGATTAGGAGATCTAGGGAATAGTTCGATATTTAATCTACTAGAACGAACAAAGAATTTAACTGCATATGAGATCGATACTTTTGGATGTTGGAAGGGTTTGTAAAAGAAAGCATTTGAGGAAGAACGAGTTAACGCGGTCTTCCATTCATGCCAGTTGATTGTAGCTCGCATAGAATACGTCGTTGGCAGTTAGACCAGAAGCTGCTGCTGCTGTTGCTGTTGCAGTTGCAGTTGCTGCTGTCGCCCTGTTTGCCACAAATCCAAGCCTCCTCCTCGTATCGTCGTTGCGGATAGTAGACCCGGTAGATCAGTGCAAGTATCATAGCTCAGGAGTGAAACACCGAATACATACGTGGGATTGAGAGAGAATTGGTAGCTACTGCATTTCGGTACTCTGCACACACGCGTGCGCCCAAGAGAGAGAGAGAGAGAGAGGTTGTATGTGAGAATGAGAGAGAGAGAGAGAGAGAACTCACGTGCGATCGTCGTCGTGCAGTGGTCGGGAGGCACATAATGTCTAATGGGGGTGATTGTGCTCGCGCTCCGTGACGGATCAATCTGCCACCCTCCTCGATCCCCTTCCTCTACTACCACGACTGAGAGGGTGCAGAATTCTAGATAGAGACACACACAGAGACAGAGAGAGAGAGAGAGATGTTCCAGCCGAAAGCCAAGCACGGACTCGAGTAACGGGCCTATTCGTCATATCCATCGAGCTGGCTGGGATTAGACGTTGGCTGCGTTATTAATCGACTCGTGTCTCTGTTTCTCAACCATTGCTTGCTACCGTACTCCTACTTTTCAGATCTATTTCGAGTTTTAATCGAGACAAACGAGAGACGTCTTACATTTCGAATCATTTGGAATTAGTTTTGATAGATGTTAGAACAAAGTGATAATAAGAGAAATATATAATGAAACGTTTTGTTATAATTAAACAGAGGAATTGTACGTAAAGTATTATTAGAGTTATATAATCATTTAAAATGGTAGCTGGTATTAGAAGAAATTGTGCATAAATCTTATATCTAGATTGAGATAATGCAATTAGTAGAATAAGAACGGTTAAGTAGAGAACAATAGGCATAGATCGGTACTCAATCTTTTATGATTAACTTCCTTTTTCTATCGAACTGTAAACAACAAGCTTTGAGTAGCCTCATTCTCGATCCGTCAATGGGCGCAGCTTGTTTTAATTGGCATTATTAATGGCGCCGATATCCGGGACGACGGCACGATCCATCCTTGGCCGATTTTTTTACCCCGTTTCTTCTTCTCTCTCTCTCTGTCTGCCTTATTTTCTTTATTTTGTAGAGCAGTAAACGAGAAACGCCCGTTATTAATTATTATCGCCCTACCGATCGGCCGTGCGCCCTTTTTAAATGGCTTCTATTTTGAAAAAAATAAGCAGGTTTAAGGATGATGATGATGATGATGATGATGATGATGTTGAGGAAGAGGGGAAAAAAGGGTGAGAGAGAAAGAGAGAGGATTGCGATCTTACCAACGGAGGCTGATCTCGTGGATTGGTGACTAACAGCGAGAGGTATGATCAAGAATTTTGCTTCACCTTCCAGGGTCACAGATGGCGACAGTGACTCTCCTCATTCATTTCCGCTATACTACGAAATCATTCAAACTCTTACGAGAGTAATCTATATAACTTTGTTTGTTTAAAAAATATTCACGCTTGGTTATATTAAAAATTGCTACCTCGATTAATCATACGATTTAACGGTTTAAGTTATTTTATTTTAGATTCGATCGATTAGATACACCGAGGAAAGTGTTTATGATTTAAGGTAAGGGAAAATATCATCGATTACTATATGATTCATGAACGAGATAAACGTTTCATCGAATTACTAATATGATCTTTTATTATATTTAAGCAGGTTTTATTTTGTTTTTTGGTTTTGGTCAATTAGATTGATCGACTATAGCATTTTTAATTTTCTTCATTTTTCATACCGGTATACGAATTTCATATAATAATTCATGGATCGTTCGCAATATTGGAGAAAGATACAGAGAGAGGATAGAGGAGGACAAAGGGGAATGAGAAAGGGGGTACAGGAACGAATCGAATAACGCGTCGATTCGTGACTCGCATACCGACATGGGAAACACATTATCGATAATCGCGATCTTAATAGCTGCCGATATTCCAGATCACTACTGCCAATCGGCAAAATCAAAGCTTACAGTTCGCCTTGCTATATTATATACGTTAGTCAGCTTTTAGAGAAGCAAAGAAAAAAAAAATAAGTATGAAGAAAAAACAAACATTATTTTACGTTTTCCTCTAAAATGTCATGCTAAATATATATAATTAGCACGTTTTCTTTTCGCATAATGTACTATAGAAAATCGTGAATTTAACGTTTCTATCAAAGATATCTCTTCATACCTTTAATTATCATCATTTCATTCTATCACATTTGTCTTTCTCAGTTTTTGTTTTGTGCTTTTAACAAAACGAGACGTATAACGACAAGTGTATCTCGTTTCAAAATATAAGAATAGAATTTATTAAAAATTCAGGTAGAAATGACGAAGAGTATAGAATTGAGGGGAAAGGATGGGTGGTATATTAATCGTTTAGAATAGTAAGAAGCAACAACAAGCAAGATAATCATCCATCTTCAAACGATTACTCAGAATCCTTCATCTTGAACGTTGAATGGACAGAAGCAGTTATTGGAAAGCGTCCACTCGATCGTGAATAGTCCTTGCAAGTGACTACAACGACAACGACGAGGACGACGAGGACGACGAGGACAACGAGGATGGAGGAGAATCCACGACGTAGAAGAACGATCTACCTGCATCTTTCTGTATCTCTCTGTCTCTGTTTTCCTCGAACTCGTATTGGGAATCTCGAACGATACGCGTCGACGGACGGCAAACTTGGACTGTCCGTAGTTCTGCGGTCGTGTCGAGCAATAATTGACCGGCGGTCGTACTCGTCCCGAGCGCGTATATTATAAATGCGTGCTGTGTGTCGGCTACCAACCAACCAGCTGTCTTTCTCTTTCTTTCTTTCTTTCCTTCACTCTTTCTCTTACACACTCGAGATCGCGAAAGAGAGCGGCGAATCGGGTAGTTAAGAAGTGGCTGGAGCTTCGACGTGACGTGTTATGGCTTTAACCGCAACAACGCGCCTCCAACCGCAGGAACCCTTTACTTTGCTCTTTACTCGCCGAGAGGGTCCAGCTCCTCTTCGCCACTGAGTCTCTTTCTCTCTCTCTTTCTCTTCCATAATTACTCTACGATGATACCAATGCTATATCGATCATCATCTACTGGGCTACCTTCTTTCCTTTCTTCTCTTCTCTCTCTTACACACACTCTCTTTTTCTTTCTTGTGGTTCCTTTCGTTATTCGATTCCTTCTCCTGAGTCCATAATCCTTATTAGAAGATCGTAATTATAGCTTCATGTTATGTATCCAATAGCAATCCTATATTATTGCGTTCGACGAAATAAGAGGGAAGTTGGTGGATAAAGAACGATTGCTCTTTGATGTCCATAACGTGAAGTATATATATAGGACAGAAAAGAGGTTTTATACATATATAATCAAAATGAAATAATGATCCATTTAACTAGTATTTAATGTATCCTTATTTATATTTCAATTGAATGATATTAATTAGAAAAATGTTCATGTGATATGTTGAAATGATTGAATTTTTCTTTTGGTTCCCTATAGAAACTTTCGAAAGAATAGGTGCGGGGATTCATTTTGGTGGCTCATTTCGTAGCTAGGAGAGGATGAGTCAGTCACGGTACTAGTGGGTATTGTTCAGCCGGACGAGGAGATACGACACAAATCATTTCCTGCCGTATATCCTCGTGTATCCGCCTTTTTACGTTTTACGCCAATCCATGATTCTCTTTGTAGATGTGTGAATTATATGTGTGTATATCTTTGTTTCTTTATTTTTCTATCTGCTCATGTGTTGGTTGCGTACTCGCGTCATACGCTCGAGCGCGTTCACGCTCGCACGCGACTTTTCTCTCTCACTCTCTTTCTCTTTTTCTTTCTCTCTCTCATATATTTACATGCACATATCCATAGGTGCATAGGTACGTAACACGTATCTCTATCTCTCCGTGTAAAACGTTGGAAACATTTCGCGGATGGTGTGAGACTTTTTGGAGCGTTTCGAGAGGCACGGTCGAGCCACCGATAGACGCGTATTTCTCCTTTACGAGCAGCACCACCGCTGTTGAGATTTATCGAACGACACGCGTGACTCGTACCGGTTTTCCAGTTCTCTTCTGCGAGAGAGAAATTATGCTATCTTTTCTCTTTTTTTTTGTTTTTCTTTTCTTCCCCATATTTTCCTTGTTTTATTTTAAATTACTACTTCAGAACAGATACGACGAGAACTTTCGTGTAGATATATTATTTTACACAAGAACTGTCGTATTTGTCAATTTGACACTCGGTTAAAGACACCTGTCCGATTAATATTTAATCTTAATCATTTTTTACGGATGGTATAAATATTTATCGAAATATTTCTCTATCGTTTTAATTTATTAAGAAATAATTGTTATTGGTAAAAATGTAGATAATTCTTTTTTCATTACTCTGACAATTAAATTCGAATATCAGATGCATCATTTTCTTTCCCCCTTTTCTTTTCTCTTTCTCGATTGAGGATTAATAATAGAAGAAAAGATAGGGGAAAGGGAATATCGAAGAAGAAGAATCGAGGGGGGGGGGGAGAGGGTTTCCTTACGTCCTCACGAAGTGCGGTGAGACTCGGTAGTCGGCTGGTAGAACTCGAGGATCGTGTCTACGGTACTTACGTCTTTACCACGAGGCACGACTATAGTAAGACGATCACGTCGAGGCAATAAAATGACACGATACACCGCGGCAAGAAGATACAAAGGAGCTCGTGAATGCCTACTGACAAATACCGAATGAATAATTATGTCTTTTATTTATGTTCCCTCGTTGAATTTATCCCCCATTATCTCCCCTTTACATATCCATTTTCCGATGGAAAAACGAATCCATTTATCTAGGAGTAGTAAATAATTATTCGTAAATTTATTCCAACCATAAATCACATCGATGAAAAATATTTGACTAATTTTTTATTTCCTCTTTTCCTTTTCTTTTTTTTTTATATAATAATTTATAATCGTAAGGTTAAATATGTTCGCAATAATCGCATGGATAATATACAACATTTTCGTATCAATCGTTGACAAATTATCTTTCAATTTATCTAAATGCCATATAGTTTATTTTAGAAACGAGAGAAATTTTCAAGCCTACGATTATTTTATTATCTTCGTTAGAGTTCATAAAAGATCTTGGGATTATATTTTCTTCAGATCTTTCTGTTAATAATCTTTATTCTGCATCGTGTCCTTACCCTCTTATAATCGTAATTTCTTTTCTGTATTAATGGATTTATCCCGTAAAATAAAATAAAATAAACATAATGTAGAGAATTATATCCAATCACGCACTACGATTTCATATTACCGCTACCTCTTTTATTATACATCTATCCTACATTTTTATATGACTTATATCTTTATAGAAAGAAAAAGAAAGAAACAACAAGATGCATTGTAATAAATTTACAATAAAATATTTCTGAACCGGTTGAGAAGAAGCGATGAATCGTGAACCTGTGTAAAATGTTGATATAATTTCACGAGTAAGGCGGATATCTGGTAAGCGCGTGCTGGGTTAATCCTTAAGAGAATCTTTCTATGGTATCTATAATAAAAAATAAAAAAATATAAAATAGATAAGGAGAATCGGTCTCTTTCGTGCATCTTCTAGATTCGATTAATTCGATCATATCGAGGAAGCAGGAACGCGAGTAGTAAGATAACGGGTTCACGGGAAAACGTATGGCTTCCCTTTTCGCGTGATCTCGTGCTCACGTAGAAAGCGCATTAGACACGCTTAATCACGATATACGCGTGCTCACATTATATATATACATAGTTAAACATAAGTATGTATATGTTCTACCTGTCCTACGAATCACTCGATTTGTTTCATGCTCGGTAGGAATGTGCGTCTCCTACGCTCGCTAAAAAACAAAGAAGAGAAAAAAAGTAGAAGAAGAAGAAGAAGAAGAAGAAGGAATGAAAGAAAGCAAGCAGCTGGATACGTTCTCGTTAACATTAATCTCCTCCATCCACGTTATGCTAATAATAATGACGATAATAATATCCTCGAGTTGCTGTGGATGAGATTTACTCTAAAAAAAAAAAAACAAGAATAAGAAAATCTTACTATCTTTTCGCTCGACTGCGATCGAATGTTAATATTATATTTGAAAGAATGAACAAAAAATAAAAGTAGATGAAAACCGATGACATATCTCCAGGAAAAGAAAACGATGATGATAACATATAAAGAAATTCTTCACTCGATATGTCTCGACGTCGTGTGTCGCAGGAGAAAGGGAGGGTACATCTTGGAATAGAATCTCCCTCTCTTTCTTTCCCTTTCCTTGTCTCATATATAATAAATAACTCATGGTGTAACGAGCGAATTTCATTGGTATAACTGGTGCTGCTGTTGCTGTTGCTGCTGGTGCTTCGAAGAGCACGTGTCTTCTTCTTCCTCTTTGCTTTTTCTTTATCTCTCTGTGATATCGTTGCTGTACATGTATTATATTATATAGGTAGGTAGTATTAAGGAAGAAAAGGATGAAGGATCTTTCCCTCAATAAAGAGATAGGCGCGAAACGAACACGTAGATCGGTCTCCGGTGGAAAAGTTATACATATGTAGGCACGCTTGCCGGTATGTGCAAGTAGGTATATTCTCTATACGCTCGAGTTGGCATAGCGATACGCGACTTTGTAGCCCGGATAACCGCGAATAAATCCTCTAATCTAATTGATAGCGGCACGGTATGCCGCGGACGGTTCACGCGTCCCATACATATACATATACATATACATATAGATGTATACTATGTGTATAAATGTGTATATATGTGTACATGGAACTTGGATGGCTAGCTTAAAACCAGCGGCCCTAGTGTACTTAAAGTAGCTCGCGAGTTACTCGCGATAGCGAGCCAAGTCTCTGGCATGAAACACACCATCTGGGCCTGGTCGGCCGTTGCCCGGTCATCCGCTTTTAAACAACACGAACAACTAGAATAAAGGAAGAATTAAATGGTATAATCCCAACCATGGGAAACAAATATTCGATATAAAACAAAACAAGAAGGATTAACGATTGCTTCGATTTACGAGGTGTTACGTAGCCATTGAGACATACTACCCGGATGTTCATAAATGATCGAGAACGTTTCGATTTGTAATAAATTTTTTCCTTCCTTTTTCTATTTTTTGTTTTGTTTTGTTTTTTAATGGGAATTGAAATGTTAAGGTTTAGTAGCAGCAGTAGTATTGTTAGATTGTGGCTAGTTGGAGTTTTAACAGTCTTCTGTGTGTCTCTCTCTCTCTCTCATACACAGTTGCACAATGGTGTTGGTTAAGAAAAAGGTACAATGTGCATTGTGGTACTAGCGAGATCAATGTCAATTGTTGGTGCTTGATGTAACATTAGACACAAATATGGTACACGAGCTAGCTCTATCTTTTATAGGACTAGTCGTTGCACACAATAGATTTTGAAGAAAAGCGTTGAAAGAGAAATATCAATGAAACGGACGAAAGTTTTCTTATAAGTTCAATATGTCACATCATGACTTTCCTATTTAATAATGCGTATCTACAATGATCTAAAGAGTTAAGGGACAAGGGGATTGGTTTAGATTCGCTTCCGGTAGGAGCGGCCATCTCGATGGGTCGATGCCCCCCATACTTGCATCGAACGTCTTCTTCTTCCTCTTCTTCTTCTTCTTCTATTTCTTTATTCTACCTTTTATTTTCTTTATTCGTTTCGAACACCTCCTTACGATAAATAACAGCTGTATTACTTAGCTCGTCGAGATGATTTTAATAAGATCTCTCGATGATAAGAGTTATATTCGCGAAGTAAGTGTGTAAGTGTATCTAATCGTTTAATCAAGCCTTTTGTAGAGATATCTAAATGTTGATACGCGGATGCACAAATCTATCAATTTTCTAATATTTTATTATAGAAACTTAGTTTTTCTTTCCCATTGATGGGTGTTATCGTTAATATTATATGATAGGGTTCATTAATTAAACTAAAAAAAAAAAAGAAATATAATAAATGATCTTCCAATAGGAAAATAAAACTAATGTCGATAGTTATTTATCATAAATTTATATTACGGTAGAACTGTAGAATGTATTTCAATATTTCAAAACTTCATTTTACGTATTTTAGGAGATTAATCTTATCGATTCGATCACCTTTGCGCAAGTAAATGGAAAATAGAAGTTCGAGAAAAAAATAGAGAGAGAGAAAGAATAAGAGTGAGCGTAGGTGTTGGTCTATTTCGTTTTCTCATAATTAATCCGTAAGCTTAAAAATATGCGTACGTTTATGTTTGCTGGCCGGTTGTTAGGTAGGTCTCTACGTAATATACGTAAGTAGTAGAAAGTGTACGCAAGTACATCCGAAAGAATGCGGTCTGTTTATAAAGTTATGAGTTATCTTACCGTGATCAGGTGTTCTCTCCTGGCACTTCGTTTCTTTCGCTTGACAGTTATATCGTAAGTGAGAAATCGCAAGAAAGAGAGTCCTTCGTCTCTTACACAAATCTCTATGACTTAATACTTTTTATTTCAAACGATCGATGCAATGAAAAGAAAAGAACAATTACCTATGTATTAAATAACAATACACTACAAGGAATAAAAATGCAACTCTAGGTATATCGCGTAATAATTTAATAGTTATACAAAAAAATATAACGTATAATAATCGTCTTGATAGGTTTAACAATATTTATAGGGAAATGCAACTCTAGGTATATTGCGTAATAATTTAATTATTATACACTCGATAGGTTTGCTTTTAAAAAGAAATTAAACAAGGAAGAGCATGTAGGAAATATAAAAAAAGAAAGAAGAAATGTATGCATACGATCGTAAGGTAAATCGTTGAGAAAATGCCGATCATATTGTAAAACCTGGAACCGGTTCGCTTGTTTAGTAACGATCAGGATTCTCTCGGTGACTTTGTGGGGGAAGTTTGAGGGGTTTGAGGGGTTTGAAGGGAGGGTGACGGCAGCAACGGTGGATCATTAGACGCGATATCCGTAACGATTGCGCAACGTTACGCGTTACGTATGCAAGAGTGGCAGGTTATCTTTATGGCCAGCCGACATAACGAACATAACGAACGCGTTCGTCCTTCTGTTTTCGTCTTGGGCCACTTGGAACACGTGTTCGAACGATGTTCATCGATCTTGGAGAGAAAACACTCTCAGAACGAAGTGGCTTCTTGTCGTCTTCCCCGACACCACCGAGGGAACCTTTTTCGTGTTTCCTTTTGCCTTGTAAGTTCCTTTAAATTAGCAATGGGATAGAACAGGACACGTTATATTTCTCGTCACGATCTTAATTAACCTAATCTTACAAGCATACCAATGTTTTCCTTTCGAGAAATATCATTTTATATTGTAACTTGAGTTATATTTGAAATTATATGAAATTAATCAAATATTATTTCTAATCTTTTGCAGAGATTTGTTTGGAATAAATATTACCACAAAATAAGATTCAATTCTATGTCGAATGTTTCAAGGATGAGAGGCACACATGTGTATTAGAAAGATTAATTAGAATTTGATTTTGATCGAAGGTGTGTGGAGACCTTTGCTCTCGTTAACGACATCTACTTTCTTCTCTCTCTCTCTCTCTCTCTCATTTTTTTTTTGATTCTCCTAGTCTTGTAAGGACCGATCGGCAAAGATGGTACCGTTTGATGGCTCAAGAGTCCGACGTTTGCGTTGCTGTCGAAATCGAGGAGGAATGGGAGCGCGGTTTAGTCTTTCGTCTCGTCTCGTCTTGTCTCATCTCATCTCTTCTCTCATCTCTTTCTCTTGAAAAGATCCTCGCAAAGTGGGATACGAGGATCGTCGTCCCGACCGCATCCGACATGTGAAAGCGAAACGATGCAATTTCTGTAGTAGCGCGTACTCGTGTGTTAGCGCGCGGGAGAACGAGCCTATCATAATCAATCGCTACTAAAGATGGCCATACGTGAGATGAGAATGAGATTGAGAGAGAGAGAGAGAGAGCAAAATTGCTGTTAGACGATTGCATTCCTTATCTAATTATCCACGTGACCTTCTTTCGCAAACCATCCTTCCTCCGTTAGATCTATCTAATCGAAAAATGTTATAATATAAAAAAGAATCAAATCAAAGCATTAAATTTTACGATGAAAAATGTCATCAGTCTCTCTAATGAGATAAAATGACAAAAATTAAAATAATTTACCTGCCTATACGAACATTAGAAATAATTTATCCTTCGTCAAACGTGTATTATTGGATAGATCTTTTTTAGTTGTAGAATTATGTTGAAGAGAAAAACTTTTGATGAAAAAAATCAGAGAGATCAAAACGAATAGATAGAAAAGTTGAGAAAGGGTGTTAAGGGTTCTAGCTCGGAAGAAAAGTCGAAGAAGGAAGGAAGGAAGGAAGGAAGGAAGGAAGGGCCCCCCACGAGCCACGAACAAACTCAACTCTCCGTGTGGTCTCCGCTACGCCTCGCGGCAACCTCATCCCTTCTGCCACGACGAACCTCTTCCACCTTCTTTTTCTTCTTCCTTCCTTCTTCCTTCTTCTTCTTCTTCTCTTCTTCCATTTCTTCCTCCTCCTCCTCGTCTTCTTCTTCTTCTTCTTCTTCTTCTTCATCCTTCTCTTCTGCTTCTCCTCCTTGTCGAACATAAATCTCGGTAGGTTGCATTTATACTTAATGTTGCCAATATCCCGCTTGATTCCCCCTTTATTCCACTCTCCTCCGTTCTATCCTTATCCTCTTTATTAGCCGAGAGGCTCACCACCGGCACTCGCGATGTTCCTCCTCTCCGGAGTTCACCCGGTCAACACACACTGGCCGGGGTTGAATTTATCGTCCCCCTTTGGTAATGGATGGCCACGACGCCGTACGTCATCGATGTCTCTCGGCAGCTCTCGTCTTTCTTCTCTTACCTTACTGAGATCTACTTTTTTTTTGTCTTCCCCACAGAGAGAGAGAGAAAGTGAGACACGCGAGGATCCGTGAAAATCATTGGATTACAGATCGATATGAACCGATCGATTATTATTAAATTTATAAATTAAAACAACTCCAATAATGCTTATCTTTTGCAAGATAATCTTAAAAGACTTTATGATTGGTGTTTCATTAATAAATTATCTCTCAATTTATCTAAATGCCCCATATAGTTCATTTTAATCGTAAAAGGAATTTCTCAGATCTACGATTATTTTATTATCTTTATTAGACTCCATGAAAGAGCTTGGTATTATAGAAAAATAATATTAAAAAAGAAAACATATTTGTGTTATCTTCCGATCGATTTTTATGATCAAAACCAAACATTTTTCTATTTCATCAAATTGTCATTTAAAATTGATCTCCTTTTTCCTATACGATTTACAGAATGTTTCGATGGAAGAAAAGGGTCTCGTTAATAAAGGGTAGTTCTCACGTATGGTATGGAAGACTTTAAAAAGGGTGAAGGTGGGGGTGTATCGTGCGCAAGAACGCGCGCGCGGTTCTTCAGCTATCCGCGAGCAGTCCGGGCCCGTTTTTCTGTCAATCTCCGCGTGATCCCTGTAATTTCCTGTCTAGAAAAGCACGCCGTGGCTTTAATGCTCCATTGTCTCAGTGTTCTACCTTCTCCTCTTCCCCTTCGGCCTCAACGTCCTAACCGAGGACCCAGTACTACTCCCAGTTTACTCCCACTATTTCAACTGTCGGCAGTGGTTCTCAATATTTTTTTACAAATATCCTACTATCGTTATTTATCCTTTATATAAATAATAACATTATTCTAATAATATACTCAGAAGATTTCAAGGAAACTTTATTGAATCGTTCAGATAGACACGATGCAATTTATTGAATATTCTTACAAATAGGAAAGAGATAGACAAAATCTCTTGCGAACGATTAACCTAACGACCTAACATGTTTCGCTATACGTTATGCGTCATACTAATTATTAAGACATACAATGGTGTCTCTAGGAAAAAACTTTTCATAGAATAAGAGGAAGACATCGATCCATCTTTCTCTCTCACACACACACACACATTCATATTGTTTCTTTCGCGAATATTTTTCAAACAGCACGAATGTACGTTCCGAACGGGGTTGCGTTTAAAACAAAAAGGTAAGAGAGAGAGAGAGAGAGAGATAAAGAAACAAAGTGGACGCATAAAAGTACGAGCGAGGAGAGGTGGTTCCAGGGTCGAAGGGTGGTCGAGGGGTAAGAGGAGGGAGCATTGTGATGCGCGGGAGATCGGTCACACGATAGACCCGGTCAAGGACGTGCTCCGCGTCGGGTTCCCAAGCGAACAGCGGCCAATGTACACGCCTATCTCCCTCTTCGTCTCTTTTCTATGTATGAGTGTCTGTGTATATGTCCGTGTACGTATCTGTGTACGTGTTTGAGGATATCTGTATACCAGCAGCAACAGCAGCAGCAGCAGCACCCTTCCTTCCTTCCTTCCATCCTTCTCCTCCCTTTCCTCTCACCTCTTTCCGATTCTCTTTACACCCTAGAAAAATTACTTTCGTGCGGTGCAAAAGTAAATTAGTCGTTTCGATAATAATCGATCGTAGTTATTTTATCGAAATTTATATTGGAAATTTTTTTAAATTACTTTAGAGTAGATAATATATGATATATTACTAAATGGTGGAGAGGGAAAAATAAGGAGACAAAATGATATATTATGTTAGATAATTGGGGGGGAAAAAAGATACATTGGAAAGAATTATTCGTGAAAATAAATATTACTTTTACTGGTAAGTCTCTCTAAACGGGTCTCTAAAAAAGACACGAATTTCCACGTATCTCTAACTGGTTGCCAGTTCTCTCTGTACGTGTACATATTGCATAATACGTTCACATAGTTTGTACAATTTATAATAACGGTAAGAGGAACGAGATATTGTCGAGAATAATGGTTACTATAGGTGACGTTAAATGTTTTTTCTTCCAGAAATCATTTGATAGAGTAAAAGAAAAAAAATAACAAATATTCTTCTATAATGGAATAAAATATTTGTTAATTTAAAATGAAATATTATTGTAACGTGTCTCTTTGGTAGATTACGAAATGGAGAGATCTAGTCGGATATCGGGAACGTGAACGAAATCGGTGTCACTCTGGTAATAGTTAAATCGAGTATGTGTATTGTAGCATGTGTTAGTGTGTCTATGTAAGGAGTTCGGTGGGTTAAAACTTAGGCACGAGCTCTAACGTAGATTCTTTATAACGATCAGGACGAAAGCAAGCGTTAGGTACGGTTTCACTGTGCAAGAAGGTTGCCGCGTAACCTCGGCTGACCTCTCTCGCTTGCATCGGACACAGATCCGACGTCGTTGTCCTTTTCTTTTACTCGAGCTTGCACCTTCTTGCTCGTTGACCAACTCCCGATCTACGTCACGTATCGATTCCAAGGCTCGACACGATCTCGCTAACCTAAACGTGTTCCGACTATATGCTATATAAAGTGGCGCCTTTGAATTCGCTAAGAAAAACTCGATCGATTGTATCGAGAATAGGTTCGAGGGATGAGAGGAGGAGGAAGTGGAAGAGGAGGAGAGCTTTTGCTATTCTTACCGGTAATAATCATCTTTAGCATAATGTGCTTGACTCGATAAATCGACCTAATGAATTTCACGCTTAAATGATTCTTACGTGTAATATGTACGATGAGATATTGCTTACGTAAGAAATCTTTAATGAATACGTATATCTACACGTGCATCCTTATCTATTCCTATGCTTCTATGTTACACTCGCCTCCTATATTACAATTATCGTCAATCTTTTTTATTATTATCCTTTTCATTTTCTTCTAATACAAGTGTGATATATAATTATCTCCGAGATACAACTTTTTTCTATTCTATGCAATTGTTTCATTACCTCGGTATTCCTAAAATGTTAATTATTATTGTATAAATAGGTCGTATAAGAGATATAAATAAAACACTTTTGAATAATAATATTAGAATTTTATATTCTTGATCTTAGTGTTAGTGGATTAGGAAAGAATTCCGGAAGTCTCGAGTTAGACGAAGAAGAGAGTTAATCAAGAGAAAAGGATAAACGGAGAGGTATAACACCACAGGTGCATCATCTCGAATTCACCATTGTGTGTTGTCGGCAAAGTTCGGCACACGAGCTTCCCCACGGCATACCGAAAACTAATTTGACCTCCTGCTTCCTGCAATTTGGCATTCTTGAAAATCAATGTGTTCGAGCCTATCTCGCGGTTCCCATCGCGTTACCGTTCTACGAAACTTTGTCCAATTTCTTTCTCGTTTGAAGAAGACCATTAAAAAAAAAAAAAATGGAGAGCACGGAAAGGGATAATAAAGGAAATCGAGGATGCTTAAATATGCCTTTTGTTTAAGAACTTACTAACACGAACGACACACCTTTGACGTTTATATCAGATTGAATTGAAAGAGCGAGTCTTTCAAATATCTTTTAACGAATAATATGATCTTTTGTTCTTTGAAAAATATAAACCTCTGAGATAATAAACACTAATACGTTAAAGTAAGAAAAACGTTAATAAATTATATCTTAAAAATATAAACAAACAGTTGAACATATTATTAAAAACGTTTAACCTCGAGACGTGTCGTTAGTCATTCCGCGTTCGTCAACCGAACAACATAAACAAACACGTACGTAAAAAGTCTCTTAACATCTAAATTATATTCTTCTCTTCTGTATTTAATCGTTACAGTATTATTATTCAATTTACAGATGAACTTGCACGCTCATCGATGGATACAGTCATACATCTACCGTCTCTTTTTATTCTTAATCAAAAGGAAGAGATTCATCGGTACATTAAGCCCAGCTTAGACAAGTAAGCCTTTCTCTTTGATCTAATCAAATAAAATCATTTTATCATCTAATTACTTTTCTTATATTAAACGTTATACATAATTTACAAGGTAATTTTAATATACATAACATCGACATGCTCGAACGTTCATAGCAATTATCGCATTAAGATAGAAGTTCAGACCAATTGAATCGGTTCAAAGATCAATAAAGTCTTTTTCATGCTTCGATTCTTCGTAGTACGTAAAAAACATACTCATCTTCAACTTTTTTTTCATGTAGAATTATTTTCTCTAACTCGTATTGCGAAAGGTGTTGTGTTGTTGCTAATCTTTCTTTCTCTTTTTCTCTTTCTCTCTGGGAAATATTTGCGAAATCGATGTCGCTAGTTAACGGTCATGATATATATATATATATGCGTGTACATACATACATAAAATATGGGCGCGAATTATGTGATAATTATGATTACTCACGTCGGAGAGTTTCGTTACGAGGCAAGCACGTGCGAGGGAAAACCAGGTGCTTCGTGAGAAGCGGGGCTTCTTTGTTCAAACTTGTTTAGAAAATAAGAGAGAGAGAGAGAGAGAGATATGGTTGGATGTTTTTATTACAACTTTCAGTTACATTCGAATATGAAGGAAACGTGATAAATATTTAAATTTGTTTTGTTTTATTCGTTTCTTTTTTTTTTTTATACGTACAAGGTTTATTTTTGTAAATGATGATGTTTTATAATTCAAGAAACTTGTTTATTCGATGCATACCTCTACTTGGTGTAAATTCATAGTCTTGGAGATGAAGATAATATTGCGAGAGCAATCGAGGAAATGTAGTATAGCGAATAATAGAAGCCACAGATTGCACCAGATATCGATTTCTCAAAGGTTATTGTCTGTCATCAGCAAAATCAATTCCACAGAAAGTGAATTCTTCTCGAAGTTGAATATATCGTGTTTTCTACTCTTCTTGATGTTTCTCTCTCTCTTTCTAACTTGAATTTATTTATTTTATTTAACAGTTTTCTTTTCTAAATATTACAGAAAAGATTCTTAACATTACAAAATTAATTAATTAATATTGGAATGTGTTTAGCAGTTTATATTGAAATTAATTATACTTTTTAATTTTTTTGAATTAAAAATATTTAGAATTTAATACGATATAAGGATTTGTTTTTTCTATTTCTTTTTTATCGAGAAAATTTTAAATTCTAAACATAGACCAAGCTACTAATATCTTAGAATTGGATGGTTGCAATTTGTTAAGCAAAGTAATCCACTTTCGATGGTTACCGGATGGAAGCGAGCAAAGTAAGTCGGCGAATGTAAAACAATGGGGGCCGCGGGAGCAAAGACAAGGACGATCCCACGTCGTCGTAGTCGTCGTCGTCGTCATCGTCGTCATCGTTGTCTTCGTTATTGTCGTTAGTGCAGTTAAGAATAAATAAAACTTCGTCGTCTTTCAACTCGATCTCATTATATTATTTTACACACCATGGAATGTTTTCTTATTATCTTATCGAGAAAAATGATTAAGTCGTACGATCGTGTCGTGCGAATCTGTCTACGAGAGAATATATTTCCTCGGGGAAAATTTCTTTCAAATTACTATCTGTTTCATTTTTAATTACGTTTAAATTCCTCTCTCTTTCACATTTTAAATTTTAACAAGGGAAAATTTAAACTAAACACATTACTAAGGCATTATTTACGTACTTATTGAAAATACGAATTAGACAATTTGTCTATTCTCATTAAAATATTGAACTAATTATTTCTAAAGATAAATATCATTGTATTCTTCCAGATAGTAGCGTAACATAATTTTCAACGATTAAAAAGCTACAAATTAGATTAGAATCTAAACTAGATCTAACGATAGATCTCCAGTGTTTACGTTAGCGAACCTTGAACAAGAGAGAAAGAGAGAGAGAGAATTGTTGCCTCATAGATTACATAGGCGCCCTTTCTCCCATGCAACACACCATCGCTAGTAGTATGCACCGGTCCTATAGATTATTATGCTAATGACAATGCTAATCGCGTGAAGTCAGCATCGAAACACTCTTGTCGTCGTCGTTGTCGTCGTTGTTGTTGTGTTGCTCACCGAGGAAAATATCTACGTGAAAGAAAAGAGAGAAAGGGAGAAGAAATAGAAAAAGGAATGGGAGGAAAAAAAAAAGGTAAAGAAAGAGTTGAAGTAACGTTGATCGCATACTAATACTTCCCTCGCTATTAAACGACGTAAAATACGATTTATTCGAGATCTCGCACGGATATCGTCGCGTTAACTGGCGCACACGAATAATACAACCATAACTTGATAGATACTCCAAGGGAAACGATCGTGATTTTTCCGAAGAACGTTGTTAACGATCGAAGATAATGAGTAGAGTAGAAGAAGAAAAAAAAAACGAGTATTGAATTCAAGGACATCGAGGAAATAACGTTCTGACGATTTTTAAGCGATTTTTTTTTTTTAACGATCTTTTAGATTTCTTATAGATCCGGTTTAGAAAAGATTATGTTGTACAAGATGTTTTATAATTAACCATACAAAAATACTTGTAGGGTAGTTAAAGGTATTCTTAAATGATGGACCAACATTATTATGATTATTTTTTTGTAAGAATATTTTTATAGATAATTCATTTCTCGAATAAATTAGGAACAAGTGTTTCTGTTACCAGAATTGGTACGTCTATAAAATAAATTATTCATTATTTCTAAATATTCAATATATGAAAATTAGATGAGTACAATTGTGTCGTAGGCTTTTTAATTTAATATTTATTTGATAGTTTATTTATTGAAGATAAAATTCTTTGTTTATCCGTAGTGTACGTGCACCAAAGAAAAAAAAGAAACTGACCTAACGCGTTAAGTTGGTTAATGGTCACACGACGACGACACCTGTCGCGACGTTTTTTTCTCAACATTTTTTTGTTCTTTCCTCGCGTGATCGTTCTTACATTATACATTTTTTTTTACCCCACATTGTAATTTACACGTGACTAATGTAGTAATACACATGAATCATAATTACGATAATAGTTAAAAGAAATATTTGAAATATTTCTAAGTAGTATAACGGACGGTTTATAAAATGTTCGTGAGAATTATAAACGTAAGTGTCGTTCAATTAAATCGAATGAATTTAATAAAAAGTTTGTTTAATACTTTCAAGGGGAATAAATTATTCTATCGTAAAATTTCAATTTCATTTTATAGATTCAATTATCGTATTTCATTTGTATAAATTTATACACGGTAATAAAAAATAAAAAATAGATAGATAGTGAAAAAGTGTCAAAGCAAAAGAGGAGATAGAAACATGGTAGACACATTTGAGTCTTCCCGGAAGGCTCGGTTCACCGTTAACGATACCGAAGATCCTACACGTTAGATCTGTCGAAGAAAGTAGGTTTAACGACGATTCGCAGCTCGTAGGAAGTCATTTGGTTTATCTTTTATTTTGACGATGCCGGTTTTGCATCTTGGACTATAGGCGAGAACATTGAACGGTAGCAGCCCTCATTAGTCGACACCTGAAAGATAGGTTGAGAGCTAGCAGCTAGCAATGAACAAAGTAGTGCTCGTGTTGCTTGAACAGAACAGATTTCTTGGTTGTTTCGTCTTTTTCCTGAGGCTTGTTTCTTTCTTTCTTTATCTTTACAATGAGGATATATCACGCCCAGTTGTAAGGAAAAAGTGGATGAATTCAAGCCGGTAACGACATAACGACGACGATAGTCTCGCTAATGGGAACGAACGACGTGCCTTTGCGTGAGTATATAGTCACGTATTCGTAACATTGGATAGATAGATAGATGGATTGATAGAGAAGAAGGCTTGATATATCTTCTTAGCACGAAACAGTCACGAAAGAGCCGCTAAAACGATAAAAGGAGTGTTCTCTTTAGGGCGGATCAAGTTGTACGATTGGATCGTTCGTTCGATATGGGAGGAGCGCTCGATCTCGATTTGCCACCAGCACGAATCCAAAGGATAATCGAACGATGATAAACCCAGAGGAATATAAAGGCCCTCGCGGCCTTGACGCTTCACTTACGAGAATTTCTTATTACTTATTTTCTTCTTTCGTTCGGGCTTATCTTCCTCGATATCGCGCACATCACATTTCTACACTATTTCATATACTGCGGGTATGCAAGTTCACGATATGTGGATTTATATATATTGTATAAATATCCTAAATGCTTATCTTTTGCAGAATGATCTTAATAGACTTTATGATTGGTGTCTCGTTAATAAATTATCTCTCAATTCTTATCTAAATGCCATATAGTTCATTTTAACTGTTAGAAGAATTTCTTTTCTGCATTAATGAGTTTATACCGTAAAATAAAATAATATAATAGATAGTGCTATTTAGTTTTTTAAGTACGAGACAATCATACATTTATTCGATGAACAATAGTAGCGAGAAGAAGCAAAATAAAACACAAATGGTACGATCGAAAGGAACCTTTCATTCTTTCTGTTAGTCTGTCTGCCTGCCTGTCTGTCTGTCTGTCTGTTTCTCGAGCACGTGTCCGTATCGACGTTAGCTCGTCGGTTCTGTGAGCCAACATTGCCGATCGAATAAACCGATTTCTCGGTCTGCAGAACTCGCGCGCGTGGACCAGAAAGTCCGTATACCGGTCCGAGAACGAACTAGCGCACGACTTTGCGCTAGTTCGCTCGACTTTACATCCGATCGCGATATAAATTATTGTTCATACGCGAACCCGAAGACGGCGTTCTCGGCTACGGTGGGCTCGGCTCAACGACGATTACCAACTACGATCCACGAGGAGAGGATGACAACGAGGAATCATTCAAAATTACAACGTTTGGCCCGCCCAACGATAAAAAAGTAGACAACGGAAACAAGCTTCCGTGCGAGACTTATTTATGCGTCATCGAAAATTATTATTTTATATAGACGTACTTCCGTTTTCAATCCTTTCTTCATAAATTATTATTTATGGTATTATATTAATTGATTTATAAATTAATGTTTTTTTCTAAAAATAGATTTTGTTGATTATATTTTTTGAATTACATAGCCTGTAGGCATAATACAGGATGGAGCTATCAAATGGTTGTAAATTTTTTTTCGTAATGGGAGGGGTGGAGAGGAAGGAGGAAAAATATCGTAGCAAATTCGATTAAATTTGTGGCAGGTAAAAATTATCGCGAAGTAGGTACCAATTGGAAATTTTCTTCGTCACTTCCTTCTCCTTTTTTCTTTTGATTCTTAGGAAGGAAAGAAGATAGCATTGATTGTGAGTGGTAGTAGTAGTAGTGGTGGTGATGTTGCTGGTGGTGCTGGTGGTGGTGGTGGTGGTGGCGGCGGCAACAACGACGGTGGTGGTGTTTTCAGTGTGTATTTACGGAAATTGCGGAGCCCGCGGGCTCCTACTTTTCTGCCGACAGTGATTCGTATACTATAACGGCCCCGCACCAGGGGAACGATTACAGCTCTGTTGCACTTCTAAGAACCGTTGTCCTTAAGGTCTCTAGACCTTCGAGAGAGTCCGTAGCTCGGTGCGAGCTTCTCTTCTTATTCTTCTTATCTTGCCAAGAACAACCTTCCGAGGTACTACACACCTTCCTTCCTCCTCGAGCACGATTTCCTCAAATAGCCCGTACCCTCCAAAAGGAATCTTCCAAAGGGATCTTCTCCAAAGACGATGCCTGGTCTTTGCTCAAACAAGAAAACCTTTAACCACTTACCTTACATTATTTTTAAACCCTTTTTTAAATACATTTATCATTTTTATTTATTTTACAAATATCGCGCGTCTTCGGACTTTGTTTTTTACTAAATACGTAAAAATAGTTTGCCCCGTTGGAAGATCATTTTATTCGTTTACTAATCGAGAAGGGGGAAATAAGTATCGGGGAAGGAAAAAAAGAAAGAATAATGAATAAAAATGAAAGTATCGTAGTAGAAGAAATTGTATAAAAGGAAGAGGAAAGGAAACGTCACGAACGAGATGTTACGTTCCTGTAGAGTACATTTTTGCGGCCGTCACGAAAGACCGCTAATAACAGCCGCGCGAATGGCTTATTTACATGCAACATCGAGAAGGCGCCTTCGATGGATCGCAAGTTTCATCCTGGTTTTGCGCGTGCCACTGTTTCGTCGTTTCTCTTCAAGCTAAACAGATATATATTAGGTTGTCAACTATGAAATGAAGCAAATTTCAATTCAATTGTGTGTATTTTTTGATCCATTTCATACTTGACAACCTAATGTATATATAATTAATTATATATCTATACTTATTCGTCTAATTTCAGAAATATTCTATCCAAATTCTATTTGCGTTTAGTATACGCAATTTAATAGAACGTTTTATCATCAGCATATTCTATCAATGAATATCTTCTAGAAGAAATTATTTCAAACGTATGTTACAATCTTTCATTCAGTGTTTTTGTCCAGAACTACTTGTGATTTAATATTTTGCGTTAAAGGGTTTATCTCGTAAAATACAAGAACAAAAAAAATATAAAATAAGTAATAATTATCAATAGAAATCGTTTCATCTTATCGATCATTTGATTTTATTCCTATCTTCGATTACGAGAAGTGCTGAGAGAATACTTCGATGCATATTGTAGTATATTTTAATCTCTAATCTCTAAGAAAGAAAAGATTAGATTTTGTCTTCGTCATTGGTTTCGAGATAACATCGAACTATTCACGACGAATGAACAGTAAAAGATCGAAGAAAGATCGACTTGACCGTCATGGCGTTGGTGGTACTCTGAGTAGCCCGAAGGGAGGAAGTCAGATCGCATATCTCTTTCTCTCTCTCTCTCTCTCTCTCTCTCTCTCTCTTTCTTGTTCTTATGGTCCTCTTGCAGCAAAGTGGACGCCGGAGAAACGGGAACGAGTTGCATCCGCTAGGCGAAGGCGAGGCGGCCTTAAAGCCCGGAAGAAGGTTCGCCAGGTTCGCGAGAAGGTGCGTACATCTAACATATGTGTTTGTCAGCAAATCTCTGTGTAGGTATAATTCTCCTATACGTTCGATGATAATCAAATTGATATCTTTCCAACGACGCATCTATCACGCGATTAAAACATTAAGTATATGCAATATATATATGTTATACACACATACACACATATACTTGAGAGATCTTCGAAGGTATAAAGAAAAGAATAAATTTTTGTAATTTTATAAGTTTCATGTTTTAAAATAAATTTTCTTACACTCTCTCTCTCTCTCTATCTCGTATACTTTTTTACTATTCAAACTAACCGCGCGGCATGTACCTAATGTTTTATATTATTTTTTTTGTATCTACAAAATTGGTAGGTAATACTTCAATCTAACTGTGTATTAATTTACAGATTTCTCTATTGCAAAATAATCTTCTTAAGTAGGTTGAAATAGCTTAAATGAAAAATAAAAAGATAATAATATAATCTTGCATAAATATTGTAAGAAAGGAAGAAGATGGTTGTAGTAGAAGTTCGAAATGTATTTATAGAAGATTTAAATCCAGCTTGTTGTCGAGATAAGATCCTTCGATCCGATCGAACAGGTTTCTTTCGGACTCTCGAAACAGGATCCACGAAAAATACCGAATCGTAGCTCGGGGCTTTGTCCTGACCTGGGTTAACCAGTGGCTGGTTTCGTCTTACTCTCTTCCTTTCATTTCCTACTCTTTCTTTCTTTCTTTCACGATCGTTTCTCTCAGCAGAGATGCACCTGCAGCAAGACAGCCGGTCGGTCGGTCGGTCGGTCGGTCGGTCGGTCGGTCGGTCGGTCGGTCGGTCGCTCGTAAAAAAGGAAACGGTGGGTCGTGCGCGCACTTTCGCCAAATGATTGAAGAGAATCTTCAACGAATACGCTCTCTCTCTTTCTTATAGATATATTTTTTTCGTCTACCTTTCTCTTTTCTTCTTCTTCTTCTTATTCTTTTCTTGTCATTGTTTTATTTTCCTCTTTCTCTGTTTCACTCGATACGGTTCCTTTTTACAATACTCGTGCTCGTTCACGCCCGATAACGCGTTCGCATTTATTCTCGAACCGCGTGCGTACTCCATTTCACGCTCCTTTCCGGCTCAGCTCCAGGGAATGAAGTAATCGTATGATTTGCAAAATCCTCTATAAAGCAAAGAGCCCTGTTAAATTTCACACATAACACCGCCGTGTTCCTTCGAAATCATGAATATATATATATATATATACTGAACTACTATATGTTACGTAGTTACGAGATTAGTTGGCACGTGTGCCAAGATTACGATCAAAGAATAAATTGATCAACGATTAGAATCTTTTTCGATCGAGTTTGCTCCAATTTTCTTCTTTTTTTTTCCTTTTTCTTTTTTTTTTTATCTTTTATTCCCGAAGAAATTCTTTCGACCTATTACGCGGAATGATTTCGTGTTTCAAGATTAACAATCTTCGTGTTAATTATAGCTCATTAAAATAATCTATCATTATGTTATATATTTTATTAATTGAATAAAATCGAATAAAATAAACTATAAATATCAAATAGTAATATTAATCAAATCTATTTGTACAGATAATAGAATATCTATCTTAGTTTCTCTCTAATAATTTTCCATCCACTTTAACCTTGTATGCACGCCATAGGAATGGGAAGAAGGAAGATGAAAGATCCATTCACTATACCGATCTTCCCTTTCTATCGAAGTAGGAAGATGAATTTATGGAGAAGAGGACAGACGTCGTGCACCGGCTGTGAGGTGCAGAGGTCACCGAGCAACTTCCCCTCGAGCCCTCCTGTACCCCGGGGCAAGGACGCCTACAGTTCCCTCACCTCATTCAAATCCTCTCTCTTTCTCTCTCTTTCCTTTAGCCTCTTACTTTCCAAAGAATTCGCACATTCCGCTATACTGAACGCAAGCAGAGCAAGAAGGTATCGAAAGAACGAGAGGCTACCTACGCGTTTGCCACATGTGTCTTCCTTTTCTCCTTTTCTCTCTCTCTCTCTCGGTTTCTCTTGCAATGCTGCATGCACCGTAGACTCTTCGGGAATTACGAGCGACACGATATAACCCGTGCTTCTCGTTGCTGCTAACACGGAAAAAAAGCAGATGAAGGATCGGCAACGTGTGCTAACTATCTGGAACCCTGACGGTACTACGAGCCTTCCACGAGTCCTTAATAAACAACCATAACTCCTGTCCAGTGATATATCTATTTTCAAAGATTTCATTTAATTCCTTACAAAAATGATTCCTATGATTATTTTATTTTTCAAATTGTTCTATTGTTGGACAAACCTCGGATAGAGTTTGCTGTTAAAGAGAAAAGACATCGTACGATCTTCTTACTTAAAACATAGGTTCCTCTCATGCTACCTTACCGAACCACCTATCCATTGCTGGACACTAGGAAATTACGAGTAATGCAATAGCCGTTTCGTTATTCTCTTGATGCTACGAGAGAAGTAAAAGAAGGATAAGAGAAGAGAAGAGCAAGGTAGTAACTGATGCAGCATAAGGTCCTTGGGGTTATCTATCTTCTCCGTGAGAGAAGTGCGAGACTAAGCAAGTGTAACGTAAAAAGAGAAGTATTGCTCGTATATATAGGATGAAATCGTTATTGCGCGAGAGAGGCGTAGCAGCACGAAAGTACGACTAAAAAGTTACCGAGAGTCGATACGTGCTAGCTTCGGTTAATTAAACCACGATTAATCCGGATCAAACTACCTTAAAGTATTTTTATTTGATTTCTTTCTCTCACCTAACGTCTTCTTTCTCATCTTGGACGGATAAACGACTTAATAAAGGCAAATGAAATTAACGCGTTTACCAGTTTGGTATGGGTTTTATCACTTCCTCGAAATAAATCCAAACGACAACTTTAATCGTCAATAATTTCAATTAAACACTCTCTAGCAACTTTGTATTAAATATATATATACGATAGGTATTTATATAACACACGTATTTTCCTGTTTTTAATTCGCGTAATTAATTTTCTACATATATGTTATTAAATATAGGATTGTAGAATATGTGCGTAGAAAAGAGAACAATGTAAATTATAAAAATGACAAGAGAATAATCGCACCATGGTAGCAAGGATTGGCAATTAGCTGCTTGGCAATTAACGTTGCGAGATACTTAAAGAGTTCTCGAATACGTAATAGACGTCATCAAAGGTGAGATTTCTCAATGGATTTTATTTCTATCTATCTATTTATCTATCTATCTATCTATCTATCTATCTATCTATCTATCTCACGATCGAGATCATGAAATCGGCCATTAGAAAAGATCTTATAGAAATTGTGTTTCATTCTTTTACAAATAACGTAGGAAGGAAGGAAGGAAGGAAAGAAGAATGAAAAGAAGAAGGATGTTAGAAATAGTAAAACTCGTATTCAGCTTATTATACGACGTCGTGACATAAGAGAACGTATAGTGAGTCAGAATAAGCGAGAACGGGGTGTCGATTGAGCGGTAAGATCGACTGGAGCCTTCACTCTTTCTCTCTCTTTTATGTTGGCACGCTGGCACGCTCTAAACAAACCGTTTATGCTAATTCCCGACAAGTATAAATCGCCTTCACCGTCTTTAGGAACGACTTTGAACGATGCAGACGTTCGTAAAACCAACTACTTCGTCTGAATTAAATCTAAACGAATAAGAGAATTGTGAACTTTTCTTACTGTTCTTCGGGATCTACAGGAATCGATAGATGTACTCGATTAACTCGATGGCCACTTACCTGAAACATTCAAATAAGGAACACGTTTAAATAGATTATATTAGAACAATTATTTATACATATTCATATTTTTTTTTTATATTGCAGGACCCGAGAAAGGATGAATTAAAAAAGAAGTCGTCTCTCTCTATTCGAGAACAAGTAAGTGGTAATAAACTTCTTACTTCTCTCGTAAATCAATTCTCTATCAAGAATCCCACTTTGCCAATCGATCGTAGCGAAAGCTACGTAAGCTAAGGTACAAAGGTACCAAGAGATACAAGAGTACTTAAACTTTTAATATGCACCAAGCTCGTTAATACTCCCCTATCTGATAGATACAATCAAAAGAGACATTTTCTCGTTTCAAAAGTATCCTCCGATTATTTTCGTTCGAATTCTCTCGAGTATTTTCTATGTACATGTATACAAATATATCTAGACATTCCCGAGAATCGTAATTAATGGTACTCAAGGGCGCGAGTTAGCGAGACGTTTTTCTTTCCACCTGTTTGGCGTGTAAAGAAAAAATCGAGAAAAGAAAAAGAGAAAGAGCCGCAAGTATTAGCATAAAAGTCTTCATTTGCGGTGTCGTGATCGCGGACGAGACAACCGCGACAAGGTCCAACGTCTCTCGGTGCAATAAATTAAATCGCGAAAGGGCCTCCGGCGATCTTGCAGGGTTTTGCTCTTCTCATCTCTTCATCTCTCTTTCCCTCTCTCACTCTCTCTGTGTCTTTACCTGTCTTATTTTTTTTTTATTCGTTATACTACGTCCTAACTGTACAGGCCAATTAATCGAAGTACCGAGAAAGCTAGTAATAGTAGTATATCTTTTCTGTGTGCTAGAGCTCGTCGAGGACAGCCATAAGTAAAACGCGCTAATCTCTTCTCTCTTTATTTCTCTCTCCATCGTACTTCATCTTTGTCTATTTCCTTTTTCGGTTTTTTTTTTTGTTAATTTCCCAGTTAGAACAAATTCCCAGCTTCGAGGAAGTCCTTCGACGTTCGTACGTTCGCGTATCAACGGATTTTATCTTCGACTTGTCCTCGACAGAGAAAATGTGTGTTTTCAGTTTCCGCGTCTCTTCCGCTTGCGATCGATAATTTTTTGTTCCTTCTAACAGGTATATTTCTTTTGCTTTATTCGAAGAATTACTACGAACGAGCCGAAATAACGCAAATAATGTCTCTCTTTCGCGATTCCGAGAAAGGGAATGGGGTGACTGTCTGTACAGGTACGATCTACCGGTCTTACCGCCATTATCGCTGCTACGTGGTCTTGCTGGACCACTTGCGTAACTACTCTCCGTCTTACGTAATTTTGACACCAGCTTGTAACTCGCGTTAGCTAGCTGTTTAATGCGTTCAGGTAATATACCGAATAATTATTTCTCATTCCCCTTTAGTAGCAGCAATTCGTTTCTTCTCCCAACATGCTCGATGAAATATGTAGTTAGGTGTATATTGAAACGAATGTCTACTCATTCATTTGATCATAATCTATAGTAAATATTAGCAAATAGATATTTTCTCGTATTTAATATTTTCATATTTCCCAATTGGAGAAAGAGAAAGAGAAAGAAGTTCAAGTGGAGTTCTCGTTTCTTTTTGAACAGGGTTAAATCGGTACAAAGTGCATTTGCGAAGATAAATCCAAGAGAGAGAGAGAGAGAGAGAGAGAGAGAAACCGTGGTTGAGATGCATCTGGCGATGGGGTCGATGCGACCGATGTTGCAACGAGGAGAGCTAATCCGTGATCGAGAAGACGCTGCGAGGGTGGCACGGTTGCATCGTATAAGGATACATGCCCGGATTCTGTTCTCTCTCTCTTTCTCTTTACCCATAGAATTTGTAAACATAACCGTATCACACCATGGTGGCTAGGAGCAAGCCAAGGGAAGGCAAGGCAAGGCAAAGCAAAGCAAAGAAAAACAAGGCAACCGAACAGGCCGTTGTTAAACATGAGATCGCATTGGATCTCTTGTGTTGTGCGCTGCGTTGCACGATGCATCGCATTAAAACGAGTCCCGATGTGTGCTATTCCTCCCCCTGTTTTCCCTCTTCCTCGGGAATACGACACGATAGAAAGGAAGTTTCAAAGAGTTGTTTCAAAGAGTGCTTGCTTCCGCGTCGGCATTTTCGCGCGTGCGAAGAACTCGAAGAAGAAGAAAACTTTCTTCTTATCTTTGAGCGTTCTCCGATCTTGGACGGGACGCGTAATTGCCGTCCGTCATCGCGGCACGCGGCACGCAGCAAAAGCCGACCACAAATTGTCCCTGTCACGGTAACGAACGCAACGTACGCCACTTGGCATAATGAGACCGAGTCCGCCGAACGAACACCTATTTTACTCTTCTTCTATTTCTCTCTTTGGAAGACTTCAAACGCGTATCGGATTTTCTTACATTTTTATTTCATCTAATCATTTTCTTCGGATATCTTTCAAATACCTTCTCCTTCCTTCCTACATTTTTTTTTGAGAAACACGGAATGTGTTATTTAAAAAATTGTATTCTCGGTTAGTTTCCTTCCTCCTTATCTATCCGATTTCTTATAATTCTTTCATAAATCTGACACACATATCGAACCATAACGCGTTGTATTTATAAACCGTTAATCGATGTAACCTGCGATCTTAATCGCGTTCATACGTTTCAATCCGTGCTAGCAGCAATCCGGGTAACGTTCGTGTAGGTTGTCTTCGCGTAACGAGCGAGCGCTCTTATGCGCACCTAACCCTCTCCCCCTCTCCTTCCCCCAGTCCTCTACTCTTATATATCCTTTTTCCCTTCTTTACCTTCACGCCTGAACTTGACGATTATTTTTGCGATTTACGGGCGAGGCTACGGGCGTCTTCCTACACGTGACTATCTCATTCCATGAACGTTAACGGGAGATGTTTCTCTCTCTCTCTCTTTCTTAGATTATCGAACGAAAGAGATTAGCGTAGATTGCTTTTAGAATAGTACGAAGATGAGGAAGCACGCTCGAGTTTGATTAACCATCCAAGCACAAAGTCAATATATACATATATATATGTGTGTGTGCAGAAATCTACGTTTATTGAGGAGGTTTCTTTAAAAGAAAAAAAGAAAAAGTATATAAAAATAAAAAAAAAAAATGCTTGTAATAAACTTCTGTAAACTTGCGTGTATACTTTATCTAAAAACACATGTATCTTTAGATAAATCCATGAAAATTCTTTAATTTTGTTCTCTCTCTCCCTCTCTCTCTCTATCGTACAGAAATTACCAACGAACATAAACACATTTATGGGTACATTTGCACGGGTATTAAAGTAACATTTTACAAATTCTACGACTTATCGATAATTTATGTGACAGGTGTATACTTAAACGTATTACACAGACGAGTATAATATCCTTGAGCCCGATCGGCAAAGTTTCAGTCAGAGAAGAAACATCTGCAAGGATCGATCCAATATTTTATAATTAACAAATTTATGATGACATGCGCACCGGGTAGCTCGTGCTCAGTTCGTTTAGTTGGTCGTTTCGTTCGTCGATTTCTTGAGCACGGGAGGTACCAAGGGAGCATGTGTGCTAACAGAAGAAGAAAAAGAACGAGGAGAAGGAGGAGGAGGGTCTGATCGGATACGATATCGAACACGTACGTATTTTTCTTCGAATGGAGTCGGTTTCTCGCGTTACTCGCGAAAGGACCAGCTCGCGTTGATGCCGAGAGTCCCTCTACGGGGAAACTATTCGTCCACGTTTCCGCTGCGGTTTGCCGAGGGTGATGGCTGATAAACACGGACAGGGCTCGACGTGTACCTACGTGTCGGCCGTTCGGACGTAGTCACGCGAGGAGTTGCCGCTTTTTTTTTTTTCTTCCTTTTTCTTCCTTTTTCTTTTACTTCATTTATTTCTCGCTCTCTCTTCTTCTTCTTCTTCTTCTTCTTATTTATCCCCTTCTACTGCTTCTTCTTCTCTTTCTTTTTCCTCCTTCTTCTTCGAGCAGTCGATCGGTCGGTCGTTGGTCTCTTCCGCGTGCCGATTTAGACGTCTCCGTTGCTTGAGTATCCGATTCTGATCTAAACGAGATCCTCCGAGTACGAGAGGGATCGTTCTGACCTTTCCCTCTCTTTTCCCTTCATTCCTTCCTTCCTTCCTTTCTTTCTTTCTTTCTTTCTTTCTTTCTTTTACTCTTCCTCATCTTCCAATCTAACCATCGGTCGTATTTCTACCGAGATCGCGCTAATTCCTAATGCACGTCTATCAAAACTATTTCTCTCTCTCTCTCTTTTAAGAGTTTCTATTATTTTTACGTATGTAAGTGTTGGATCGAAAATATTGAAGTTCTCTGATGCTTAAAACTTATCTAGCATTTTAGAATGCATATTTGATCTATACAAACGAAGCCTCCTAATCTTTGTTTATCCTAAACGTTTATACACGCTGTTGCATTTCTTTCTTTTACTTCATCTTCCCTAAAGACCGTGCTAGCAACTGTAAAGACTTCTCTGTTTCAATTCGATATAAAAAATATAACTAAAACGTGTTTCTTCTTATAAACCAATGAACTATTATTATTCCCACATCACAAGAGTATGTATTTCTTTTACAGTCAATCCTCGTACATTTGTTTCTCTCAGCTCATCTTGTTAACTCTTCTAATTTTCTTCTTCTCTTCCTTCTCATTCTACTCATCTCGTTCGAAAAGAGTCGCGATATTTCTCGATTCGGTTTCTAGCAAACGGTCTCCTAACCAATGGCAACGTCGGCTTCCCGCGCTTCAACTTTGTGCAACCGGTCTCTCTACAGTCTACACTAATGGAATTAACTGGAATTGGCATCTGAATTTACCGCGACTGGGGCCAGTATCATCATCGCCCCCAGCTTCATATTAGATTATTATCGTTTCACATCCCATTATATTATCTTTCCTTTCTTACGGTTTTCCTGTATCTTTACGGCAACTTTTACGTTCGATCTCGATCTTAAGAGTAAAAAAAAACTTTTAATGCGAGTTCTAACTTATAGGGATTTGAATGTTATCATGCGGAACTAAACGAAGACGACGAGTTGCTAATTGTTTCAGAAATATTTATTTCAACGATTACGTTGTAAAGTTTGTTTAATGTCTTTTCAAAGAAAACTTATTCTACTCTTGCATTTACAATTTCTTTATTATTATTATTATAATTATTATTAAATTGTGAATTAGAAAAGTTAATAAATGAAGAAGAAGAAGAAGAAAAAAAAAATATGCGTGATTGTCCTAAAGCTATCGACCAGATTCGATGATCCGAAACCAAATTCTTGGTATCTTTCTCACAGCGTGATAGAATAAAGACAACGGTTTAGATTATCTACTCTCTCTGGAAAGGGTCTTGGTAGAATAAGGAAAGGAGATTAAAGTTCGCGAAGGGCCGCGTTCTAATAAACACGGAAATGATTCCGCCGCCGGAGGAGTTCCCATGAGGCTGCTCGAGAACGTCCGACTGGTGCAATAAACAATAACCAGCGGCTGTGACCGCAGAAAACGAAGCGATCAACTAGAGAGAAAGAGAAAGACAGAATGAAAGAGAGAGGGGTAGGGAGAGGGAGGAATCGATCGTGCGAGAGGGAGAGAGAGCCCAGGGGCAACTCTTTTGCTTCTTCCTTTCTTTTACTTCGCTCATCTTCGTTCGTTCTCCTGTACGATTCCTTCGATTCTCGACGATCGATTCTCTCAAACTCGAGCGTGAGATCGAACCAGAGTTTTGTGTCTTTAGTGCATCGTCCTTTTCTCAATCCTTCGAGATGCAAGCATAAGCTTGCGAGAGTAATAACAATCAATAAGTGTTCTATTTCCCCATTATCTTTGAACAATTTTTGTTTTTACGGTACGATCGTTTGTTTCATTTAAACCATCTTTAACTTTGACATTCCATTCGTTTCAAGTATAGATATACGATCTGTAATGTTCATTGATTCTACCGGATTGGTCAGTCAACTAATAGTTAAGGGGTTTATATTATTTTAAGTGCACGTGGATATATAACATCTTATCTCTGACATTGAAGAATATATAGGATTAAACATAATTCAAAGATCTACGTAAATTCTGGATGATAAAATCGACGATGATGATGATGATGATGATAATAATAATAACAATAACAATAATAATAATAAAAGGGCAAACGGGGTAGAGAAGTTTGTAAGAACGAGTGAAAAAAAGGTGGAGTGAGGATGGTAGGAGAAGGAGAGAGAAATCAGGAGCAGGAGGCAGGAAAATACTGTTCTCTTCCACCTGTTATGCTTCTTTCACGGTTATACGACCGCGCTCGAGGATCCTACGGACGGAATGGTAAATTGCGTATTTACTCGGCCATATTCCGATGGAGAAGGGTAAACCGCCAGGCCTAGGAGCGTTCGGTCAATAAAATATCATTGATATTCCCCTACGTGAGCCAAGAGAGAGAGAAAGAGAGAAACAGATAGACAGAGTCCAGGTCTACCAGCGACGCCTCGTTAGAACGCTTGTTTATCGTCGTTATTATTACGTACCGCACACATGCATTACGTCTATAACCCCCCTTCATCCCTCTTCCAATCCTCCTCTCCTCCCGGCCTCTTCTAACTTTGCCATGATCGTGATTACATACCTCTACAGGTGCTCGCAAAACGATCGTTAGGTTATCGAGAAATTGGAGAGTCCCCTTCTCTCTTTCTATCTCTCTCTCTCTCTCTTCCCTTGCCTCCCCTCCCCATAACTGTGTTTCGGTATCAAAAGAGAGTGTGAGAGAGATACGAGGTGTCGAACGATTTGTATAGGCAAGCGCAAGCATGATTTCGTTATCTTATAACCAGGACTTGGTACGATATGAATTCTACTATACTGCAAAGGATGGTTATCAAAATAACTATCATAAGATCTATTTATCGCATAGAGGAACGGTAACCGACGTTTAGAAGAAGCTCCATATCTTTTATCCAGCTAGGTCTCTCCTCTTCTCAAGCATGGTGTATCGCTAAGCACGAAAATAAGTATAGGAAGTTGGCGGCTGGGTAAAATGTACATACATGTATCTTATGTATGTATGTGTATATCTTCTATGTGTGTTTCTGGTAGCTCTAACCGATAACTACACGCGATACATGCACTCCGTGCTATGGATAAACGCGATCGACTAGGATCGAAGAAGATACGCTGAAGATTTTTCCCTTTTTCATCTTCTTTTTCTCTTTTTTTTTTTGTTTCTCTCTCTCTCTTTCTTTCTTTTTATGTTTTTCTCGCTCTCTTTATCTCTGTTTTGAGATCCTTAATCGTAAGTATCCTAGTACATCGAGAAAATATCGGATTTTGTCGCGAAAAGAAGTGCCGACTGATGATACAGGAGAAAGAGAGAGAGAGTATGAGACGAGCACCTAGAGATAACGATATAGGCACCTGTTAAGAACAAGACTCGAGCATATCTTTCTTTAAGATCTTACCAAGAGGATGGTCTCTCATCTCAGCTCGAGTGAGATGTCCTCTTTCGACGGTAATTTATAATAGATACCATCTCTACTACTTCACGGTGTGCGAAACCGATTTTTTTTTCCTTTTTTTTCTTTTATAGGGTAATATTTTCGTTTGTTTTTTCTTTTTTTTTTGAAAGAGAGGGAGTGACAGTCATATTAGCTTTCAAAAGTATGCAAGATCGTCGAACAGATCTCTCTTCTCGTTATGGAGTAACAACCTAATAGCATGAAACCAATGAAAGAAGAGTATTATTACAGAGATCGGTTGTTAAAGATGACAGACTTTTTTTTGGCGATTATTTTTATACTATTTTATATTATTACGATAGTCATTCGTAAGTGTATTTTAAGATGCAAGATATAATTATGAAAATTTAAGAGACTTGAAGTTATCGTGTTTGGATATTTATCAGCAAGATAGGTACTACTCTATGTATTCCTTTTCAACCCTCCAACCCATTTCCGGGACAGAACCTTCTGACTCGATCGCTCTCTTTTCGCAGTTATTGTCACAACACTGCACCGGCTCGTAAACATAATTACGCTCGGTTTTTATTTCCCTGCCTCTTTTCTTCCCTTTTTGTCTCTCTCTCTCTCTTTTTTTTTTACGTTCAACGATGGTATTCCTTTTACCTTTTACGATCACGGTCTGTTCTCTGTCAAGGTATGTGAAAGTTATTAGGGAAGACGGGTTATTATATGCTTCCTTTGTTATTTACATTGCAATATTCTTTTTCTATATATACATATGTATTATATTATATATATATATACAATGTATATAAACCTTTTTCTTTGACATATATAGACGAAAGATATGTTCACATCGTTAATAATCTTTTCAATTTTCCTTTGTTCATTATCACGTCGATAACCCTTTAAGTGAAATGTTTATCGTTCATCGATTACAACCGAAAAAAAAACGAACTTTATTTTATTTGAGACTCACCTTATTAAAGATTTCCCATAGGAGGAATATACATGCATTTGTGTGTGTGTGTGCGTGTACACATATATATTTATTGTATAAGTATTGGGCCAGTAAAAAGATTCGCGCGAGCACCAATCGCCTAGCCGTGCAGTTTACTTTTAATGCACTATAAAATCTACTCGCTTGGTAGAATAATTTGCGGCGCGAAGACGTTTGCTATATTACGTAGAGGATTCCAATAAAGATCGAAGGATACCTTCCGCGTATTCGCAGCTTATTCATCCTCGATATCGTTTTAACGATCGTTCCGAATTCTTCGAGTTCTTTTAACAAAGATTTCATAGTTACTTATTTTATTTTTGTTTTTTAACGTTTCTATAGGATTACATTATTTATCGAAAATCATTTTGATAATAATATTAATAAGAAAATAATATATTATTTTAATGATCATCCAGAAATATCGGAATATCGAAATATAATCAGGATTAGAGATTCAATCGTGATACTTCCTCCTGGTAGTTGTTTAATACCGTTAGAAAATCATTTCTTCAATATTGTATAAGCTAAATCCAAAATATTATGTTGAGTTTCTCCAAAGACTAGATGGAAACAAGCTATTCCTCGTATGGTTGCAAGAATCACCCTGACATAATTTATAGGAGACTAAGGAACATGACATTAGCTCTCTCTCTTTCTCTAACCGAGCAAGACTTTCTTATAAAAATCTTACATTATGCGTAGGCTCTATCTACGTAGTCTAGCCATTGATGTTTTCATTAATTTCCCGAGATGGCTAGTAATTTCTATCGTGACGCGACAACGACGACGACAAGGAAGAAGAAACGAAACACGCGAGAAGCCGCCTAGGTAGCTCTACGACAAGATACTACGAGGTACTACCTTAACTTAAAGTTATTGTTTATTGAATATCGTGTACGCATTTCTCTAAGCTTATAATCCGATCGTAAAATTATTAGGCATCTTAGTAAAGCTTTACTTCTTTTACTTTTTTATTTCCCCCAAAGAATTATCAATAAATTCTTTCATCGAATATAATATTTTCATTTTATGTAAAGACGTATATAAATAATTCGTATGAACAAAAATAAATGTCATCTCTAATTCAGTTATCTAAAAAAAAAAATAAGTTGTACAATGTTCCATTTGAAGAAAAAAAAAAAGGAACAAAATACTACCGCGTAATACCGGGTCTTGTATGATCGTGCCAGTTATGATTTGAATTAGGATATGAAAATTTGTGCAAAAGATTGTTTCACGGTTGACAGGGAAATAAAGAGAGAAAGGTGAGTTATAGAAGAGGGTGGGTGGGTGGTTGGTAGGCGATTCCAAAGGATGATTGATAATGACTCGTAGTATAATAACAATGCTCGAACATTGCCGCTTGCCGTTAAGTAGTCGTGAATGTAAAGTGCTCGCGTGGATTCAACGAGCCATAGCGAAATACGCTTGCACCGTGGCCCCCACTTAATGGCTCGACTATCAACGCCGTCCGTTTACTCTTGATCCTCTCCAATCTCCGAGCGTGTAAGATCAACCTCTTCTGCGTGCCGAGTCTCGATCACGTAGGGAACGAATCATCTTAATAGCGCCAATGCTTGATGCACGTTTCGGGATAGAAACAACCTAACTCCATATTAATATATATATATGTATGCTATATTATCATTTATATATGTGTGTGTTATCATATATATGTATAAACAATTTATATTTAAGTAAGATATGTAACACAGAAAAGTGATGCAAAGACGAGAGATAAAGATCGTAGAGAAGCTATTTCTTAAAGAAAATCATAGCATCGTCGAGTAAAGCTATAAGGTATTACGTTTGTTTCTTGGCAGTTTTCAGTACACCGCTCAGCGATATCATTATTTCGACTAGAATGATAATTGAACGATTGCGCTTGCGGCCCTAACAAGCTTTTCTCGCGGTAACGGCCGATTGTTTCGGGACACGTGCCTAACGCGAGCGTGACGATCGAGTTTCTTCCTTATTTTCCTTTTTTTTCTTTCCCTTCTTTACTTTGTAATACCATACTTACGTTTATATTATTTTTACACGATAGTTTACATATTTTCTTCGGTAAAAATGTAAGATGCGTTTATGCACCGATTCAGTGACCTATTTAATTTTATTCCAAAATTTATTCGCTGATAGACTGATCTATATCGATTTCGAGAATTTAATTAATTTATTTGAAATAAAAAATTAGAAAAGATTTTTATTGAATATAATAACAGATTAACGAAACAATTCGTAGGGTATATCTGCAATCGAAAAATCTAAAACTGGATAAATGGGGGATTATAAAATTGTAATAGCAAGTATGTTCTCTACATTGTAGCGACTTCCACCGAAAATCATTTTGCAAGGCGGCGTGACAGGCTATCATCCTGAAACCGCAATCCCAGTTATTGTACACCCACCGACAGCAGCACAGTGCCTGCCGCAGTAGGGATGGGTCGGTGGACTCGGTTGCGGCCAGCCATTATCCACGTCCGGTCAAGTGTTTCTAAACTCTCGATTCTCCTGAACGTTCTTCTTTGCTCCTTCCATTCTATTGGCTCGCTTGGAAAGTTTCTTTTACCTTATTTATAAGTAATACTACAAACATTTTCTTTTTTCACCAACGCGAAAACATATTTTTACAAAACAAATACCAAAAAGACAGAATGAGAAATAATTAATATAAATAATAGATATTATTCTTAAAACCAAAATTTGTCGCTAATATTCCAACAATCATTTCGGCCTAATCAGATTTTAACGCTCCCGACATACTTTCTACTCGACGATTCACGTATTTTCAAGCGCAGTTTGCGACAATAAGACTCGCTCTGATTAGTCCCACGTTTCTCGATATAAACAGCTAACCATTCTTCTCGATATTGCAATGAAAAATAAAAGATACAAAAGAGGTATATTAAATTAGAAAAAAAAAAAGAAGAGATAATTACCCAAAGAAGGGGGAAAACTTTAAAATGTTTTCAGGCACTCTCGTTGCTCTTATCTATGAGTATATATACGTAAATACACATAAATATATATATGTTGGTAACTACACCATACATAAATATTTGTAGCCGACGATAATGCGTTTGGTACAGATGGTCGAATAAAAAGAGACAGAAAAGAAAAAAGAAGAAGAAAATAAGAAAGAGAGAATAAGAAGTGTATAGGATAGTTTTTTTTTGTCGTATAATTTTTTGATTTAACCAAAGGATAAATAGCCCTTGTATCCAGTGGCGTAAGTTGGAGTTCAGTAACTATGGGAAATAGCTAGGATGGAACGTTTAGGGCCGAGGCCTTATTGAAATTCCGCTCCCGAAGTCAAAGGACGAACCGACGGGAGCTTATTCCTTCTAGGATCAAGTGTTTCTTCTTTCTTAGAGTATATAGATATACATATCTGTACATATATATGTATGTTGAAAAAAAAATCATAAAAAAGAGAGAAAGAGAGAGAGAGAGAAGGCAAAGGCTTAAGAGGTATACTCCACTGGTATTCCGGATCAATTAACCGAACGCCGCTGAGGTTAACGCGGATATGAAAAGGGACGACGGCGTTACTAAGCCGAGTGAACGAGGCCTTAGGTATGCGTGTACGCAGATGGTAGAGCTCCGCAAAATGTTCCTAACAGACTGATATATCGTGCGAACGAGTTCCATTGCTTAAGGGGATCACCCCGTGTGATGATGGGTTGAAAAAAAATCTCATTTTCTTTTTATATAAATTCATTCCTAAATATGTTTAGAATATCCCAGTTAAAATGATTTTCCAATATTCGAAGTTGTTGAAAAGTTACATACATGTCGTATATATCACAGTTCAAATCGTATACTTAAATCTTTAAACGTATTTTTTTCCCAAAGAAGCAAGAAAGAAATAGCGATAGGATTCTTTATTATTTTCACTTTTCTACCATTTTCTTGTTTTATTAGTTTTTCTAAAACAATCATATTAAATAATATCCATTTTTACGCATAGGGATTAACAAGTTGACAAATTATTAAACGAATAAAAAGGATTCATCTTTGGAAAGAAGAAGATGAGCCTATTTATTGCTACGATACACAGCATCCGTTAATCTTGTCTGCGTACAAAAAGAGAAAGAGAGAGAAAGAGATTGTCACCTGCAAAGGTAGAGCTAAGTATTACGAAGCCGGTGCACCAGGTGTGTCCACCTTCCCTCGATAGTATCTCGATCTTTATCTGCTCTCTACCTTGTTTCAGAGTGTAGAAACACTCGTCGACGATACCAACTTCTTCTTCTTCTTCTTTTTCTTCTTCTAGGGTAGAAGAAGAGAAGTCGAAGTAGGAAGACAATTTTCTCGCCATGGGCGAGAATGATTTGATATCTTGTTCTTAGTTATCTATATATATATATTTCAGTAATCAAGATACTATCTTCCTGTATTTCATTTTTCGTATAAGAAAGAAGTCTATTAAAATGATCTTTAGTTTATTTATACGAATTCGATCAGATATATTTATGATAATGTTAGTTATTTAGAAAATCAAACTAAATAAAAATCCCCTGATCAATTGATAAATAGTTACGTGATAAGGATAAAAGAAAATATCTGTACGATATAAACCCAGTGTCATAATAAGCAATACTTAAAAAGATTAGTTATCTAAAAGAATAATAATGTAATAGTTCAGCCCCATAAATGTAAATGATGAATGAATTGAACAAACGTATACCATAGGTAACATAACTAGCATTAGTTAAGAAAGTTAATGCGAACTTATTCGAAGGTAAAGGGGGGTAACTAAGTAGTATTCGATCTTTCACATAGCCGACGGTATCGAAAAGCCTACGCCTATCACATTGCGTGCACATTGTTTATGAGATTCTTTAATAATCCTGTTAGATATGCATCGATCGACGCCATTGGTAAACGTTAGATATGTATAATACATAGGTTTAGCTTACCTTTATTCCAACCTAGGCAAGTTCCTATTCAGTATCTGCGAATATATCGCGAGCTCTTTTAGTTTCACAAAATCACTATCGAATTAACAACATTCCGAATGTTATTAATGTTAATTAGGTAATGTAATAATAATATCGAGAAAAAGGGAAAGGTTAATAGATAAAGAGAGATAAGCGAGAATAGAAAAAAATATAAAGATGGAGAACTTTGGTCTAACAGAATGACGAAACTCGAGCAAGTATTATAGAACAGATAGCTCTGTGTGTGTGTATGTGTTGTGGTCTAAATGTATGTATGTATGTATGTATGTAGGATATACTTTAATACTCCCCAACACTAAGTTCTTAACGTAAAGTAAAATTGAAATTATTCCGGGTTCTTGGTATATATCAGCGCTAATCGAGACGGCGTAACTTAATACCACTCAGAAACGGCCCCTAGTCTAGCAGAACTTTGATATATACATATACATATATATATATACATACATACATATGGCATCCCGCGAGCGCGGAAGCCGAGGATTACAAGCGGTCGTCTTTATCGGACCAACTTATCATAGACTTTTGTGAGCTGAGGCGGTTATGCAAATAGACCTCTCCCTCCCTCTCTCTCTCTCTCTCTCTCTCTCTCTTGCTCTTTCGTCTAGGTTACTCATATCCTACCTCTCTCTCTCTTTTTCTTGTCCCCTTCCTTGTCCCTCTCATTGTTTTTATATATGGAGGAAGCATACGGCGTGTAGAGAAGCCGGGCCTTACCGTAAGGCCCTTCTGGCTAACCGCCAGAGTACCAAGCACAAGCTCAGTTTTAAACATACGACCATAATGACCGGCATCGACGACCACGAGCATCGAGACTCTAGTTAACTTTTTTTTTCTTTTTTTATTTTCTTTGCCTCGAAGGACTGAAATAAAAAAGACACATATGTATCAAATACTTTGAATAAAACTTGATTCTTATATTACTTTCATTTAATACGTATGTGTGTATATAGTATATCTATATAAACGAGTCACGCGAGCAAGTTTTCGAAAGTTTCTATATTCTATCGGAAAAAGGGACAATTCGATAACACTTCCGACTTATTCGATTACTTACATAAGTAAGTATCGATGTAATCCAACGTTTATTAATCTCAAGTATCAATACCTATTTAACGATGTATATAATTATGAGCAATATTAAATGAAAACTTAGATAAACTATTAAAACGTACGTTGTTTATCTACAACTAGAACCGCGACGTGAATTTCGGTACCATTTGCTATATCTTTTTATATCATATATAATATATATCTTGTATTCCATGCATTGCAATAAAAATTGTTTCGACAGAGAAGTATGAAGAATTTAAAAAACAAAAAGAAAGTTATTTTAAAGTCTTTATGCAGTGTGGATAGGTGAAAGATGTCCTCTCTGGTCAAGATTTCTAAACGAATCGATGGATATTAATATTAATTCAGCCAAGACTAAGGAGGAAGGGTACTTTAAGAGATTAGATCAAAAGGGCAAGAAAAAATGATCTTACGGTTTGTGCCCTGTAAATCCGAACGACCGCCTCAAGGGCAGGCACATGCACGAGGATCTTTCTTCTCTCTCTCTCTCTTTTTCTCTCTCTTTCTATCTCTTTTCAGCAGGGAAATCATCTGCATTATCCGCGAGCACGATGAGATTATGATAATTCCTAGGAGTAGCCGAGAGTAGCCCGCTCTCAGTACTCATTTTTCCCTTTCCATCCGGTACCGACCGATATATCAACGTTACGTGAAACGGGCCAGTACTTGATCGACGTTACTGATAAAACTCTACGGAAGAAATTCTCCGCCACCGTCGTCGTCCTCGTCGATTTCTGTCGTCGTTCTCGTCGTCCTCGTCCTCGTCGTCGTCGTCGTCGAAACGACGTGCTTGATACTTGTTTCGATACCAATCGAAAATTGGATACGCTCGTTTACTTTCTCCCTCTCCTTCTCTCTCTTTATCTGTCTTTCTCCGGCAGTAATATAACGATTAATTTGACACCGATGATACGAAATTGAATTTTATAATACCGAATTAATCATACGAGTTAATCAAGTTTGATTGCTTTGGTTTTGGCAATAATGGAAGAAAGTAAGGAAAAAATTAATTGGAATGATTTGGAAAATAGAATGAAAACATCTCTCTTTCAATTTGGACATTAGTTTAAAATGATCGGCTAGTAGAGAAGAAGGTTGGGTGTTAGTAAGCAGGTTTCTAATCGAGCCGACCGCGACGCGACGATTGGTCACGTCGGGAAAGATTTATGAAATACCCTCCTTCCCGTCGCGGTACCAAGTAGCGACATTTATATGCACGTTACATCCTCGATTACAGTTATTAGCATCGCGTAATGGGCCAATAAAAATTTTATGTTGTGCCCGTCATTCTTGCCGTAAAACTCGACGAACCTATGCGATAGACGGAAAAGGAAGAATAAGAGAAAGAGAGGGAAACATTCATAGATCAATTTTCCTCTCCCTCTTTCTCCATTTCTACTTGTAACGCAAATGTACAAAATTTTTAACATGCACAGCTATCGAATCTTATCCGTTCTATGTCGAAGCAACTTCGTTCGTGTTGTATCTAGAAACTTTCACCAAGAAAACAACGGAATATATAAACGATAGTAAGATTCGTGTTCAAGGCTGTAGGATAAAAAAGTTCGAGCTGGTCTATTAGATCGAGACGATTCGAGGACAAGTTAGTTAAGGAAAAAAAGGAAGAGGAAAAAAATGTTATACAATCGATAGAAACATCTACTATTTGACATTAAAACGTTTATACATATATACGTATATGTAACACCGTAGTTACTCGCGGAATAAATACATAGAAAAAAAATCGATATTTCTCTCTGTGAGAATGAACACACGCACGGAAAGTGAAATCGAATGGCCATCGAGAAGTTTGAAAGAGAGAGAGAGAGAGAGAGATACGATCTCTAATTGTTCTTGATTCGGTAGAAAAATGGATTCAGTGGTAGTATGTCGAGTTCTAGTCGACAAGGCCCCACACGTCGGGCCCGCTTACCGCCTCCTATCCAGGTTGGATAACGCACGTATATGGGCCTCGCGGAAAGTGCGCTCGCGCGCAACCGCACGCTCCGAGGCGAAAGGTCAGCATTGGCTACTGCCACCACCACCACCACTACCACCATAATCCACAGTCGCCAGAAAGCAAGTTGGAAAAGCGACGCAGAAGCAACAGCCATCGGACCACTTTCGTTTCGCAATTGAGCAAACTGGACTTACGTACCTGCATACGTGCCTGCATACGTGGACTCATGGTCGTTTGAATATCCCGCTAATGTTGTCCTGCCTTCGTTTATCTTCCTTTACGATAAGAACAATATCGACATTAGATAAGTTCTGATTAATTCAAAAAATATTCCGATAAAGAATAATTCATCTTAAATTATCGAAAATGTAGTTGTACCACGAGTGATAAACAGCGGAAGAGGAAACTATCTAAAAGGAAAGCAATTGAAAGAAATAATGCGTGGGTTTATTATGAAGAAACGGCCACCTATCGATAAATAGAGTTGTTTTAAAGCTCGATCTCTTACGTGTTCCTCGAATCGCGTAGATGTGTTAGTAGGTGTGGTAAAGAGATAATTAGAAACTTATCGACGGCTTTATGTTGTTAAAATTATGGTAGATAGTTAGATAGGTTAAGGATAAGTAATAGCGGTAGTGGTAGTGATGGTGGTAGTAGTAGTAGTAGTAGTAGTAGAAATAGTAAAAGAGGGGTAAGGTCTAGTGCGTGGATGAATCAAGCAATTATATCAGAATTATTAGGAACGCCTACCAAAGCACGCATTTTCTTATCTGTAGAAACGATTCAGTTAGATAAGAAAACCGTCCCGATATATATGTTCTTACTTTATAATTATATGTTTTCTATTATTATTTTTCCTCGATAGAATCTTTCAAATAGATCTCTGGTAGTATACGATGGGAAGAAAAAAAGAAACGAAGAAGAAGAAAAATAAAAATATGAAAAAGAAGGAAGAAATTCTTTTCATCGACTACGGAACTACGCGAAGAACGGTGAAACTCTCTCTCTTTCTTTCCTCTCCTTTCTCTCTCTCTTTACCTGACAATACTCGTTTCATATTCGTTGAACTATGTAATGCAAGGAACAGAGATTAATAATTTGCAGTTCCCACCCCGGTATTATCGGGGCACGAGGCAGGCGGATTGCGAACATCGTCTGCCTAGATGAAGGAGGGGTGAGAGCACCGAGAAAGAGAGAAAAGGAGAGAAAGAGAGAGACAAGGAGAGTGAAAGAGATGCGAACGGAGAGCGGTGTGCTCGGCAGCCGCGGCTGCAGGGTCGACCGGTCACGATGGCTCGGGTAATGATAGCCTGCCCTCGCCTCATAATCAGTCCCCCATCTTAATTTATGTTTGCCCCTGCCCGTCCGTTCGTCCGTCGGTCCGTCCATCCATTCGTTCATCCGTCCATCCGTCCGTCCGTCCATCCGACTTCTCTTCGATGTAGGTACCTGCTCACTCTCTGCTCGGGCTCTTTACTCCCGCTAATTTACCGTAATTCGACTGCGAGATAAGCCACGTCCTTTCGATTCGTCCTTCTCTCATTCTCTCATTCGTTCTAACCGATTTGTTAGGAGCATTTTACTCGAGATACGCGACAGGATCGTTGGACTTTCTGCTTCCTGTCTATCGATCAAAAGGTAGCCCTTTTCGATTATCATCCCCGTTTTCCTTTATCGATACTAGAAGATCTAATTCTCTTAGGAGATATTATTATATTAACCAGTATTAACTGTGATCGATGAGTATACTCTCATCGTGGAGAAGTTAGAAGGATTTTGTTATAGATATAAATGAAAGGTTCTAATTGTTCATTGAATCGTTACTCTTGATCTCTTTATAAACAACAAAAGGTAACTACCTTCGAGCCGTGACATAGTTTCTTCTTACAGATCGATCAGCTGATCCTTTATATACTACGTACTTTAATGAAACTAAATAATAAACCGAAACGATCTCGAGACAAATTTCTCCCTTTGCTCGTTAATCGAACGGTTGGATGATTCGAGAACCAGTTCGTAATCAGCCCAAGTGGAAAACTGGGCTAGCAAATAAATGTTTACGATGATGATGATGACGTCGTCGTCGTCGTCGTTGTCGTCGTCGGCACGTGCGGTGATACACGTATACGTTTACAAGTACTTTACTTATGTATATATAACATATGCTTGTATTTACTCGTATGCGTCACTTTTATCGGCTGTTATGAGAGACACGAATAGTAGTAGCTGGAATGCGTAACTTCCGATCGGAATATAATTGCGAGATATCGAGAGGTACTACTAAGTACGCAGAGGTCTAGGTCTAGGAATCCATTGCTAACGTAGGCACTCGGGGCTGATATAGTTCAGTGCTCGCGAGGGTGCGACGTGTGGCCTCGTTACGTTAATGGCGTCATGCTCTGCCGCCCCAGACGACTACTCCGCGGACCGCTTGGCTGAACCAGCATCATGCTTACTCTCTCTCTCTCTCTCTCTCTTCCTCTATCCATCTATCTATCTCCCTATCTCTCTATCTCTGTCTTCCTTTAAAACCCTACGATTCCTCTAGATTTCTCTTACTATCGTACAAACTTTTACCAGCCGTTTACAAGCTTCCGGACTTTACGACAAACTTTGAATACACCAAACAGACTTTATGATTGGTCTCTCTTGTTAATAAATTATATCTAAATTTATTTAACTAACATATAATTCATTTTTTAGATCTACGATTATTTTATTATCTTCATTAGATTGTATAAAAAAAGATCTTGGTATTATATTCTCCTCGTATCTTATAAAATAAAATCGACAATCGAGCTGTTCAAACTATTTTCTCGTTTATCTTGCAATTAATGTTATGTAATATTATGCGACAACGGAATCGTACGATAAGAAAAAAAACATTATTTACTTTTTTAAATGGAATAATTGAAAAATAGAAAAAATAATTGGAAAGTTAGGATAGAAATCAAAGTCGGAAGTGGACTTAACTCTCTTGGTAAAGAGATTTTAAAATGAAAGAGAAAGAAGGGAGAAGGGGTTAGTCCGAGGGTAAATCGTTTTCGAAGGCCAAGCATAAAGTTGGTACTCTAATTGGAGCTTGGCGTATCGGCATGGTGGCATCGATGCATCGATGCATCGACGGCCGAGAGTCCCTGTCGTCGGACGAGGAGGCATCGTTCACTTGGAGCTTGTCGATCGTGATCGTTAACGGATAATACGACGGCTTAGTACACGTTCGACATCGACGACCACCTTCTCGACTCTTGCCGACTACTTTCTCCGCTCAAACTCCAACTCCAACTTCGATTCCGACTCTGTATTATTATCCAATCCGGAATCTACTCCGTTTGGATTTTTCAGCTCTCTCTTTCCATCCTTCTCTAACTTTCTTATAAGCTTATTGGATTTCCTTCGGATCATCCTTTCAACTAAATTAAACTCTTATTTCCCTTTTCTTTTCCTTTCCGTTTCAAACTCAATCGATTACTTATCGGATTGAGAAACAATCTTATTATACAAATTGATTACCAGGAAAACATTAGTTTCAATTAACACCATACGTTTAATACTATAAGATGATACTTAAAATATATAAATAATACCAAAATCTCTCGTAGTATCATTAATCAGAGAAACACGTGTACGTAAAATTCAATCTCTTTAATAACATAATACACTTTATTCATACACAATTGAATTCTTAATTAGAGATTAGAAAATCGTTCTTTAAAAGATACCAATATCTATCTCATATTATTATTAATCTCTTAGAAGAAGATCGTAGTTTCTAACCGTTCTATAAGGATAAATGAAATAAGTTATTCGAGTACGATATCATGCCGGAAAACTAGATAAACCCTAGTACATCGGAATCATATTGAAATCATTAGCATACGCAAAAGAATGAGACAGAGAGGGAGAGAGAGAGAGAGAGAACTTTGATAATAATTATTGATCTTACCTGCTGAGAGCGTTATATTCGCCTAGCGCACGTTTAGTTTTGCATCTTCGTTTTAACTTCGCGCCAGATAACGATCGAGATACGAGATTCTCTCTTTCTCTCTCTTTCTCTCGGGTGCAAGTGCAGGACCTTATTGCACGGCAAGAAACGAGCTTTAACTCTTAAGGCTCCAGCTCAAAAAACTTCAACGTTACACGCGATCCTCGAACGATTCCTTAACGATTATCGAAGAGCTCGTAAGTAAAGGTGTGTGTGTGTGCGCGTGCGTTCGTTTACGCACGATCGAACACGACGACGCACGTGCGTTAGTGCGATAAACGCCGGACGCTTTTATCTTCCGAGATTCCTTTTTTGTTTTATCTTTTATTTGTTTCCCTAAGAATGAGAGAAGAAGGATCGTAGACAGGTATCAAATAATGCGATCAATTTTTCATCAATTCTCTACTTTAATGATATCTTATCGATAAATAGAGATTATTATAATTTATAAAGTAACTTTTCTTTATTTTCTTCTTCCTTTTAAATATACGATTTGTTTTGTAATATTAATTAGAATTTTATGATAATGTTAAGTGAGATGTTATACAAGCTAACATTCAATTATCTATCTCCTTTACCCTCGATAAAATATTATATAAATTACTATCGTATAATATATCTAAAATCTATATATATATTATTTCTTTTTTATTTTGCAACTTTCTTTCCCGCCGTGCGAAGTGTAAATGAATAATAAATTAAAAAGAATTTAGCGCGCTTGTTGGAGATTTTGGAGAGAAGTTTCATAATCGAATTGTAATGTGGTAAAGAATAAACATAGAACGTATATGTATATATCGATAAACATCTGATATCGTAGTTAGGATGTTCCTTTCCTCCGAGAACGGGGGTAAAAGATATAACCGTAAAATCTAGCGGATATCATATTGCGAGTAACGAAGTATCCCTAAACAATGTGTCGGGTTCTAAGAACATGGCATGGACGTCACCCACACTAACTATGATTTTACCTCGAATACTTTCGACGTTCTCTCTATCCGTGCGCGAAGCTACGCCATTGATAGTAAAAGCTGGTGCAATGGCAGAGTAAGTATATGACCATTAAGGCCCAAGCGCAACACGCGAATAGCGGCCACCACATTCAGGTTCTCTTTCTCTTTCTCTTTCTCTTTTCTCTTTCTCTTTTGCACTGGTAGTGCTCTCGCAACTGCACTTCCTCCGACTGTTTGCGCAAGTATCCGACGTAGCGCTCGATAGCTGGGCATTACGAATGTGCGTTTACATTGGCAGAAAAGCCGAGATACCTTAGAATATCTGTGCGCTCGTTCGTGTTGTAAGTTTGCGAAGGCACGTTTCTCTATCCCACTATCTTTCTCTCCCTCTTTCTTATATCTTCGAGAAAGAACGAGTTAACGCGTTTTAACCCGAAGTACTTCGCGGCCTTCGAATTAACTGGGATTTACACCCAAGCTGTGAAGGATGGAAGCAGTAACTGGCAACTTTAAGATCGCCTATGGACGATAAAAGGGAACCCTACTTTGACGCTTACCACGAAGAAGATAGAAGGAGAGGAAGAAGAAAAAGAAGAAAAAGGGCGGGTACACGAGGTGTCAAGAAAAATGAAAGCAATTTTCTCTCGAAGGAGGTATCTCGATCGAAATTGTTTCAAGGTTTACCTTGCTTTAACTCCCAGAGCGCTCCCCCTTTTTTATTTTTTCCCATGGAATTAACTCGGAAAAATTCTAACTATTTCGACGATCTATTTCGCAGTCTTCTTTATTTCTCTCCATTTGTTCTGTCTATATATTTTTTTTTCTTTCTTTCTTTCTTTTTAAACTCTTAACAAATGTTACCAGATAAGAATAAAATTGTTTGCTAAGATGAACAAGCTGATAGAAAAGAAAAAGAGAGAAAAAGAGAGAAAGAGAGAGAGAGAGAAGACTAGCTGGGAGTTCTCGATCGATAGTCGAGTTCATCGTGTTTCCATAGAGAACCTCCTGAAAAGATATCGCCGGATAATATGGAAATGAAGGAAGAATTTCGTAGCGATGATCGGTATGCACCGACGCGATGATACCGTTGCGAACCAGAGCCACACCCTTGTCCGTATGCACGCATATACCTGTACCTACCTATATATATATATATATACATATATATAGATATATATAAATAGTAGACACCACATATGGGTATGTATGTGTACATAGAAGTACTAGTAACACGTGGCAATGGTGGTCATAGCGGAGGTGCCGAAGGTGGTGGAGGTGGAGAGATCCCCGCCAGGTTTGCAACACATATACACATAGTCTTAGCTTTCTTACGTTGCGACTACTACTTCACAGTAACCTGCGCTCGTAACCGATTGTATCTTTGACTATCTCTCTCTTCCTCTCTTTCTCTTTCTCTCTCTGTTTCTCGAGACGTGCTATGTAGAGTCGAGAAGAAAAAGGAGGATTGCAGTTGGAATTCGAAGTGAAATCACCGGTTCCTTCTTCGTCTTCTTCTCCTCCTCCTCCTCCTTCTTCCTCTCCCTTTAATCTCGATCCATGCGAACCTATATCTCGTGCTGCGAATCGCCGGGAGGTGGAAAGAAATGAAGGATAAAAGAAAGAAACAACACGGGGTGGAGGAGAAGAGACGAGCAGAGTACCATCGTTTCTACTTGTACGTTAATCGATTTGTGCTTAGAAAATGGAGAAAAAGAGAGAGAACAAAAAAATAGAAAAGAAAAAGATTGCGTATAGGTACAGATACATATAGATTCGTTAAATGACATAGTAGAAATAAAGTTTGATAACATATAACAACGTCGAGAACGTTAGGAATATAAATATACGGAATTCGCAATGGCGCGGGGACGATATTTTAATAAAATAGATAGATTGTTTAAGGTACGGGGCAAATATCGGCGTAGAAAATCTAAAGGATTATTTTATTATATGAAATGGTTAGAACGGTGAATAGATTGCAGTGAATCAGCAGGCTCTCCTCTTTGGCTCGATACAGATAGGCGATAGTAATAGGGTGGTGTGCGTTGGTAAACGCATTATAAGCCTCCACCGTTGCACGCCACTCCTCCCTTCCTCCTCTTCCTCCTCCTCGTCGACTAGTAGTCATTAAACCACTACTCTAGACAACTGGTGCTGATTATTTAGCAATACAAATCATTCGTCGTACGATCGTCTGTCTCTCCTTCTTCTTGTCGCCCCGTTCTTGTCTCTCCTCCGTCTCCGTCCCAGCCTCTCATTTTCTCTCTCATAAATTTTCTCTTTGCTGCTGTTCTCTATCTTTCTTTCTCTCTCTCTCTCTCTCTCTCTCTCTCTCTTTAAGTCTTTCATTCGCCAAGCAAGTTCTCGCGTGCGCGGGCGTGGTGCACGCATACGTAACGCTTACTCGCATATATACACATGTACCTACACATCTACATGTACATATGCATAGATCTCTTTCTTAGTATGAGAATCCAGCATCAGATACAAGCCAAGAGAAACAGTTTTGTTGATTAGCGAGCTCGTTGAACCGGCCGTATTACTTTTGTCGAATCGTAGAAACGTTCGCTCGGTCGTACGTTCAACGAGTTATGCCAAATGGACGTGCTTTAAATCTCCTCTCTTACGTATTTTCGAATACTTCAATATATATTTAAGCGTCATCTTAATATTTATAGAAGAGAGATCGATCTTTAACTTTTATCGAAAAATATTCCTTATCCTCTTTATAAAATTAATCTCTCTAAGAGATCTTTAAAAGAGAAAATATTTTAACCAATCGGAAACGCGTTAAAAAGAGTGAAAACGTTTTCAAGAAAAGACATCGATTTTGTTACGAGTAGCCATTAGTAAAAGGATAGCAAAAAGCGTTTCAAGTTAAATAGTTTCAAGAAAGATAGAGAGTGCACCGTCACGATCCAGAAACAGGTGCGGAATCCTTGGTAATACGGATGCATTAGAACTCGACCTCGCTCCCTCTCTCTCTCTCTTTTTTTTTCTTTCTCTCTCTGTATCTCTCCAGCTCTCTCACGTTCGTCGATTCATCGTCCAGGGCATTTGCGATAACGCGCCGTTATCGTGCAACCCGTCTGCCAGGTCGATGTTATCGGGCGTGCTTCTGCTAATCGGCTTCAACCGAGTTAGAAAGATAGAAAGAGGGTGAGCATTTATTCGAAAGGCAGAAGGAAGAAAGACACGAGACGGCTAGCTTCCTGAATCCTTAGCTAAGACGGTGGCATCGTCCTGATGGACGGTAGGAAAGACGCTTACTTTGCTATCGTAGGTAGGAAGGTATATGCCGGTATCTTTGAAATCGGCCTACGATAGGCCGGGGTCATCTGGGTCAACTTGTATCTTCCTGCTTCGTCGTTTCTTCTTCTTCTTATTCTTCTTCTTTTTCTTGCAGAAAGTTGCTTGGCCTTCGTTTACGATCTATGTATCTCGGAGGAGGGTGGGTTCGGTCGTACGGAAGGATTATTCTGTTAGAAAGATGTCGAGTAATTTATTGTCTCGTAGAATGAATCAAAATGAATAACCAACGTTCTCTCTCTTTTATATATTAACAAAGTATATCCTATATGAATTTTCTATTAATGACAAAATTTGTATCCCTTTTTTCCGCATAAAAGTGTCATCGTTAATTTAGAGATCAAAGGTAGATCGTTGGACATCGCAGTTAGGAAACCGCTAAGAACGTTGAGAGCTCTTAGAAGCAAAGCATGCGAGTGCTCGGACACGAGGAGAGCCACATAATCGCGAGATTACGTAAGCCAACGGAGCTTGTGTTGTTACGCTATAATTAGGATCGGCATAACCGCCGGCAAAGCTTGCCACGCTTGCCTGTCTGTAATCCGCGTCGTATTAATAAGCCTCTAGAGAGAAAAGATAAAACGATCCGAGAGAACAAAAGTAAATGGGAGAGAAAGAAATAAAGTTGTCGTCATTATTGCCGAGAAAATTCAGATATCAATTGGTTCAAACAATTTTTATAAACGTTCCAGTTATCGGGATCCTTAAATGCTTATTTTCCGTTTAATCAATTATAAATTAATTTCAAAGGGTAACGTATTTTTTTTAATACTTTCTCTTGGAAAGATAAATAACCGTGAACCAAAAAAACAATGTTCGAATCATTCGAAAAGGTTCATAATTACCACGAAGCACCCATCATCGATGTGTTTCTCCATTGGAAGATTTGAATAAGCAGCTAATAAATCAGATTTTCTGTTGGGGATAATTTACGAGAGAGGAATGATAAAATAGAAGGAGAGGTGATCGAAGAAATCAACGCTGAGAAATCAACCATCTATCGAACTATACTCCGGGCTAAGTATCACTAAACGGGCGGAGTTAAATAAATTAATAATCCTATCCTCTCTCTACGTAAGAGGGTAGAATATTGTTGGCAATAGTATTAGTAATAGTAGTAATAGTAGTAATAGTAGTAGATAACGTTGATGATGGTGTCCATCGTATGATCGTCGAGTTGCGACGTGTTCCTCGCACCATGGATCGACGGTCACGAGCGTGAAATTCGTGCGGGCCTCGGTGAAAATCAAGATCTCTGAGAGTCTTCTGGCGGACGTATGCTTGATTAATACCCGCCCGTAATTACGCGGTTGCCCGAGGCTTTCGAAGGGCGTATGTGAGAGAAGAGGGCAGTCCTCGTTGATTCGCTCCAACGAAGAAGGATGCCGCGAGGCTGAGAGAGAGGGAAGATGAATAGGAAGAAAGAGAAAGGGTGGAGGAGGCTGTTAAGGCAACGCGAGCGAACGAAACCCTGACAGATTTCATCGTGGGCTGACGTAAACAATTTGCGAATGTAAATACCTGTTGAATATTGAGCGTGTTGAGAGAGAAAGAGAGAGAGGGAGCCCTCACACCGCGAGTTTCTCGCACCTTACAGCCGTTTACCCTTTAAACTCGTGATTACTCTCCGCGCCACCTTCGGCCAGCCCTTCCACCCACCCACCGCGAAGGGAGAGACTCTACCTACGTCATTGGCATAAATTATGCGAACGTCGTAGCCGTTGGTGCTTCCAACACCTTCCTTCGTTATTTCTCTCTCTCTTTCTTTTTTTTTCTTTTCTTCTTAGTTCTCGAGTGTAAGTTTCGAGTAGATGGGAACGATCGAGAGGCTTGATATACAACAACAACAAAAAATACATTTACCAAGATCCTACGTAACAGATACGGAGAGCCTGTGTAATATTTTTTCTCTTTATTTTATACTTTTTATTTCACTTCTATTCTTTTAGTTAGTATTTATAATAGAAGCAAGATTGCATCCAAATTAAATATATACTTATTCAAACTACTGATCGCGAGTAAATAAATATTAGCCTTTTCTTAATCGTTCGCTAAGCGAATCTAATTCTTTTAGAATTGGAACTAGAATAGAAACGATCTCTAAAAATGATGGTTACGATAAGAAGAGATTTTGTAAAACTTTCTCACTTGCTCATACACCAAATAGATAAGAATCATAATTTTCTCAGTAGGAATCACGCATTGCCGATAACAGTGATAAAGAAGAGGTTTCGATATTTAGATGACTCCCTCGTTTGGTCAAGACTTTCTTTCATTTAATTGCTGTACACCGATTCTAACGGTATTACTGATAACGGTTTAGAATAATAATTTCCTTCTTCTATTTATTCCAGTCTCTCGTGTCTCGAGTAACGATAATCGTTCGTCCAGGTATTATTTCTCTTTTTGCCAATCTTTTTATTTGTATTTTTCTTCCAACATTTCCGCCAAAGTACTGACTCATTCGGTAGAAAGTTACAAGTTAAGAGACGCGTTGTTTATTATTATACCATGTGCATTATAATGCATCCAAGAAAACACTGAAAAGATTTTAACTCACCGTCTTGATTCATCCCATGGCTACCGTCATCTGAAACAAACACAAATAACAATTATAATTATGGACCGAGATTGAGATAATGAAATATACAAATATGTCAACCCATCACACGAGGTGACCCCCTTAATGGGTTTAATCCCATAAAATAAAATAATAATTCTTAAATGAATTTTGTACTATTTGTAATTCTAGGATATTCAACCAGTCATCATTTTAGTATCAAAATATTGGTTTTCTCTTATTGAAATATTTCATCTTGTATCTGAATTTTGTTGTTACTAAAAAGAAAGAAAGAGAAACGATAAAAAACATCGCGTTTTTAGTTTAAATCGAATGTACCCGGCTTGGGTCATGACGACCAAGTCTCGATGGAAACTTGCAATGCAACCTATTTGTACTTGGACTTGGTCTCTTGGTATCGCCACATCTCGCAATGTTCCTTTATTTAACCCCATAAATAACTGACGCTATCTCTCACCCCGAATGCTTTCGAAGGAGCTTGAACCGAGCTGCGCGGACTACTCCAACGAAATATTACGTCCTGCCACTCAAACTGTTACGGAATTTACATACCGAGTTTCTTATACTATCTCCATATTAAAACTTCTTCCTCATCGTATATCGTGCCTATTGATAAATTGATTTATTCAACTTTTACAGAGAATAGAAATTCATTCGTAAATAATTATATCTCGTTGTTCAATAAAATTCTTAAGAATCTGACGAAATTTTTTTTATAAGAAACTCTCGTAGTTATAAATAACTATGAATAGGTTTAGCTTTTTTTTTTAGCGTAAAAAGAAAAAAGAAATGGAAGTATATAACATTAATAACTTCAAAGTAAATCGTTCGAACTCGTACGTGTGGTTTGTATGTTTTAGATCGATGATAAATGATATACATGATACATATATTATCGTAAAATTGACTGATCTAATATCGTCTTGTTTATAAGATGGAACGATGGTTAAATAATTATATTCCTGTAAGTATCTGCTTATTTATATATATATATCTATAGATAATGCATAAATATGCAGAACGAAAGTCTAAATATTTTTCTAATCTTTCTTCTTTTTACTTTTTTTCTTTACAACGAATTGAACATTAATCTCTCGTATAATCTTATCGTTAAACAAGATCGTTAATGATCGGTAGAGACTAGGTATCAGTAAAATTTCTTATTTTGTTTGGTTATAATCAAGCCGCGGCGAAATTCTTACGTCCGTTCGTTGTTATTTACGATTATATCGATGTGTATCCTACGTCATTAAACGAACGCAAGGATACTTCGCATATGCGGTATGATTATGACATTCGACGACGAGTAGCAGCCCTTCTCCTCGTCTTCTTCTTAGTCGTCGTCGTTGTCGTCGTCGTAGTAGTCATCTTCGATTAAATTTATTGACCGATTTCAAGATAGTCAGAGAGTAAACTTCTTCAGTAGCTACTTTTACAGTTAACCTCGGACATCGCGGCATCTTTCTTTGCGAGGGGTTGAAAGACGAATATTCCATTAGACAAATATGTTATCGACGATTATAAAAATAGAAATAATTATTCGCAAAAGAATTTGAAGAAAAAGAAAAGAAAAGAAAAGAATGAACGTACAGAGTGTAACTTCGTACGATGATTCTTTTGGAAATGTATTTCCTTTTTTTCTATGTACATATATATTTATCATTTTATCTTGCTTAATAATATATTAGAAAGTATCTGTCAGTTTAAATCTGTATTAATACAAGTCATAAAATTATTGCACATTCATTTTAAAAAAGAATTAAAATAAAAGTACTGCTATGAATAGTAAACGGTTCATTATTAAAATTCACATTTCTATTCTATTATAATGGGCACGTTGATTTTTTGTTGTTGTTTATTTTTTTTGGTATAATAAAAAGGATAACTTTTTATAGAAATTTTTTTTTTGTTAACCCACTATCGAGAGATCATGAGAAAAGATTTGCGTGATCTATCTCGAATGATGTAATCGAGAAGAGCAAAAATCGAGAGAGTCGAACCAATGAAATGGATTTCGTACGAACTTTCATATTTCTTGTTACCATATCTGGTCCTCCATGGTTGAGTTCACTAATTTTGTCCACTCCGTTCTTCGCGTCATCGTTGTCAACTTTCTTTCATTTTTTATTTATTTATTTCTGTTGACAATAATTATATAAGCTTTGTAAACGCCGATCGTCTTAATTACCAACGAACATAATGGAATCCAACCAAGAAGGTTTCTAGCTTAGTCATTATCGTTAAAGTAATCAGAGAAGTTGAATAAGAAACAATAAACTGATTCCAAGACAACAAGCATACGAAATAATCATTAGGTAGTCTCAAGTTAGGGTTACTAAACGATTTCATTCGTATTTGCAAACACGAAGATTACGCAGTCAATGTTTTTCCGATGGTAAATAACATGTCGATGTATTTTAATGCATGTCTTTCTTTCTCTTTCTGTCTCTGTTTTATTCCTTTTCAAATGTATCGAAGGTATTAATTACAAATTAATGCGACCGCTTAGAGACACGCACCATTAGAGATAATCGAAGACTGGAAGGAAAGTGTTGAGTCGATGTCCCCGAGAAACGCAAAGATACATTTACTTACACATAAACAGACCTTTAACTCCTATAAGTTTCTACCAAACGTGATTAATTTGTAAAACGAGTCATGGGCAACGAAGGATCGACGAGGAACGATGTCATATTGATCGCGAGATAAAATAAAAATTACAACAAAAATATTGTAAATTACAACCTATCGGAATATATTACAGAGAAACCATTGAAAACTTGTTACATATGTACATTCTACTATAAATTTTCTTTCTCTTTTTATTTTTTTTTTTTTCATTTATACATAGAATATGAAAATTACAAAGGTTGATTAGGATTTTCTATTTGAACCTTGCTCGAACTCGTATATATATATATATATATATTTCTATTTAAAATAAAAGAACATTATATTATAGCGTGTGTGTGACGTTGATTGCTATGCATCCAGATGTTTATAAACGATAAACAACATTTAAATTTGCAATAGATTTTTTCGTATTCAGTAATTAATGTAAAATCTTTTTTTTAAGAGAAAGAGTAAAAAGATAATATCACAGTTATAAATCTTTTCTATTTCATCTTATATATTATAAATCCATCCCGCGTTTGTATTCGTTGTCTTCCAGGTGTGTGGTCTCGAGATTGGTCCCGGTTTGGCTTTGTCAAATAGTTGATATCATTAGATTTAACGACCCCTTCTGGACTTTCTTCTTTCTCTCTCTCATTCTATCTATCCCATCTACCCATCTTTTTCTTATTCTTTTTGTTTCGTTCGTATCGAGAGCTCATGCCTTGTCACTGGCTCCTGCCACGGCGGCAGCCTTTCATCTTCCTTAACCAGCACCACTGTCTTTCTCAGTCCTGAACGACGTTACATGTACGTGCTCGCACATAACCAAGAAAAATTACGTTAGTGAAAGGGAAAGAGAGAAGGACGAAGGACACACTCTTTGGGATATCCCGAGCATTACCTTTTCTTCTTCCTCTTCAACCTACTCGTTTTGCTCGATGGTTGTACAAAACGTCGGGATCCGGAAAACTCGTACTCTTCGTCAGGGTTTCATTAAGGTTCTTTCAGGATTTCTTCAAGATAAAAACGTTGTATCTTTCATTTATTTGATATATTAGGATCCAGAAACCCATGTACTTTTCGGCAAATTACTCTGAACTTGTGGTCCGGAAAACTCGTATTTTTCTTCAGGGTTGCATCAGGTACCGATGCACGTACTCGAAGCATGCACGTAAATATACGTGCACGAATACGATGAGTGTCCAGGATGACGGGGTGGAGAAAGAGGAAGAGGTGGAGGAGAAGGAGAAAAGCAGTCGAACGTTTGCAAGGCATCCAAGTAACTTCAGCTAACTCGATTGTTCCGTATGGAACAAGGCCGTCTTTCACGCGCGAACTTCGAGTCCAAGTTATCTCTCTCTCTCTCTTTCTCTTTTTCTTTCTCTCTCTTTCTTTCTACTCGTATACTTGGATGCTTTCGTTCGAATGATATCCCGCAGATCGAAGATTTAATTAGGATCACTTTTACTGCGAGTATCATCCTCGATGATGAGAACGAATGATCTTAAATGTACGTAATTATTTATATCTATGACATAGCAATTTTTATTTGATAATTAATCGCTAGTGTTACATACGTTTTATAGGAAATTGAAATGAAATTTCTTGTAATTATTTTCAAGACTAATGAATATTTCAAGATTGAGATTAAATCTTCAAGAGAAAAATAATTATACTTCGCAATATACGTGACTCGCAGCAGACAGGAGTACATATAAGTGTAAAAAAAGAAAATATGAATATCCTTAGGGAAAAGGAAGATTTGAACGATCTGTATGTATGTGCATTGTACGGATAACTTTGAAGACTCGTCAGAAAACAGTTGTTAAAGATATTTGAGTATAAAAGAAGATAGAAATAAAATGTATATATATATATATATATAAGTGTGTATACTACTACACATATATAGGATGTATGCGCTCTCGAGGATGCATCGTCATCCTTCGAGATCGTAATGGAAGCGCCGGCTGTGCCTTTTGCCGGGACGAAGATTTATCGGCGGCTTTCCACGAAGCACGTGCCTCGACCTTTTTGCCCGGTACCACATTCCTATCGGTTATGTGTACCACCACACTGCACTGCTTCGGGGTTAAGTTCGTATTCGATCGAAGGAATAGTACCCGGGGGTAGAGGAGAAGAAGGGGGAGAAGGGGGAGCTTGCACGCATGTAAAAAATAAAAGTGTAAGCTTCTGCTACTCTCGTGAAGCTTTTCTTCTTTACTTTGCCGGTATTAATTATCGAGCGGTAATATTCTAAGCTCGTGCACAAGGAATAACCAAGAAAGATAAGAAGCCGTGCCTACTCTTATCGGCTATTATGGAGAACTTGAGGAGAACAAATTCAAAGAGGTAAAGAAAATCAAGAAGGACACCAAAGCGATAGCGATCCACGACGATCGAGTAATTATCGTCCGGTAAAGAACTTGCATACGATGGACAAAAAATAAATAAGTAAATATAAGGGTGAGAGAGAAAGAGAAAGAGAAAGAAGATAAGAAGAAGAAAGAGAAGCCGCGTGTGTTTAGCGAGTAACAATTTATATCGTACTCGCACATAGATACATATATATATATATATAGTATATATATATATAGTATATAATACAACGCGATACCTAAAAGTTTCCCGATCGAGGTTGCTCTTACGGCGTTCGATTTTATCGTTCGATATGCACCGATTAGTCACGGCTTAAGTGCTGTTTGAACTCCCTGATTTACGCGTGCAAAAAAAGAGGAAAAAAGGAGAAAAAGAGAGAGAGAGAGAGAGATATTGGAAAGAAAGGGGTTACAATCTCGAGACTATGTAAGTAAATCCTATACGTGGTAATTTCTTTTGGAATTAACTGAATAAAATTACTTTTAGAGTAGAAGAATATAATAAGTCTTCTCGCAGGTGTACACATACTAATATGTATATTTCTATGTATCATGCTCATGATGGAAAGGAGGAAGTTCTCTCTCGCTTAGATGCAGACAAAACTGATGGAGAACGGAATAAAGAAACCCTCTCTTCGAAGGCGTGCGTGTCGTATTTGCTTTCGATTCGAAGCTGAGAAAAATCATGCCTTGACTCGTTCGATATGGGAAGACGAATGATTGAGAAAAAAGATTGAGAGAGAGAAAGAGAGCAAAGAAAAATCATGGAGTTACTACGAGGAGTTCAGAAATGGTGCAAAGTAAGTACGACACCAGGTGAAAAGAGAGAGAGAGAGAGAGAGAGAGAGAGAGAGAGAGAGAGAGAGAGAAAGAGAGAAGGAGAGGGAGCTTGTATGTACGAGCGAATGTCGGCATCTCACCTGGGGTCGTTTTTACGATGCTGAGCGTCGACTCGGCAACGCGGACAAGAAGAAGACCAATTACGGCGACAAAACAGCGACTATATACCGTCATGCCTCTCTTTCTTTCTCTTTTCTCCTGGAGAGAGATAGAGAGAGAGTGCCGAATGTCTCGCGCCACCTTGCTTTTCGATCGGTTGAAGAAAAAGCGTTTGAAACTTTGCCGATACGCTTGACTTTTCGATTTTTAATCAACGATCTCTCTCTCCTCTTTCTCTTTCATGGAATTTTCTTTGAATAATGAAATATTAAAATTTTCTACAGGTTCTCGCACAAGGGTGCATTCAAGTGCACACGTTAATTAGTTCTTTCCGATGCTTTCGATGTCCATGATAATTGTGTATCAATTTATTCGAAGACATATTTAACAATTGGTTTTGAAGTGAACGTTTTCATAGCAAGAAAGAAAATGATTTGAGTTAAAATATATTTCAAGGACAAGGAAAAGATCGTTAAATATTATAATAATGTTTAAAGAGAGACTTTGGATTCGTAAGAAGAAACATACGTTTTTTCTTGGAGTCCTCATGCATACCTCCGGGTGTCGCGGCAGCGTGATTATGATGGTGGAGGGCTAAGGAATCCTGGGGATGCGGATGAATGGCGGCTAGAGTACTTCCGGCTGGATCACCTGGATTTACCGCGACTCCGACCCCCAGGTGAAGAGCACCATGCTGCGTCGCGTGGGCCGGAAGCTCCATGCTGATCATAGCACGCCACCCTCCTTCCAACCCTCTCCTCCCGACGCCCTCCTCCACCTCGGACAACACCTCGCCGATTTGGACGAGGCGTCTGCTTCTTGATCCTTGCTCCTTTCCTTTCTGCGAACAAAATAATAGTATATTAATACTTTCTTGGTTGTACCTAACATTTATACGAAATAGTATTATACTAGCAGATGCATCTACCCAAAGTGTATTTCTAATGACTCAGTTTTTTCTTTCTAGCGTAACACAGGTATAATTTGTTCTATTCTTCCCTGACAACAACAACAACAACAACAACAACAACAATAACAATAACGAAAACGAGGATAGAAAGATCGGTCTTAGTTCACGTCGGTCAGTGACTCGTTGAGAGATCAAGGAGATCATCAATGGTGAAAGAATAGGAGTTGGATGGTGTTTCTGTGGATATCGGTATAGGATGATGGTATAGTACAGGTAGGATGACAGAAGGAACTTAGGTAGTATTCTCTCCGAGAGAAAAGATACAACGAGAAAGAAAGAGAGAGAGAGGAAGAGGACGAAAGATTACAAAAATAAGTCTCGGTGGTCCAACCACGGTGGAATTGCCTTTGCCACGCTTTTTACGCCCGGAGTAGATAATTTCTTCGTTCCTTTCTACGTAATGGCCTGCCGGGTGATCTTTTTTGCTTATTATGTCCGAGAAGGCCGCCGCAAAGCGACAAACCGGGCCGCCTAGCCAAGCTCCGAGGGCGGCTCGGTGGGAGGAGTGATTCTCCGCGAGGATGAATGAAAGGATGAATGAAGCGTAATTTCGTGTCCACGCTTTCTATCGTCGTCTCTCTTTCTCTTATTATCTTGCCGGCGTTCATCTAGTCATTCTGTTCCTCTTTCTCCTCTCTCACTCGGTATTCCGAAACGACGATGGACTTTGACGACTACTTTCGAGACAAGCACGCTTCTATTCTTTTTTTTATATTTTTTTGTCAATTTTTTCTAATGCCGAATCGTTGTTATTATATCACTGTGAATACTTTCCAAATGTAGTAGTGTTATTACAGTGTATCAACTATCTAAATTAACCTGACTTAGTTTCGTAAAGATATCTACGTTACGTTTACGTTATTTGTACAAGAGAAAATATTTTTCTATTCGATAAATCGTCGATGCACCGAAGAACGCGCGGTTCGTAAATTTTCAAGAATAAATGAAATTTTTTCCCACTATCAGTCCGTGGGAGAGCAAAAGGAATGACGTTACTATGAGAATGAAAGATGGAAATAGACGTTTCACCAGGCGGTCTTACAAATCGTCATTCGTCGTTCATCCGTGAAATTCAAAACTACTCCCGCGTTCCGTCGATTTACATCGCGAAACAGGACGTAGTAAACAGTTCGATTCGAGAAAGAAAGAATAAGAGAAAGAGAGAGGAAGGAGGATTGGGATGGAGCAACAGATTTTCTCTTTTCCCTTGCGAACACGGTCACGGTCAGACGCCCGAAAAGATACCACACTTTTCAGATTTTTGTTCTCCCGTAAAGAAAAAAAAAAAGATGAAAAATAATATCACCGTGGCTCGTTTGAATTCCAAGCGAAGTTAGGAAAGATCAACGTGAAAATGTCGCATCGTTGAGAGCGAATTACAAAAGGACAAAGCGTAAACGCGCGAAATAAGCTAACGCAGGAACAAAGTCGGCAGCCTTTTTCCCACTTAACGTAGACATAAGTATGGGAACGTCGAGTAGCCATAACGCCTTTAGCAAAAGTGCTTTACTTGACACCCTTGCCAAGAGAAGTAGATACCGAACAACAAACGCAGAGAGAGAGAGAGAGAGAGCGAGAGTCACACGGAGAGTTTAGCAATTCCTTGACTAGGGAAAAAGAAGGAAAAAAAAAATAAGAAAAAGAAAGAGAAAGAAAGAGAGAGAAAAGGAAATAAGAAAAATAAAAGTATAAGCAGGTTGGTCAGCCGGCAACGAAAAAGAAAAGAACGAACGAACGAACGAACGGAGGAACATTAGTCACCCAACGATTATATCGTTCGTCATATAATTATGCGCAAACATACGTATAGTTCTTATACATACGTAAATCTATTTGTAGAGAATGTATATCTGTATATGTATATAGACACTTACTGCTTTTACCAGATAGTTTTTTTTCTTTCGCTATGTTTCCTAGATGAAATAGTTTATAATATAGTCTATCCTGAGTAGGAAAAAAAAATATAGTATTGAACATGCAAAAGGAATAAGAAGTAGTAAGAATGGTAAAGGTTGCCTTAGGGAAAAAGGGAGCTTAAGTAAAGCAAAGTGGGCAAGTTGTAGTTGGGCAAAGTACGAGTATAAAGATCGTGAACAAGTCGAAAGAGAGGAATCGTCTTTTCTCTCTATCTTTCTCTTAGCAACCGTGGGAGTCGGCTGGTAGTATATACGTAGTCGCTAAAACCATTGTTTATGGTCCCTGAACGGCCGCGTACTTTACTAACTATCCCTCTCACGGGGCCTATAGGACTACCATAGCTACTCTCCATCTCTCTCTCTCTCTCTTTCTCTCTCTCTTTCTCTGGCAGGCACTCTTTACGTCTTAAGAACGAAGGTAAAGCTCGTCGGAGGTGGACGAGGAAACGCCAGAGTAGCAGCTACAGTGAAACGAGTTTAGAGTCTTGGCTCGTGCACTAACAAGAGAGAAAGAAAGAAAGGTACGTAGAAAGGAAGGGCGAGAAGGAAAGAGAGAAAGATATAGAGGGAGAAAGCAAAAGGGAATCGTGTTTGCGTAGAGAGGAAAAATCCTGGGCGCTACTCTCTCTTCTCTCGCGTGTGGTCGAACGATCGGGAAAGATCGTCCGAACGGCGGAGGGTAGCTTCCTAGCAGCCGCCTCCTAGTCGTGTTTCTCTAACGAGCAGAAAATAGAAACAACGCGTTAGTATACTCGAGAATTATTTTATTTCTTTAGATGATTAAACATTATCGACAAGGATAGAACGTTCGTTAAAAAGTACCACCTTGGGTTATAAGACCTTCAAATGGGAAATATTCATTTTAATAATGAATGATTATTTTTCATTTCATCGATGCAACTAACTATTCGTAATATGATAAATTATTATATATCAAATTGTATTTTTTTTATATCAGATAAATGAAGTACTTGTTATAAGAGAAACATGAAAGTTCCATCGAAATAACGATCGAGAATATTTTTTTTTTCAAGAGAGAGAGAAAGAAAGAGAGAAAGAGTGAGAGATCTAAAGATTCGTAGAACTCGTTCATCCATTTGACGTCTACAATGTTACTCCCTTTAATGCAAAGAATCCAAGCGAGAGAGAATATCGAAGGACGACGATGTGCCAGCCGGTTAAACCGCACGTAAAGGATCTTCGAGAAGACTCGCGTCGCACTCCTTCCGATTTTCTTTCTCCTCGTCATTCCAAAGAGTATAGTAGTAGTATAGTTGAAGCAATAGCGAGGAGTAGCAGCCAAGGAACAGTGGCTCACTCGTAATGGCGGTGCTCTCGAGGCTTAACAACGCGTGACAATATGCATCAAGAAATTGCTCGACCGAGGAACCTCCTCTCTTACTCTTGTTTAGTCTCTCTCTCTCTCTCTCTCTTTCTCTCTTTTATATACACATACATACGAATATATATATATATATACAAGACTCTGGCGAATATGTCTTAGCTACCGGAATTCTCGTACGCACGCGCGTAAACGCATCCATCGTTCGTTCGTAGTACGCTCGAGGAACATCGAAACTGCACCGAGTCTCACGCGAGTTGGCGCGATTCGATAATACATTATGCAACTCTTCGGTCCATAAACGAACGAATACTCTCTCGTGGAATCTCCCAAAGGAATCCTCGGAATACGTGCATCTCTTTCTCACACCCGTTTCCGATAATCTCATCCTTTTACTTCTATCCTCTTTTCCTCCAAATAATATCTATCAATTTTTCTAACCTCTTCCCCGTTCCTTCCATTTATCCATACATCTGATAAATATATATCCATAGATGTATATGTATATTTAATGTATCACTTTTAAGAATTCCAATGTTCTATTCATCTGGATACGCTACACAGAGAACGATGATGATCCATTGATCCCTTCGAAGTTGCTTATTCTTTCTCACGCGTTTATATTTGAGTTTGAACAACTTTAAATAATAATTGTCGAATAACACAAAGTCGCATGAAATAATATGCACAACCTACGAACGATTATTTTCTTCATATCTCTTTTCTTTTTTTTTTGTCTACGCAATTAGAAAATTAAAGTACACGGCTAGCGTTGAGATCGGAAAGCGCAACTCGGACTTATCGCGAACTGGTATCGATGCATCGATGATGATCGTTCTCGGTATCGGCGATTAACTCTAGTCTTCGTATGGCGTACGAGTCTCAATGCATGCGAAGAGAGAGAGAGATAGAGAGAGAGAGAAGGAAAGTAGATACACGCGTGCATGAATATTCACGCGAGGTGTATCTTTACTCTCGTCGACGCAATCTACTCAACGAAGGATTACCATCGACTCTCGATCGAGCTTTCGAGCAACAAAATAACATCCTCTCTCTCTTTCTCTCTCTTGCTCATTAACCCCATTACTAGGTACACGTATACACCATTGCTCGAACGATACCTACAACAACGACGAATATCAACTTGCATATATCTACATTATAATTGGATTTCCACACGCATGCAAAATGAGTAGTCATTTAATTCGAGATTTAGAAAACTTTAAATAAACTAAACTTAGGCGTAAGATAGTTGTAACAAATATAATGTTAGCAAAATGTATCGATAGATCTGTCCAATTCAACGCGATGGTACGTACGATTGCATCTAATTTAAGTTTTGATAATAAAAATAATTTATGCGACTACTGGAGCATATCTCGCTCGGTCAACCCACGTAAAACTTATTTAAGTTAGACAGTAAATATGCGGTTTTACGTTAAGGAACGTTTGACAGGAGCGAAGTCGTCACTCGGGTCAAGTAATTCCAGTTTCTCGATGGCTAAAAAGTTTAACAGGTAAACTTATGAACAGTAAAAATGACTTCGTTACTTTATCATTTTGTTTTCTTTCCTAATAGTTTCGACTTACAATTAATGGCTAAAGTCACATTTTTATTTTCTATGCTTTTCCTTTTTTTTTCGTTTCAAAAACGTTTTATTACAAGCTTACACCCAATGTTCGTATCATTTTATACGACTCCTTCTTAGTCTTTCGAGATAATCTTTGCGTTGAAGTTGACGAGAATTCCTCAGAGACCGGTTGATTAGCTTCAAACCCGAAGTATACTTCGATGAGAATCTTCTTTCTGTTCCGGTTTTGCAATCACTTAGAAATATAAATGAACCGGGAGCGCCTCTTCGACAAGTTTGCAAAGTCGTTAGTGGGAAATTAGTCGATCTACTGTAACCATAGATTTTCAACTAATTTTGAACATACTAGCTGTAACAGTCTTACAAATATTCATGTTTACTTTAATATCATACAATTTATTCTTCACATTTGCGATTCATTAACTCGTTTGTTAGGTTTTACGAGAAAAAGATGCTATCGAGAGTTTGAGGCATGTCGAATCGTTTGGTGATAAAAGAATGAGTAAAAAAAATAGTAGATCGTTTCGATTTGTTTTAAAAGGGTTTACTAAAAAGAGAGAGAGAGAGAGAGAGAGAGGGAGGGAGAAAGAGAGAAAAGTTGGCCGGCAAGTTTGAAAGAGAAGCATCTGTGTCGGTGGCGCGTGCCACCGACAGATTAATCCCAAGTTTCTCCCTTCGGTCCGGTCCCGCGTCATACACGCGGGAGAAAGAGAGAAAGAGCATGTATGTCTGTGTATGTGTGTGTTTGTGCATGTGTGGTAGCAGGTAAGAGGTACGAAGGTGCATCCCACCATCGTTGCGCCCGATCTGCAGCACCGACTTCTGCCGTGTGCATCTGGTAACGGCATCCCTCGTCTATTCTTCCGACTCCAACGTCCAAGATCCTATCTACGTTCCGTATAAACGCCGATCCCGCTATTATCGGTTCTTCCATCTTTTAACCGGTGCACGCCCCCTCCCTCCTACCCCTCCCGCCCTTGTTTTAACCCTAAATGTGTCTTTCCTTTCTCTCCAACGAGTCTACGATAAAAATAGAAGATGATAGTTTTGCTCATTGGTAAGATTTATTATAGAAAGAATTATTATTATTTTTGTTTCTTCGTGGAAATTAATATTTTGTTATAGGTGGACCGGAAAATAATGTTTTTTCTGGATGTATCAATATTCGTTTATCATTTATCATCTAATCAGAGTCTATTTCTAAGTCGTGTCAAAGGAAAATGAATAAAGATGCTATTTTCTGGTCCACCTAATATAATGTTTGCGTAGTNCAAAGGGGAAAGTTTTATAGATCAAACGATTCGTCTTCAATGTTAAAGTTATCGTTCAGTTCTTTCACTTAAATTCCAATGTTCTTTGCTAGTTAAAGAAAGAGAGAGAAAGAGAGAGAGAGCAAACATGTAGACAAGGAAAAGACGAATGGAAACAGTAAACGAAATAAGGAAGAGAGAGAAAGAGAGAGAGAGAAAGATACGAGACGAAAAAACGTAAGAAATAAAAAGAGTGGCGTGTACAATTGATTGGTCCTGGCACATCCTGCCCCGCGTCTTCCACCCCTTCTCCTTCATGGGAAAGTTCTATCATCGAATGCTACTACGCTTTTTCGTTAATCCTCTTCTTCTTTCCTCTCTTCAGTTTTTTTTAATTTTATTTTTTTTTATCTCACCTATATCATAAACTCCGATATTAGGTAACCAAGAGTAAAGAGTTCGTGTCGTTTCGTTTCCCATTGAATTGTAGCCAAAAATCCGACTCCTTCTTTCCACCAATTCAATATTAAATGAGGAAATAAGCTCGTGGTGTTTCAATCGATACGAATATATGAATGATAAGTGTAGAAATTAATTCAGGTTCTTTGATAATCATCATTATAAACTTTTATCTTTCTTTTATTTGTGGAAAATAATATGAACGTGTGTCGGGAAGTTGATCTGCGAATATCTCGGAGGACTCGTCTTTGGTAATCCCGCTACTTGGTCCAACCCATCTCCGTAGGACTCTCGGTATGATATATAATGCACCGATATTACCGTGCTTTCGAACTGGCCAATGGAACGTAATGCATCCCGTAACTGCACTATTTTAACAATGCGTCGTGACGATTCGTCGATCATCGAGATCGGGATTCAAAAAGTTTGGATCGGCGACGATCAAAGAAGTAGGTGGAGGAGGAAGGAAAGACCACGGCCGTGACGAATGCAAAGACCGCTTTGAGAGACGTCTCATTCATAAATGGTGCCGATCTTAGCTACGACGAGAATGAGAGAGAGAAAGAGAGAGAGAGAGAGAAAAGTGTTACGCGTTTACCTGGCCGCCAACGGAGCAGGTGTGTACAGGTGAAGCGTCGAAGCTTCGTCTAAACACAGGAAAGGCCCGATATTGGCAGATCGGTTATGCCCGACGGAGACGAATCGATTGTCGCTCGGAGCACCTCGAAGTAACTGGATTCGTCGACGATGATGACCGACTTCGTTCCTCCGTTCGACCGTTTCTTCGGCCTAAGGCTTCGACCAACAAGAACAACGAGAGAAGAATTATTCCTCTCCGAATCATTTTTTTCAATGTTTCTATTCTTTATTAGAAAATCGAGCGTCTTCTCTAGTCTCAAATCCAACATTAACTTTGATGTTATTATATGATAAATAAAATAACATATATATGTGTGTGAATATTCTTGCATGAAAACTTCTAAGATCGAGTACAAGGTAACACGACTATGAAATTTACAAATATGTTCTTTATATGATGTATATATATAATTGCAATGTTGGTTATAATCTTTAATCTGTGTTACGTCTTGAATTTTTATAATTGTATTTTCTATTTTGATATTAATGGGTTTAATCCTGTAAAATAAAATAGAATAAATCTTACCAAAGACGCACGTTCGACAAATTGGTACCCTGAATAAAATATCGATCTAATTTATTTTCTTTTTGTTTTTGAATCATTCGCAATTCTCCTCCCACGGAGAAAGTCGAGAAAATAAGAATTTTTTGTTCTTCGTCGATATAGATTTAAAATGAAATCGTTAGAAAACTTCGTAAGGAAGTTTAGTGAAATAAGAAGAAAGAAGAAGAAGATGGACTCGGTATATTTGTTCGTTTCTCGAGAATAAAAACGAGCCCTCCTCTCCTCTTTGGACATCGATAGAACTCGAACAGTCTCTCTCTCTCTCTCTCTCTCTCTTCTTTTTCTGCCATATTTTTTTCTGTTTTTTCGAATGATCATCGGATCCGTGGAAAAGTGAGAACGCTGCGGGATCAATTGAGCCGCTCCAGTTCGCGGAGGATCCGCCGCTCTCGTCGTAAACGTCCGGGCAAAACCGCGCTTAGTTACGAACAAGTTCGAGTCTATAAGAAGTAAACCGATCACTCAGAGAAAGAAAGAGACGCTTGTCCAAAGGATAGAAAATAAAAGAGAGACGAAGATAAACGAGAGAGAACAGTCGAGCGGGTGTCGTTAAAGTGTCTTTTCGCGGTACGTTATCGTGTATCTCGAATAAATTCTCCATGCTTGTGACTTAAGAAAAAAATGCAAAAAATACCAAGAAATGAAAAAGAATGAAACATATAACGTGTATATATATATATATATATATATATATATATATATATATATATGTATCACAGTGATCTCCGTCAACGTCATTAATTATTTTTAAACGTGTACGTGGAAAGTAGCAGGTTGACCAATGAACGATGTCAACATTTGCTTTCATGTTTTATCTCTAAATAAACAATACTTACAATACAGTATACAATATAGTATTGCATCGAATTGCATCTAATTATACTTTATTTATTTTTTTTTATTTTTTATATACATGTCAACTTAAAATAGGAAAAGTTTTGCAACGAATTGTTATCAAACCGAATATAAAGAGGAAGAGAGAGAGAGAGGAGAGGAAGCAACAAGTTGTTTAAATGCAAATTATTTAACACGTAAAGCTATGGAAATGGAAGGTAAATTTCTTCGAAACGATCTATACCCAGCGTCGATGTTAAATAGCATCGCGAAACGAGTTTAAACATGGAATGCGAGGTCTTTTTGCCGTGTGAGAAAAAGTCTCGCGTCGTTGTTTCATACGGAATGACGGATAACGCAGAGAAACGAAGGAACGTTAAAGGAGGATCGTTCGATCGATCGATCGATTCGATATAAATTCTGACGGGGGCGGTGGGGAATTAAATTCCAACGGTACATTTCTAACCAAGCTATCTTGAGAATCTGTTTCTTTCGATCCTATCAATTTATTTATTCTTTTCGACAACTAAAAGAAAAAGAAAACAAAAAGAATAAAGAGAAATCGTTGTTGCGAACAAAATGCAAAATCTTATAAATGCGTGAACGCGTTTTGGGGTCTCTCTTCTCACTTCTTCTCCCGACACTGAGAATCGTGCGTTAAATTAGAAAAATATTACGACGTTGAGATGTCCGGTAAACGTTTGCTCGAAGCCTAATTCCAAACTTCTCTCTTTCCTTTTTCAAAATACAAATAAAGAAAATATGTAGGATGAGAAAGGATTGATTAGAAAAGGATGTTAGAAATTTTCCAATCAGAAACAGACGGTTTGCGATCCATCCCCTTTGGCATTTTCAACGTTCGAGACTTATCTTTCACGAACCAGGAAGATATTCACACTGTCAGAGTACTTACGGATTCTAGTCAAGTTATACTTACGTATATAGACTCGCGTACACATATGTATATATATATATATATATTTGTCTATCTTACTTTCTCGCATAGGGGCACATCGTTGGATGATCGATGCGACTTCAACGAAAAAAAATACGCATATGCGATCGCATGATTTATTTCGTCCTGTATTCGCGTAAGCCTTCTTTACATGCATTCTATCTGGATAAGCTTTCTGGTATCACGTGACGCGTCCGCCAACGCATTTTGCAACGATTTTCAGGGTAGGTCCGAAGTCGGATGAAGAATTTGAAAAAGAAAAAAAAAGAAATGTTTTTCTACAAGATTTTTTATCTCTTCGTCTCTTTTTTTTCCCTTCGAACTCGTCATTAGCATTTTCTGGTAATCTAATATTATCAACGATTATTATTTCTCTCAATATATTGTTCATACAATTTATAATAAAAGTTAGAAGTATTATTCGTGTTGTGATTCATGCGTGATGTACGATTTTAATAGAAATTTTCCTACGAAAATAGAAGATAAGGTAAAGCGTTGTAGTAGAATGCCGAAAAGTTGTTCGTTCGTTCGTAGCCTTGAAGGAGTCGATTAAAGTAGAGATATCCGCGAAGTAGTCGGCCATAGTAGGTACCTGAGACCGCGTAATGAGGCGACCTTGGACGAAGGCGGGTGGCACAGGAAGTCGACAAGGTTTTTATCTTGCCGACGACGCTCTAACGCGCGACTGGTTGCCAGCCAGAAGAACGAACAAAAAGTAAAATAAAAAAGGCAACATCCTCGATTAATACGAAACATCATACGTTTTGTTCTATCCAAATTTTAGACTATTATATCTTTTCCTAGAATTTACAATAATAGAGAAACCACGAGGACTTATATTTCGGTATCTTTTTTTTTACTTAAAAATGCATGGTGTCCTTCCTCGCATGTAAATAAATTTACGATAAGAGCACACGAAAATTCGTATCTGTTTTAGGGAGTCTCAGAACACGTCGAAAACTCCTATTTGTTTTCAGTTTCTTTGTATTTTTTTGTTTTTTTAGAAAACGGATGTAATAAATTAAAGAAAACTCGTAAAATGTTGTAGCTCGAAAAGATCATCGTGAATCGTGAGTAAGTACTTGTATGTATATGTTAGGTATGTATGTAAGTAAGACGGAGTAAAACTTGTATCTCGTGTCCGAGATCGTACGGGAAAGCGAATCATACTAAAGATAATATCAAAGAGTGCACGATTAAGAGTAAGCTTGGGGGACTAAGGGAAGCCAAGAATCGCTGCTCCGAGTATCATGATGATAATAAAAGGTAGAAGACAACGGTGCGAGAGCAATTACTCGAAAAAGCGAAAGTGGATTCTTTCGGTTTAAGTTTCAAAGACAGGCTTCAAAGAAAACGAATCGAAAAAGAGACGGGGGACGAAAGAAAAAAAACAACTGTTGGAACAAAAATTGTACGAAAAGAAGAAGAATAAAAGTAGGCGTACGAAATTGTTGAAATAGAAAGATAAATATAAAACAACACTGGATGAGAAATACGTGAAGAACGAAATGAAACGAGACAAGGATGGAACAACTCAAATTAGTAGAAACATTGTTAGACTTGACATAAATTAATCCATGTATAAACTTTAATTTTTAAAATAGACTTGCACCAGTTTTAAACTAAACACTAAATGTAGCATAATACATTTATTTATTTGATCGATACTTTGCAGAAAAGAACAAAATGGTTTTAAAAGTTTGTATAATAGTGCCACATGTTGGAATATATTTTTTTTCCAGTATAAAAGACGGAGGAACAGGAGAAAAGCAAGGAAAGGGAGAAAGAAAGAGAATGTACATTCTGCACAATGGTTAACCGAATCGTACGATGAATTCTCCAGTCGTAGTCGGTTATCATGTTAGATAACTGAACCAGAAGAAGTCTCGAAGCGAAAAGGAAAGAAGGAAAGAAAGAGTAACAAGTAGAGTGGCAAAGGCGCATAAAGTGACCCAAGGAGAGTTTACCAGGAGCATTTATAACGTATCCGGAGAGAGGAAATATAGGCTGGAGAAGGGCACAAAGCACTTGTAAACCGTGGCAGCCGTGTACTCCTCCTCGGCTGCCGTTGAGAGTACGGTAATATCCCTGAATTATTACCAAGACGCCCTCCTCTCTCCTTTTCGAGTATAATTGACGTCGCCAGGAATCGAGAAGGAGGAAACATTTCCGTCGACGATGACGGCCGCAACGGCCCATCGCCGTACGTTTCCTTTCCTTTCCTTTCCTTTCCTTTCCTTTCCTTCCTTCCTTCCTTCCTTCCTTCGCACATTGGAAAAACTTTGAGAAATATCTACACTAAATTCTCTATTTTATATTTCATTTCTTCTTTTAACATTTTATATTTTATTTTATTAACAAAATACAAGCAAAAGATGTCAGAGTTGCGTCAGGGTTTAAACAACAAAGATTGTAACATAAGTTTAAGATAATTTCTCATAGAAGATATCGATGAATAGAATATATATATCAATATGCTGATTTGATAGTGATTTATGTGTAAATAAAATTCCAATTAAAACAGCTAAAGTATCGAATGATTTTAAGTATAATCTAAATCACCTTGATATTTCTCTCTTTTTCTTATCGAATATAAAAATTCTTAGTCCAGCTCCAGATTCACGATCTCTTTGCATCAGGGGGAGGAAAACAAAAAAGAAATGTATAAAGAATACAATGCGATCGATGATGTTGAGATTCGATCGAATCTCGATATCGTTCGAGATAGCCCTCGGCTCGCAAATAATGATTGTTAAACAAGCGTTAACGCGACGTTGGCTAGCTATGGCAATGGCATTATGGCCGTTCGAGGAAAGGAGAAAGAGAATTCAGCAAGCAGTGCAATGGTGCGTAGAGGGAGAGCTAAACTCCGTCCGGCACCTCGTTAAGAGGCGCTACGGAAAATATGGCGCAGATATAACGTATTATAATACCTAAAGAAGGTACCGACTATATGGTATGACGATAGTATAGCTCGTCTCGAGCATTATATGCTACCGATTATGGGTACCATCCACCACCACCACCACCACCACTACCATGGTTTTTCTATTTCATTCCTTAACTCCTAATTGCTTTTCGCCATTTATTAATTATACCAAATTGAAATTATTACCTACATGACTAATTATGTTTTTATCGTTGATGCAACTTCATTCGAGCTTATTTAATAATATAATTATATTCTGTATTAAAATAATTGTACGTGTTTGTAACGTGTGTTTACATTTTTATTGGGTTGGTAAAAAACAATGTCAGATTTTCCCATTGAATCGTGGCATAAAATCCAAGATACTTTTTAAATGTACCTTTTAATCGTATTGATCTTCTGAGAAAGATACCTAAACGAGAGTGAAAGAGGGTTCAAAAGGAACTTAATTAATATACCGGAAGATGATAAAGTCGGTTTGGTCTCTGTGTGTCTCTCTCTTTCTCTCTTTTGCAATGTGGATGATCAAATCGCAACGAATCCGAGTCTCAAATTTTATCGAGTCATGGTCGTTGACGTCTCCCTTCTGAGCATGACACAAAACTGACTCTACCCTTTTCTTTTCTTGGTCTCCTCGTTATTTTGCAAAATAAGGAACTCGATCTATTAACTGGTCATGTTATCGTTGCGTGCACTTCCAATTAACTGAAGTTAACTTGCCGTGAGAGAAAAATTCTCTCTCCTTTCTCTGAATCTCTTTGTCTCTTTCTTCCCTTCAACTTTGACTGTAAAAATTGACCAACTTCGTTCCCTTAATTAGAGTCAGTCGGTGCAAGCGTAACCTTGAAACGCGGGTGGCTTTCAGGCGCGAATGGATAAAAAGGGAAAGAGGAAAAAGAAGATAAAAAAAGTGAGAACGATCAACGACGATGATTAACTGAATTACAACAAAGATTTCCTATAAATATATATATACATATATATATGTATACGTGTATGTATACGCGACCTATTTTCAACGCGTGGCGTCTTCCCATAAACATTACTTTTTAACGCCATTATATTCTCTCCTACGCTCGTATACGAGCATATAAACGCATACTCGTCTTTATCTCTCTTCTCTCTCTCTCTCTCTCTCTATTATTTCTATCTTTTCTTCACACTATTACTTAACTACTGTTTTCTTTCGTTCCTCTTCTCTCACGCGATTTCTTAAGAGACTCTCGTTAACCCACTCGGTGGATAGATAATCTATCCTTTAACCCGTAAACCGACTAATGTTTGCTCGTATTGTTAGATTTTTCAAGTACACTTTAATCCTTTCGGTACGTCTCTCCTCCATCTTCCAGTCCACTTCTACTGTGTCTCATAAGACAATTAAACAATAAAACAATGTTTCTTCTAACAAGTATTGTTCGTTTAATATTAAAAGACAATTATATAAAATTCTATTAATTATATTAGATTATATTAAGAATTATATATGCAGGGTTGTAACATGGATACCAAATATATCCGGCGTTCGTACCGAAAGGGTTAGTGCCGCTAAATGTGATTAGAAATAAAATGATCAAATTGATAATAATCTCGGGACTATTCTTCGTTCGTGTATACCTTTTCTTTTTTATTTCCGATAACTGTTGACTGATAGATCCAAGACAGATTCCAGGCAAGCGCAACCGCTATTGAATTCCACCGGGTGATAGAATTCAAGCGTGACATGCAGCAACGCTCAGATAGACATAGACCTTCCACCATATCTGTCATTAACGACAAGTTGAAAACTTGTAAGCGGACGTCGTCACCTTCCTTTTCTTTCTCTCTCTTAAACTAGACAAAGCTTCATAAAGCAGCTGATACGAAAAGGTACCAGGTACCAGGTACAATTCTATTCAATTCGATTCGATTTGACTATAAGACATCGGTTTAACTCGGATAGTAAACGTAGGAGGTGACATTGCGTTTCAGCTAAGTTTATTCGACGGTATCTTTTTCGATTACGTTATACGACTTGACACAAACCAGAATTCCCTGTCGTTTATATTCATTTGACTTTTTCCTGAAAGAAATACTTTTTAACGAGAGATAATATAATCGTAGAATTTTGAAACATTTCAAAAGGTATTTCGTTAGATAGATCAATTTCAAAAGTCGTTGAAGCAGATAGAAATTTATTCAGGGTGCTACCTTAACACTCGATTTATTGAGCAAACCAATTTGACTCATTTCAAATTTGAAAATTACATATTAATTATTATTATAATACACATATATTAGTTATCAGAACCGTGATAAAATAAATGTAAATTTTGCTTCCTAAAAATATCGTAGATAAATTCTTTATTTCTCATCACCGAAAGTAACGGATCAAACTTTGCACGCGTGTATTTGAAACTTCGACGTAAAAGACAGAAAAAAAGGATAAAAAACAATAGGATAAGGACATTGCGAAGGTATTTGGTCGATTTCTTCGAGACCATCGGACCAAGAGAAGACGACGGAAACTTTTGCTACGCGTGGTACGTGCTAGCAACAGGAGGTTATTTGCTAGATAAATCTTGACCCGCCTCCTTGCATGCCGCACGATAGTCGATCGACGCTTCGAACGACTATCGTGTGTACGACGCTCTCGCGAGAACGAGAGAGAGAAAGAGAGAGAGGGAAAGAGAGAGAGAAAGAGAGAGACATGTATAGCAGCGGACCTCGATTCGCCTAGCTTCGAGAGGAAACGTGCTCTCTGCCGTTACGTTCCTAGACACGTTCTGGAGAACCTACGCCTTACACCTGATAGAACTTTGTACATGCATACATAGTTACATATAAATATATCTATGTATTGTACCTAGATGTATGTATGCTACGTGCCTCGGATGATCGAATAGAGCGGCTCTTTTCGACGCTACGGAATTCGATCGTTTCGATCTTATCGCCGATTGACGTACTTACGTACCTTACTTACCTTAAGTATCGTCTTGGGAGACGGCTTAATTAACAAACTTCGTAATTAATTGCTCTGTTTTTCGACTCCTCATTCTTACGTCCAATTCAAACTAAACCCCTACGGTTGTTCCTACAACCAATTTTACAATTCTTGCATATTTTATTCTATTTCGTTTTTTCTTTCACTGTTATTTCTATGTACCTGTTTGTTTTAATCGAAAGAAAAGTTGAATATACTCGTATAAAGTGTAATAAGTTACTTTAGTTTCTATTGACCGATTGAACGTTTACAGGAACGTTATCTCGACGAGTTTATAATACTGTTTACCGATTATATTCCTTTCAGTCAATTCTAATTGAACTTTATTGATTTTACGTTCGAATTTATTTATCAAATCATTTGATAAATTGTTAATATCGTAATTTTAAAGTTACCGATTAATTAATCATCTAATACTACGTGTACTTATAGAATGTTAGAATGAATTTAGGTAGAACACAAAGTATAGGTTTCATATTCCTAATTAATAAATATACAAAATGCAAAAACGTGAGTTTATGTAGTTCGTTCTGGGACTCGTTTTATTTCATTCTATGTGGAAATTGAAATTGGTGGTTGGTGGCGGATCGGTTAAGGGTTTTGCTCACGTGCCGGATCGGTAACGGCCACGTTTGCATGCACCTGATACCTATGAGAATGAAAGAGAGAAAGAGAGAAAGAGAAAAAGAAACTTCGTACGACCTAGCATTACTCGACACTAATTCGTACTGTGTCCGTTTTCTACGATGACGCACGAACCGACATGGAAAATATCCGGTCGTTTATGGGGGTGGTGAATGTATATCACATATATAAAAGGGTTTTTATACACCTGTTGGAAAGAACCCTTTTAGAAGCAACAACCTATTGTAAACGATCCTTCCTGTTTAACGATAATTACTCTCAATCGAGAAACCCTTTTTTTTTTGTTCCTTATAATTATCTATCTATACAGGTGTCTATAAATTATTCGAGATAGAAACACCTAACCGTTTACAAAGTGACTAGCAGAGAATAACTCCGATTATTAGTTTCTTTCGGTTCAATTAGATGCACGTAAGACGTGGCTAATTACTTAACCTTTCGACCCATAAACGTGCTAACCTATCATCATCGCGAGATTATAAAGTCACGCGTTCTCTCACCGTGGCTATTAATTACGTTTGAGAAACAATCAGAAGATCGAGGTAACGACAAAGAGAGAAAGAGAGAGAATAAGAGATAAACGATACGGTTATTCATCGCACTTACTTTTTTGTAATCGTTATAGTTAGTTATCTGTTTGCTTAAATTAACGCTAACGAAAAATCTTGATGCGTTAAAGAGAGTTTTACGCGTTCGAATAAAACTTAAGAATATAATAAGATTTTCTTCTAAATAGGTGTATTATCTTTGGAATAAATTTGTTGAAGAGATAAAACACAAGGCGGTTGTGACCTTGACAAGACGCGTCAAAACGTTCGCAAATCACCGGAAATTTCCGTGGGAAAGTCGAGGTAGTATTCCACCGGTAGTCGTATCTTATATACACAAGTTGCATACATATGTATGTATGTATGTATGTATGTATGCATGGTTAGGTATAACTGGGTATATACAACTCGTAAGTGTACGGGTAAGTTCGTCGACGACGTATGTACGCGTAATAAGCGCGAGTTGGTATCAGGTGCGCCTCGCATAAAGGTGTATCTCGTACACAGTCCTGCACTTAGGCTGCATAGTCGTTTCGATATATACTCGTGGTTAAGAAAGTACTAAGAGAGGACGAACGAATACGACGTCATTCTCTCGCAATACCATAGTTTTCTTTCTTATGACTTAGAAAATAATACTTCTCTTTTTTTTTCTTCTATTTTCTTCAACGAGAAAGTCAACTTCTCGAATCTTCTTGACGTGTTTACGTTTAACTTAGAAAATATATGATCTGTCGCGAAAGCTTTAAAAAAAATTTACTGCATTCCAGTAGGAGTGAATCGATCGATCAATTGATTCTAGCAAAAATCCGAGGCACCTGACGTTAACATTTTTTACATCAACTTTAAAGTTTCAAACGAAAGAAAGGCCGACAGCTTTTTTTTCCACAACTCCGATGAAAGGAGGAAAGGGGGCAACGATTTTCCAAGAATTTATCTGGACCGTGGTTAATTCATAAATCAATTCTCACCAGTTAAAGTGTCATTTTAAAAACTGTATGTAATGAAACGTAAAATGCAAGGAGAATATAACGAACGAACTATCGTCTTCTTATTGGGTAACTCAATGACGGGAGAAATATCGAAGATGCTACTAGGATGTCATAAATAAGCTGAAATCGGCGTTCATCGAGTCGGACGTACATTAATCGACGGTGCGCCGCGTGTCGCATCGCATGATGCACTTTTTTCAATTTTTTATATACTCTTCTCTTCTACGCAAGTTAAAAGCTTCGGGAAAACATTAATCACTTATCGTTTATTCGAATTCAATCGACGCGTTCGTGAATTACATTTTATACGTCATGGTTAATGTTATACGCGTGTTTCTTACATCGAATACGATCTTGCATTCACATATACACAAAATAGACAAATTGTGGATTTTTATTATCAATTCTTCTCAAATGATAGATAGATAAGTGAACGAGTTTAAATGAAAGCTAAGAAATGTGATAAATAATTTATGAACGAGAAGACGCGTGTTATCGTAACGTTCGCTTTTTACTCTCGTGAAAGTAACGATCGTTGAAACGATCCTCCGAACGATCGCTGAAAGATCCGAGAAACGTCATTTTCGACGAATAACGCGTCTAAAGAATCTCTCGATCGAAAGGGAAAATACTTTTACAGTGCATAAATTACAACGTCAACTTATTACGACATTATTCCGAGTTATCTAAAACCTTAAAAACAACTCTAACAAAAATCATCCCGACAGAGATCAAAAAAAGATATTAATAAATGCAGACGATCCGGTTATTTAAAATAAATAAATTAACAAATAAGTTTATTACGCGATTCCTATGATAAAGATCTAATCATATACGAGTTTAGGTAATTAATTATTTTGGAAATATTATTTTTGGTTAAATCATACTTTCTCTCCTAATCGTAGACTCGCATAATATGACAGATAGGATTCTAAAAAAAGGTGATATCTATCTTACGTCATTTAAATTTTATCCACCAGTTTACATATGTGCATATATATGTATTGTATATAGATAGATGCATAGGTACTTATATACATACATACATATATAAACATAAACATATATATAAATACATGGGTGTATATTCTAGCAGTGGTACGAGGGCGCGCTAATAATTCAATAATCTCAGCGGCAATAATTATTCTACTTGTCCGGCGCAATCGACCCTGATTGGAGTTAACTGCACTGAGTACGTATATAGATCGTGCCGGGGCAAGAAAGTGTGTAAGCTCGTACCGGCTCCCTGATTGATACAGATGACTACATCCGACTGATGTGTGGCCCCGTACAAGGAGACGCGCGAGAACAGGTTCGCGAGTGTATCCAGCCACTGGGGTATGGTTTGAGAGAGAAATAAAGAGAGAGAGAAAGAGAAAGATCCACAGCATCCCGAGCATTGGGAAAAAGAAGGGACCGCTCGCGCCATTGATATCGCTCCGACTGTCACTGACAGGTGTATTCCCGAGTTATTTACTACGTGCTTCGCATTTCTTAACTCTCCCTTGATACTATACATGCCTATCAATATATTTTTTTTTTATACCATATATATATTCGTATTGATTGAACGTACAATTAATAAATAAAATAACGTTTGGAATCTTGAAATAAATATTTGTCATAATTTGTATATTATTTAGATAATGCACAAAATTGGATAATAGTTTAAGTTTGTAATTAAAATAAATATGCATATGCGTTTAATATTCGTGTACTTTTACGAATCACGATCCTAATTGTGTGTACTTGGTTGTATATATTTGCGTTAGGTATATATATATAAATATATGTAGATATAGCTATGTTATTGATCAAACTAAACGCAGAACATTCGGTAGCGAATTAGAAATTAGCTCCGTTAGATTTATATAGAACGCAGGTGGCCGGCCGTTGCACTGTTTTCAGGATAAAACGAGTTTCGCGATTGAAAAAAGACGAAAAGGAGGAGAAGGAGGAGGAGGAGGAGGAAGTGGAAGAAGGAAAGAAAACGACGTGTAAACCGGTGACCGGCATGTAATATAAAGATTCATGGACCAACTTCGAATCCGTCGGCGTTAACGGACGTGTTTAAAAATCATTAAAACCGAAGGTGAATTTTATCTTTCTCCCTCTCTCTCTCTCTCTTTCTCTATCTTTCTATCTCGGACTTATCTACCCACGTGAATTTGTTCGTTTTATTCGCATAAAATGTAGACGAAGAAAATAAAAAAGAGAGTGAGGTTATCTGCGATCTTAAAAATACTTTGGCTAATATCGTCGAAACGTAATTTAATTTAAAAAAAAAAGCAAAGGAAAATGTCAAGCTTCTCTCTCTTTCTCTATTTCGGTTCTTGGAGTTTCGAGAAACTGGAGCTGTGGAAAGATTTATGAGAGTTTAAAGAACGTTGCTCAGCCGGAGGATGCAACGCAGAACGCGACCGATAAGTAACGATCTATGCGTTAGGAATCGAAGGATCTAACCACGAGGATCAATGCGTCGTCAGCGAGCACAGGACGATAAACTTTCTGTCACGTGTGGTAGAAGGAGAGCAAGTATGGGTGATGTGGTTGCAAGGAGGGGAAGAGAGGGAAGTGGGAAGAAGCTGGACTCGCGGTAAATTCATCTCATAGTTTCTTAGCTGGAGATATCGCGAGTAGTATGGTTGGAATATCTACTCTGCGAAATATCCTCTCTTGGCGGGATGAGGAGACTCGGAAGCGGGGGAATGCATGCGAGAAGAGATACGCGTGCTTCTCCTAAGTGGAATAGATATACAGGCTGATTCACGTGCCTACTCGCGTGGCTCCTTTTGTATCCTTCCTCCTTCCCAACTAGACCACCTTTTTTCCCTCTGTCGATCAAATAATTCGATAAGAATTATCTTGATTTTATTTTCTAATACCCAATATCTCAGATATCTAAAGATATTTTATAATTTAACCTATTGTTAAGGATAATTCGAAGAACAATAGTTAATTATAAGAAATAAATTCAATACTATACAAAAGGATTTTAGATCGACATAACAAGTAAGTTGAATTGATTCGTGGAACAATCAGAATACCAGTTATACAAGTATAAAATACGGATTTAAAACAACAGATTGCTCACCAATGAAGTTTGGGCTATAAAGATTTGATACTGCCTCATTTTATTGTGTCATCAATAAGTGTCAAACTCGCACGAAGTGTGTATATAAGATGTATATAAGGGTATATAAAATGAATTGGAATCTATGTATCTATGAATCGTCCTGTATAGGTGGGACCCGATCGAGCAGCCCAGGTGTGGCTTACGCACACACTCTACCTATCTTATGTATCTTTCTCTCGGTCATAAAGGCGCATAAACAAACACGTACACGTGCCGAGTGAGTCCGGAGTTTGCTGCTCGCGAACGCAAACCTCCCGAGAGGAGAGTATCGCGAGAGCGTGTCTATAGGACTATAAATAGATTGGAGCTACCTGTAAACGAGCAGCAACCTCCCCGTACCCTCTCTCTAGGTCCCTCCCTCGGTACACTAGGTGGACGCTCGTCGTCTTATGGTTAGTCCGAGCTACCGATCGCCATGTTGCACACCATTTTCTAACTTTCTTATTTCTTTTTAACTCTATCGGTTAACTGTACCTATCCTGAGAGAAAGAGAGCCAATCTGCAATTAACCATCCAACGACTACGCTAGCCGCGGTTAATAAACTTTAGACGGGGATGGGAGTGCAAGGAAGTGAGAGAAAGAGAGCGAGAGAGAGCACCCGCGCAGCATCCTTGACATGGCCAGGATGAGATCGAGCACCACCTAGACCGCATTCCGGAACTCGCGTGACAACCGTGCCCTGAGATCTTCTCCGATCCACTAGACACCGCAACTATTACTACTTGGTACTGCTACTGCTACTCTACGATCGAAAGGAAATCGGTAGAAGGAAGTCGAACGAACGGCTTACTACTCTCCCTCTCCCGTTGCTTTCGATTTCAGCCACCGGTGATCGTTTCCGGTTGGTATCTACATCTACCTACCAACATACTACCATCATACCTATATATCTACCTACCTATTTGTCTGTCTGCTCGTTTTACCACCCTTTGAAAGGATTCGTGATTCGATTCTAACCGAGTTAGATTCGATTCCTTGGGATTTTCCTTCGATCGGTAGCGCTAAGCGGTTTCTTGGTATATATTTATCTATCTATGTATGTATCTATCTATCTATCTATCTATCTGTCTATCCATCTAACTATATCTATTCATCGATCATGCTCCGGATCATGGTAAATAGATAATAATGAAGTCGTAAAACGTGGTCAAGGCGATAAAGAACGAGAGAGATTCTTAAGTAAAAAAAGAATATACCTCGACAAATAATACGTTAAGAATTGATTTGATCGATCTAAGGATGCAACTTGACGACGTACAAATGATGTGGAAATAGAAAGAGAGGAGTCTTACTATAAACGGTATTAATATCCAAGATACCGATACGAGATGACATCTGTTTATGGACCAATTACGAGTTGTACGGATCGATCTCATCGCGAGAGAGTGCCATTTCTCGATTGTTATCTTTAACGCTTGATCAACCCGCCGTAACGTTACGATTATTGGAGCTAGACCGAATCGTTCATCAAATATCCATCGGGTACCAAACGTAAAAAAAAAAAAAAGTAAATAACAATAATAATAAAAAAATAAAGAATAATCTAAAAGAGAGGAGCGGTTTTAATTTCTTTTTAGAAAATAGTTTCCCTCCCATAACGAGCTACTCTACTATTTACCCGCGTACTGTGTCTCGAAATCCTTTACTTTATACCCCATCCACGCTATATTTTTTTTCCCCCCCTCTTTTCCTTCTATCTCATTTCTATCTTCTCGATTCACGGATTTCGTACGCTTCGATTACGCGCAATTATCGGGATTTATCGATTTTCTCGGCAATAGCCACTGGCCCGTTCCCATGGAACGTAAAACGATGAGAGAAAATCTATAGATTGATCTGCTAATATATATATATATGCTATAATATACGCTTTAATATATATTTGTATATAGGAGAGAAGAGGGAAGAGAAGGTAAGAGAAGATGGGAGGATGAACTATGATTTTGTAGCCGAGAATCGGAGCATAAACAAGCGATCGGATTAAATGCCGACGGGGGCCGTTAGATTCTGAAAATGGTCGATAGTATTTTGTATCCATCCATCCATCCATTCATCTATTTCTCTCTCTCTCTCTCTCTCTCTCTTTCTTCCACTTGCTAACTCCTTTTCAACGTGGAAAACGTCGCTAGATATATATTCGCTCGTAGTAGTTCGGCTTTCCGAAGTAGATCATTACCCAGACCACATTCCGATCTGGATATATAACGAGTAACAGCGCATAATAGTGCGGTAAAGTTTCCAATGCCAGCAAACACTTACACGCGTTAGAGTAAGAAAGAGAGAAAGATAAAACGTAGAACGAAAACTCCGAATGTCTAGATCGTTAGGCAACGGGAAAACGAGATTCGTGCGAGCATTATCGTAATAATTGCCGCCTCTAAGAGACTCGCAATGAATTTTCATTAGCGACAAGATTGAAGATTCATTCGATTCTAATCGAGGAAGCTCGATGCAAGAGTAACTTTGTCCCCGTTCTCGTCGTCGTCGTCGTTGTCGTCGTTGTTGTCGTCTCTTTCTCTCTCTCTCTCTCGTTCCACGAACCAGTCGCAAAGCCTGGAACGTCGAACGATTCGATCGATCGAAATTGAGATATCGCGAATCGATTTGCAGCGAACGGCAGAATTTCTTTTATTCCTTGACTATACCCCTACCACCTATCCTTTCTTTCCCTTCTTCTTCTTCTTTTTCTTATTCTCTTCTAACGTATCATAAAAAGCTGTAAAACGAAGAGTGGTCCTCCCCTCTCGAACGATCGGATAAAATGGCTGATTTAACGTTAAACTGGTTCGATTTCCTGCCCGCGAAACCTAAGTATGATACACTAATATCAAATCCTTTGGAACACCAGAACTTGTATTAATTTCTTTAGAAAGGGAGTTATGTTAAATATTATTTCATCTAAAATGTATTTTATAGAGAAAAATTTGGAGAATAGAAATAAAGTGAGAACTAATCTCGATTGATCAAGGGAAAATTCGTTTAAAAGAGAATTCGCATAGAAAAGCTACAGACTGTTAGTCGTTCTATGTAAACGTGAAACATCGCCACGGGAATTACGTCGATGTCCTGCTGAGATAATCTAAAGGACGATTTAACGTTAGGTGTTGATGATTGACCAAAGTTACCGAGCTAGGATGACGTACGATATTTATGATCAATGTCGTATGCGTTCGTGACACTTGCGATACAACTTTATTATCTCGAAAGAGAGAAAGAGATTGACCTAGTGATCCTAAAATTTTCAACGTAAAGATAGACCGAGAAAAATAAGAAATAAATCAACTAATAATTAGCACGAATAATTATTATGAAAATAATTCGTCTGACAATTACGTAGATGACGGGTAAAAATTACAAAGTTCATTTAATATGAACGTTTTCATAGCAATTGTGAGAAACCGTTTTCTATTCCACCCCTTCTGACTGTTAAACTCATTGAATTTGAACGTTACTTTTATGAAAAAAAAAATAACAAGGAAAGGAAAAGATAACTTTTAGACTACATTTAACGATCACCACCTGACGCAACAACTGCCCTTAAGAAGAAGAAGAAGAAGACAGTTGCCTTTTGGTAAAACGTACTTATCGAGGGGTTGACTTTGGCAGGAAAGAAGTTAAGGGGGTTGCGAGCATACCCTCTATAAATGGCAGATGCTTTAGAGGAACAAGAAACGATTAGAAACGAATTCCTTATTTTTTTCTTTCTCTTCTTTCCCTCCATCGAAAATTATAAACCGAAATAAATTTATCATAAGATCTTTCGTTCGTATTTCTCGATGTAAACGATAAGAAAATGAACGATAGTGGTGAATCGTGTGAACGATTCAACTTGTCAGAAATATCATATTATCAATCTGCACAAACCCTAGTCTGTTGGCTTCACCAATCGGAAATATGGATATTAAAATGATCGTATTCCGTGATGATGATGTCACAAATTTACACCATCCTTCTTCGTGAGAAGTTAAAAAGGCTAAAAGAAGAAGAATTTAAAAACTAAATAGGAAGAAGGAAGAATCATCAGAGTTACTATTTACATATATAAATAAATGCATATCAATGTGGATGCATAAGAGATCCGCATCATTTCTACATTGTAAATTAGAAATCGTTTATCAACGATGCAATATCAATTATTTTCAATATGTACGATTTAAACATCGTCGACGATAATTTCGTAGGCGTCCATCTGCTCGTGTTTTTCGCAATGTTTCGTAAATTTCTGCCTATTTTTTTGAAAAATAAAAAAGATTATCCGATCGAGAAGAAGGAGGAAGGTCGAGTATGTGCAACGATGATTACAGAAAGAGAGCTCAATGTTGGCCTTGAAAACTTGAGGGAACTCGTACGAAATATACCGAGGAGAATCGTGCGAGCTAGGTATTTACAGATAGGAAAACAGGAGGATCAGGGAGAAAAGGTGGGTTAGGGTAAGGGATCATAGAGAGGAAGAAGAATAGACGAGAAAGTACGACGTGGCGTGGCGGTAGCAAGCTAACAGCATCCGCGCTTTACAACTGCGGATAATAATTGCTCGATAATAATCGTTCCTTCTACTGTAATTATATTAAATCGATGTAATATATATATATATATATATATGGAGAGAGAGGGAAGAGGGTGGTATAGGGTATTTTATTGCATCGACGAAAAACAACAACGCGAATCGAGTCGAATCTTGACGAGCGAAAGACTTAAAGAGTCTCACTTTTATTACGGTATTATTTATTTCAATTCATTTCATCGTAAATGGATAAATAATCATGCGTTTATATAGTTTTTCTTGTAAGTAAAATTAGGGAATAAGAAGATAAGTTTGGGTAAAGATATTTTATATGCGTCATAATTGCATTACGTGGTTAAAGATTGATTAAAAACCAAGGTTCTCCCTACTGCTATTTCATTATAAAGATTAACCAAAAAGTGTGTTTCAAAATTCTGATGACTACTTCTTTTTATATTTGAAGAACAGATATGAGTGAAAGAGAGAGAGAGAGAGAGGATCCCCAGGGTTTTTCTCTCGTTGGAGGATCGTTCCCGGCACTTTTTGCGTGGATCGCTCGTCGGTCATTAGCTACGCCGGCGGATCTATCATTATTGCGTACGACCGACTATCCGTAATTGGCGAATGTAAACACAGAGTATGCGTCTCGACTTTACGTGCATACATACATACATACGCGTGTCCGGCCGTTGCCGTTGCTGCTGTTGTGTGTAGTAGCTGCTGTGCGTGTAAGCACGTGTGCGTAACCCCCTGCGTGCACGCAACCAACGTTATTCTATTCGGGATTTATCTATGGTTGACGCCCCGACGTTTCTTTTTCTCTCCGAATCTATCCAACTACGTGTTCCTTTTTTTACTTTACCTTTTTTTTTACAAACTTTCGCGCCAGTGCTACCGCAAAGTACATATTTTATTGAACCGAATCGTCTAAATTAGAATTATTTTTAAATGAAAAATTGTAACCACTTCGATGAGATGTAAATATTTCTTAAATCTCGTGAGAGAATAGTAAGAAATGTAACTAAACGGCAAAACGAGATGGCATTATTTTTGAGATTAGAAGAGAGCTTAGGAGTTGCTCGGAAAGAGGCAAAGTTAATGAGTATAATTGAACGTCGCGAGTCAGTGGTACGACAGCTTCGAATTATCGCGTCGGTGTCACGCGATGCTTCCAAGTATAACGGCATTAAATGCTGCTCAGATTAAATATTCTCGTATTTTTTTTCTTTCTTCTTCTTCTTCTTTTTCTTATTTTAAAGAAACGAGAATAAAACGCAACTACAATTGGTTCGATATTGGTAGACAAACTTTTAAATTAAAATATTGTTATTATTATTAACGATCAATTTTATTTAAAGAAATGAGAGAGAATAAAAAGATTCGTATCTTTACCTGTCAACGCGATTCCAATCTTTGAAACGTCGTCTTCGTAGTTCTCTTAATATCCCAACGATATGTTCTATTCGTGCGTTGAAGTCTCTCGTTCTCTTCTTGGGAAGCTCGTACTCACTTTAACACCTCGGTGCCAAACACTTCACCGTTCCTGTCTTCCGTCGCACAGCTCACAGTGCTGCTGCTGGTCTTCTTTCATACCCGCACAACGAAACACTAAAGTTTATCAAATCGTGGATAATACGAAAATGATATCGATGGAAAATTTTCTAATAGTTCTGATCGGAAAGTAAAGAACCAACTAACGAACAAACGATCTGACAAAAACAGACAAGAAAAAGATGATTTCCTTTAAGATCCAAGTCAATTTGGAGATATCGGTAAACTTTGTAATATCCAACCCCTTATCATCTCGGTTATCGAAAAAAAGGGACACAGGATTATTAAACCAAGTGCGAAATGGTCGAAAGAATAACGAATAGAAGGATATACTAGGAATAGAAGATGATCGTTTGGTGTTGCGGTCAATCAACGTAGATCAGGTGTCCATTAAGAGTGTCCGGCTCGTTGGTCACCGTAGCGCGAAACCTTCCGGATCGCTGATCCCGAGCTGATCGCGTGGCTGGACGCGTGGGTTCACCCAAGGGTGGTGGTGGTGGTGGTGGCGGCGACGGTGGGTGAGGGGAGGAAAGGAGGGTTGTTGATGTCGTTGTAGCCGTTGGAGAGAGACGACGACGTATCGACGTGGAAACGACGTGGAAACGACGGGGTGTCGATCGGTAAGATCCGATGGTACCTCCTCAGTCACCGTCGCAACGTGCCTCGCGTTTACTTCGTGGATCCTTTTCTTGGTGAAACCACTTTTACTACCAATCTTCTTTCTCTATTTCCTTTACTTTTTTCTCAACGATACAAAACTGAAGAAGAAGAAGAAGAAGAAGAAGAAGTTGGGATTGCAAAATATCGCGAAAAAGGTTGTAACTAAAGACTACGATGAAGAATAAGAAGAATCAGACGGGGTTGGTTGATCGAAGGAACAACAAATCTATTAGTCTCTATTTGAAACCTTTGGCACAGGAGTGCGCGCGCGCGCGAAATTCGAACGCAAGTGATGGGTTCGAAGACGCGACACGACACGACACGACTGAGCAATATCCTCCGGAGGCAATCTGGTGCAATTCGGAGACAATTGATCGATCGATTGTTTTATACGATTTGAAAATTTTCCTTTAGGACCGCGAAGATTATGTTAACCGCGCACAGAAGCGTCCTAAGTCCTCGTATATCTACAATACTACACGTTCGTCGTTCTACCTCGTGGAGCGTGCAGCAGGAGGCGTGCTGTCCCGGACTGGACTAGTCTGGGCCCCAGGAGTAGAGAGGGCCGGTCGCGCTTCACCTCCGCTTCGCCGACCTCCCTCCACTCGACGTCGACTTCCTCCCTCTCTCTCTTCGCGAACCTCTTTCAAACTCCTCAAGCCCGTCCTTCTTCCTTTCTCTCTCTTTCTATCTCTTTTCCCCCCTTGCACCCTACCTTCCTCTCACCCCTTCTCTCTCTCTCTCTCTCTTTCTCTCTTTCCGTTCCTCGCGAACGCGATAGTAAACGTGTGCCACAACGAAACGCAGCTTTACCTGTCTCTTTCTATCTCTTTCTCTATCTAACTATCTATCTATCTATCTATTTATCTTTTTCTATCTCCCTTTCCCTCTCTCTCTCTGTCTCTCTTTCCAGATCGGCCTTCTATCCATCCATCCATCTCTCTCTTTTCTCCTTTTTTCTCGGCTAACTCCTACTACAACGACTTCTCGCGATATCAGGGAGTTTCAGCCAAGAGAGTGTGAGAGAGAAAGATAGAGAGAGGCCCCCATGAAAACGGCCCCTCTTTTTTCCCTTTCCCGAGGTCTTCGCGACGTGCGACGCCCCCGTCGACGCGACGACGATCGCCTCTCCTTTTTCTTTTTCTTTTTTCTTTCTTTTTCCGTGCTACCAAATTTGTCCTCGATCTTTAACGCGTTCGAATTATTCTTAATTGTTTCTCGGTAAATTTTATATTTGATATTTTTATTTTATTTTACGAGAAATACCTCCATTGATATAGAAAAACAAAATACAATTATAAAAGGTAAGAATTAATGGAAGGAAATTGATTGTAAGAAAATATCAAAATGATGATGATGATGATGATGATGATGATCATGATCAAGATGAGAACCCTGTAGAACACCAGAATTTACATTAATTTCTTTAGAAAAGAAAAAACTTATGTTAGTTTGGAATATTGACAGTACGCTAAAGTAAAAGAGATAGAATTCTTATCGTTTTAGCTGTAATAGTCGATTAACTTATTCCGCTAATCCTTGACGACTAACAGCTATCTCGAGAACGTTTGTAATTATAAACTCTGTCGCCATGTTCTTCAATCACTTTTCACAACTACGCGTATACGTCGCGTTATCTCGAGAATCTCCATTTAAATTCTCCCGTTTTCGAAAGATTGCTCTTCAAATTATTAACGACGATTAAAAAAAACGATAGTGCGTGAACTTTTGTAAAAAAAAAAAAGAAATCGTTACTGAAATTATAAATAATGCATTTCTTAATAATTAGGTCGGACAGAGATAAACACTTTAGATCAGAGATTAATTTTAATATATTCGTCCTTCCTTATCACCACGTATGCCAGATGCTTCCGATCGATACGACATATTAAATCGTTATAACAGTTGTTGATTTTAAATTTCACGTTATTTATTTTAATTCATTGAGTGCAGGTATATTTCGTTGGTATGCTCTACAATTATTTAAAAAAACGTCATTGGAAAATAGAAATATTGTTATCTAAAAACACTAACACCATACACACTTACAATACTCATCTTGTATTTAAATAAATAGTTTTTTACGTAACCCTATTGACAGATAGCAAAAAAACGTAAAAGTACATTTCCCGTGTGCACTGTGTTAAAGCTTCAAAAGGAAAATTTTGTCTACTTAGTTAAAAGTATACAAGAAAGACCATAAACGTTAAAGATGAGCGTGAAAAATCTTATCGAAAAATGGTTCTCTCCTAAACTCGCGTCCATCGTGGCCCGGAGTTCACACCGTCACCGTTACCCGGAACCAAGCGGAACTACGGTTCTTGAACAGAACAAAACTTTGTTCTCTCCCTTCTTTTTCTCCATACAAAATTGGACTTTGGGCTAACTTGTTGCTTCTCCCTGACGTTAACATACACGGTATACGTGTACAGGCATTTTACGTAGACATATTGGTGTTCTACGTGCTCCGAGTAAATCAACGCGTTTCCATAGGATCGAAATAACACAAAGTAAGGGCGTGTGAAATGGATAAAAACGGAAAAGGGAACTTCTTGATTAAGGGAACATTTTAATAACTGTCAGGATATGACCGACGAAAAAATTTCTTTCAATTAATACGCATAGAAATTCATTGGAGTATAGTTAATGGTTATTATAATAGGAGTATTACAAACCTCACAAATCAATTCAATTCTCCATAATAATACGCACAACTCGATTTAATTTCTGGACTCTTTCAAAAGAGAATATACATTCCCACAACCCTTCTTCGATCATTCGAAACATCTAAACGGAAATTTTACTATCATTTTTGCTTAAACATTTAGCAATGTTCTTGTTCTACGCGATAGATAAGGTTCTACATTAAATAGCAATAAATAAACACGGTTATCTTTATTATCTAAAAAAAAAAACCAAATATCCTATGGAGTCGATCCTGCGTGAAATTCCATGTTACGTGAACGTAAGTAACAAGAGTTCGTTAATAAAAAATAACCGTTAATAATGACACTATAAGCCGTCCAAATAGGTATACCCGATGGGATCATAATTCATTGTGATGTTTATTACGAAAATTCAACGACGTTGAATTATATTAACCGTCTATGCTTGTACGATATCGTAAATATCGGTACCACGCCTTATCATGTATGTGTGTATGTGTATGTGTTACTATCCTTAGTCAATATTTTACCGGATTGCATAAGTACTCGTAACTCTTGCAGGATATTATCCAAGATATTCGCACGTGCAAAGAGAAGAGGGTTTTAACTGTGGTTAGAACGCCTAACGTTACCCTAACTCGTATTTTTATTTTCTAATCCTTACGACAACGCTTTAAAAAATATAATCATATTCTAGAATACCTAATATGGTAAAAAAAAAGAAAGAAAAAAAATACATCCAAGTAGCTAAATATTTATTTGTATAATAAAATAATCGAAAAAAGGAGAAATAGATGTTCAAATTGATTGGACGTCATGGGTGAATTTAAAAAGACAGGACGCGGATGCCATTAACCTAGGACCAATGATCTATCCTGGCGGATATTACAGGGTGAACTCGACGGAGAGGGGTTTGTAGAGGTGTGTACGAAGGGGAAACGTTGCACCTTACGCCAGGAAAGTCAGCAAACAGGTGCCACAGCTGTTTCAGCAAGTGCAACGAATAACGAACATAGACATACGGACATTAGAATTGCCGCTGCAGCCTGTGCGAGTTTTACCGCCATCGTTCTAAAAGGGGTGCATAACTATTTAGGTAAAGTAGCCTGACTCGGGTACTACTACGTACGTATCAGTACTATCCACGTACGTTAATGTGTCCCTTCTTCCACCTAAAGCACGACCGTTTAACCGTCGGCCCTAATCTAACGTGTGACTTCTCGCTAAAATACTATTACGTATTCCAACGACATAAGGATAAGACAATTTTTCCAAGAACGCGAGCAGCAAATTTTGCGATCATGCTTATCGATTATCTTCAATTCGTCTGCATTACAGGCCAACTCAGAACCGTCAAGGAAATAAACATTATTTAACAAACATTAGAGTTTATCTTCTTGCAATATCGATTAATCATTATTCTCTAAAATCAATATATTCCTAATAACAGTATTTCGTTTATAAATAGAAGGTAAAAATTGGTCGTAGAGAAAAAGCGCGGGAAGCACATGGCTCCAATGGTGGTACTTAAAATAGAGGGTGAGTTCGATCAGCTGGTGCTCGTCTGAGTTGCCGAAAAGGCAACGGTTAAAACTCCCTTTCGTCCTTGTTCGCGAAGAAGGAGAGCACATGGCCTCTAGGACGTTAGACGGCTTAACCCTCGAAGAAAACACGCATGCTATGGCATCTTTTCCCTCTTCTACACCTATATTCTTATTGGTAGCATACATTATTATCTTCGTGTAAGGTTCCTTGGACATAGTAACGGCCGCGCGTCAACGGTCTCGGGCACCTGACGCCTTATAACGAGTGATCCTACGTAAATGGGCGGAGCCCTTCTTCGTCCCTTTCCCGACCCTTTCTCGACCCTTTTCGTCACGATCACGTCGCCAACTTCTTACGACTTACACGCGATCCCTTTCTTTTTTTTCCTTCCTTCCTTTATTTATTTCTTTATCTTTTAAAGCATATTCACACACCTAATTCATTTGAGGGAGAGAGAGAGAGAGAGAGATAAAAAACGCGAGTCTTTAAAGGATGTTGTTTTTGGGCAAAACGAGCCGATGCAGAATTGATGCAAAGCCAATGCAAAGCCAATGCAAAGAACGCTGCCGGCACTGGGCGTTACAGGACTTACGAGTCGAGAACTAGGAGAAAATAGAAGAAGATACCCTCCCTTGTGCCTGGCGGAATAAGCTAAGAAGATAACGTTTATTTCGCGTGGAGGAAAAGATAACGCACCTCTTAAGTCGATAAATTATATTTCGCATGATCGATGTTCCTCTTAGCGATTTTACAATTATCTTTCTCCGCTCGTTAAAACGGTAACTATGATATGAAAATGAGGAATAAGTAATAGTTGGATCATAAGTTAATCTATAGCTAAGCCCTATAATATGATGCAAACGAAATAATTAAAGTTAAATAAACTTACGCGAAGACGATCGCAACGACTAGCGTATAATCACTCATCTTTTCTATTTCATCTCATCTGGAAATATCTATGCACATATTTGTATCTGTATATCATAATCTTTAATAATAATTTAAAAAAAAAAAAACGTTGAGAAGGATTTTATTGTCTATCCTTCGATGCTGATGATGACTATACATTTTCGAAAAGGATATCCTGTGATTTTCAGTGGCACACGGTAGTGGATATGATCGATCGGACGAAAGAAAGAATAGAGACAGAAGAAAGATCGTAATCATTTGTAAAAAACAATTCTGGAAAGACTAAAACAGTCGATGTAATCGTTGGGGTCAACGAGCAAGCATACATACATCGGCAAACCAAAAGCAGGTGCGAGAGACCGTCTTATTCTCTTTCGGTGTGTGTTCTACCGGAACACTAAGGTAGGGTAAAATAGGGTAGGTAATGTCTTTCAGAAGAACTTTTCTTACAAGAGGTATACTCTTTTTATTTTTCTTTTATCGACCATTTGCATCGACGATGACTGTACGTGTAGGAAGAGGGAGGGAGAGAAGGAAGCTCTTGAAATATTATAAACGATGATAGGTCGTAAGGTCTAACCTTCTTCTTCCTCTTCTTCTACGATACTCTTCTTAAAAGGATCGATAGGCTTCAACAATAAAGTTCATGCGCTTCCCGAGCAAAAGAGCTAGCCTATAATCATCGGATTAAATTCTTAAATAGCATCCTCTCCCATCCTTGATTCGTTCATGCATACGCGTGAAATCCTTTTACAATTTCATCGAACACTGTCACGCTATTTTATCGTTTCATCAAACGCCTTCCTCGTCTTCTTTCGGCACCGGATTACGCATTGACTTGGAGCATCAGCTAAAAGTAGCAACACATAAACGATCTCTACCTACTACTACTACTCTTCTTCTCATCTCATCTTCCACGTTCTGCCCCCTCTGTGTGAATATAATGAGAAAATAACACGAAATTACACACTCCGACTCTAACACGGGGAGGATGTTCTGCCTCTAATTTGAGACGCTTGAAAAGGTGATCGACGACCGAGGTCGAACATTCTATGCTCAAATTTTTCTTTCCTATCCACAACTATTTTTTGAATCAATCTCAATGACCTCGGAGACTTCGTTGATAAAGAATTATCGAAAGAAATCATCTATGCGATTATATAAAAAATTTAATCGACATTCAATTGATTACCTCACTCGCATAAATGACGAATTGCTATAAGCTTAATAGCCAATTAAAGTTGATCGAGAAAAAAGTTCCATTGAGTTTTATATTCGAAGATCAACTATAGATTCTCTCTCTTTCTCCTTCTCGTTCAAAGCAACGACAAAATTCTGCTGACCTAAATACGAATCCTCGCACAACAAGTAACACGTTTCGTAAGGACTCTGTAAAATGTATATAATTGAAGGTAGACACGTAGTATGGACACGCACCCCTGAATACGATGCAACCCGATGAACGAAGAACTGCAATGTTGGGATCAGAAGCAGCCGACAGGCTCGTTTGTCGCGTGGCTGTCGAATGAACGAACGAACGAACGAACGAACGAACGAACGAATGAATAAATAAGAGAAAGAAGGATAAAGGAAAAGGACGCACAGAGAGAGAGAGAGTCAGTTCCAAGCTGAAAGAAGAAGTCAACGACGAGTTCGCGACCCTATCGGGTCCGGCCGGTGACCGTCGGGTTCGAATGCATCGTTGCGGAGTGTTTGATGGTGGGGAGATTCGTCGAACGAAGACGAAGGAGCAGCAAACTGTGAAAGAGAATGAGAGAGTGAGAAAAGAAAGAAGAGTGGCCCGGAGGGGCCAGAGAGCAGCGGCTGCACACGGGGCCGCGGGTGATTACGTCGCCTGTCGGCGCGGAACTGTCTCCTCCTACCCGCGGCGCCCACCGTGCTGCGATTGGCCAGGCTCCCTGCCGAGGAAACGTATCCGGCTCTCTTTCGTGTTTCACCTTACTACTACAACTACTACTATTCTCTCTCTTTCTCTCTCTCTCTCATTCTCTCTTTCTTTCTTTCTTTCTTTCTTTCTTTCTTTTTTCTTTCCTCTCTCTTTGTTTCCCTCATTTACTATCCTCCTTCCGTTTGCTGCTGCTCCTCTATCTATACATATATGTATATATATTTATTCATGTATGTTTCTGTATAAGAGAGAAACAGAGAGAGACTTGTCCTCTAAAGACGACCATTTCTTTTTCGGCCCCACTGCCATCGACGCGAGGACCACCTTTCAAATGATTTCTCAAAAGAGAGAGGGCTCTTCGTTTCCATTTTTCTTTCCTTCTTTTTTTTTTTGGAAAATGCAACCAATTCTTTTCCTTATATGGTGTATATACGTTCTTTAGATAACCGTGCAAAAAAAATCGTGTAAAAAATATACTCGACGTGTGGTAGATTCGAGGATATGCTCCACAATTTAAAAAATAAAAAATCGGAAAAACTGTATATATTTTCTCACAAAATTTGGGTCTACGTATCGTGTTTATTAACAGGTGAATAAGAAGACAAGAGTTACGAAGTTAAACGAAAATTGCCGACGACAGCACGCGACCACCGTTACTCAGGGGATCCTGGTAATCGATGCAAAACGATCTAACCGCTCCGCGTTAATCCATCATTTGATTTATCGTTCAGCTATTACCACGATACGAAATTGATTACCTCGCCGTGCTAGTCAACCTTTCGAGAGAAACACCCTTATCGACGTTTATATATTATTATAATATATATGTATCTATTGCCGTACCATAAAACGCAATGTTCCTTTACTTCTATTCTTTTTGTCTTTTCACCATTTACGTGAAAAATATCTTAACTCGTAACAGTATCTATCGCGCCATTACGTTCAACGCTACGAATATGTTTGAATAATCTTCCGATAATAAACGATGAATCTTTCTCTCTTTTCATATAAAATCTACTCGCGAAATAAAGTGGTTTATAATACATATACGTACATGGTATTCCAGTGAGAAAATCAGAATTTATGCACCGCCTGTTCGATCATTTACAATATCAATATAAGTACTCTGCTTTTTCTTTGATTTATAGACAATTATTTTTACAACCATAGAAACCAAGTTCCCTTCTTTCCTTCCTTCAATAGAAAAAGAGAGAACCATGATATACTGTAAAAAAAAAAAGAAATTTCACCAACTCCAGAAAAGGTGTATGATCGGACATTGATAAATATTTCTGAGGACTTCTGTATAAATAAATATTCACGGTTAGATGAATCGATATACCATCTGGAATTTATCTAAATCAATGGTTAATACGATAAAGGATAATTGAATTATCTAGCTGAAAATGAAGTTTATCGGATGGTTCCGAAAGTGTTGAATTATTTTAACAAGCACGATTATCTACCGTTACGTCGATGTCTCCTAACTTTTATTTCTATACTTAAAAAAAAAAAAAAAAAGAAATGAGAGAATTTGAGACAGGAGGAAATTCGAAAGGCTGTAAGATTTATCGGAACGCGTCGAACCATCTTTTAAACACGCGACGACGCCATATCCATCTGACTTATCGCCAAGAACGGCAACAAAATATTTTCACTCCCATAACGAAGTGAAAATTCTACGGACCCGCGAACTCACCAGTCTCTATGCATCTAAATATGTATGTACATATATGTAGATACATTTTATATACAGTTATAATAACAACAATTAATATTAATGATATAATGAACTTGAAAAGATATTCCTATCTCAGTTAACGGCAATAAAATAATGTTAAATTAACTTTTCCAAAGGTTTAAAAGAAATAAATCAACGAGATAAGTGTATTTATTTTTCCCGTTGTTAGGAAAAAGAAATATTTTTGAAAGAAAATATTCTATGCACATATATAGTATCTATGCAATATAAACTATAGCAATAGAGTACGTAATATTTAGTCAGACTTTTTATCTAGGCTAGAAAAAAAAAAAGTTAATCAATTTTAGAAAGTTTGAAGAATCTTTCTATGACTCATAATCAGTATAGTTTATATATATATATATAACATTAAGCGTATAGTAAGTAACGTATAAATAAAGGCTTCTGGTTAAAGGCATCATCCTACTTTCGTTTCAGGCGGAAGCAAATAAATGGATTCTCGCAATGTGTGTATACGTTTTATAGTTACGTATAAAGTATGAAACTAAGAGAACTTACGAACTTGATTTTATTTTGAAAATTTTCCTCTCTTCGTTCTTCTCTTAAAGTACAACGTGAAATTAGAATTCTTCCTATCTGGAGAATCTTTCGTAACGTGTAAGGAAGTAGGAAGAAAAGGCGAAAAAGAAACGTCAGAGTATACATTTCTCTCTTGCTCTGTTTTGCTCTCTTTTGCAATGCTTTCAACTTCCATAGACCCTTTAATCGTTACGTCTTCGCGTTCCAACAACAATCTACGTATGGTAACAAATCGGATCTAGAATGGAATGCGTTATACTTGTAAATAATTAATTCGAGTAATGGAATGAGAATTGAAGATTAATCAGTCCGCTTGAGATCACCTCCTCGATTATTGTATTCCTTGAAAAATAATCAAAACTCGATCGCTTTTATTAGCTTCTTCCCTTTTCGATAAATTCGAAAGATTCTTTTTCTAGACGATACTTTTTACGCAGAAGTCATTGGAGGCAAATTGAAGTCAGAAGATTTTCCACAAAAGATTTGTGAATGCTATCTTCTCGACTTTGTGCGTCGTCGTTGAGAATATTTTCTCGAGCAAGCGAGTGTGACGCGTCTCTTTGACCCGCAGCGGAGTACCGAGGCTAAACGCTGATAAAAAAATCATCAATCTCTCCTTCTCTTCTTTCCCGTTAATCCGAATCGAACGACTCTCCCACGACAATACGATTCGCATCGTATCGCGATATTTTTCTTCCTTCCTCTTCTTCTTCTTCTTCTTCTTCTTCTATCATTTTCTCCTCTCCTCCTCTCTTGTTATTTCTTCATAGACTTCTTCTTCTTCTTCTTAACAGACGCTGACCGCGGAAGGATAATGAACAACGGTGTAAAGTCGATTCTCTTTCTCGTGGTTCTAGTGACCGAGCAGAATGACTCATTCTCGTCAATAAAAGTTAGATTTATAGTCCGATACTACTTCTATGGGATGTTTTATTAATGAAACAACAATATATTCATAACAACTTGGATAGATATTTTATATTCCGATAATTAATCCAATCAAGAGAGAGAGAAGGAGAAGAAAGAATAAAAGATAATAAGCATATTGTTTTTTAAGGTATAATAAGAATTAAATAAGAATATTCTCAAGAGGATGGACCAAGAAATTATTTTCTGAAACGATCATTTTTTCTATAATCCTAACTTTTAATCGACTTATTTGAATAAACATATAAACTACTTCTCGTATTTGATTATTTAACGCGACTCTAACACTTTGCTAATCGAAGCTCAGTGGTGTCTATTCAACTAGATCGATACAAGTAAATTCATCCGAGCATAAAATTGATCTCGAAGAAAACTGAAAAAAAAGAAAAGAAAGAAATAAATTATTTCTCAAACAAGGATTTTTCGTGGGATTGAAAAAATGAATTAAATAAATAAAATATAGAATATTATTCGAAAGGTAAACTCTAAGATCTTTGTATTTGGATTGTTATTATTTGATAGGAAAGCGAGGAAAGAATAACGGAAGATGAATGGATGGATGCTGCGCGTCTCTCGGCACGCGCTTATCCAACGCTTGCGTTCGAATCTAACACGCTTCAGGCAAAACTCGACGATATCGAAATAAAAACGAGGGTGTCGACTCCAAGTGCCAAGCTTGGCACCTGAAAAGCCAGAGCAACACACACCTGGTCGCACCTGTCCTCTCACATCGCTGCTTCACGGCCCTGCACCGGTGTGCTTCTCACTCGACACCACGAGAAAAGGAGGAACAAGCGAATGGGGGTTGGTTGCCGTGCTCGCTGGACCACGACGAAGACGAACCTCGAAAAAGTCTTCCGGCTAAACGCTCTTCAACAATTTACTTACCCCGAATAAATGATCGAGAATTAATTCCCCCCCTCTGTCTATTAATTCTGGAGAAAATGATATCATTAAAGATTAAATCTCACACTTGAAAGTTCATAAATGATCTTGTTATGCTTTAGTGTCATCCTGAATGATGGAAACAGGACCATAGTATTTAGATTTATTTTTTAACGCAAACAAAACCTTTTGTGTTGTAAGAGGACTATTTTTAACGCAATAGAATAATGACTTGTCATCGGTTAAAATAAACAATTATAAGAAAAATGTATCTCTTAATCATGTAAAACACATGTATGAGGCAGATTTCTACGCGTGGCAGTTCGCGTGTATCGGACTTTCGCTGGTTGTAACGACGACAAGAAGAGGCAAACTGCTCTAAGTCGATCCGTTAAAGATGATCACGTAATTTATATCGAAGCAATTTACAACGGTGATCCTTATTGCCTCTGGCAAGGCAGCAAGGATAACGGTACGAGAGGACGCTCGATGTCGCCGCAGGTCGTGCCTATGCTAATGAACGATTCAACAACCTCGACGATGCACCGAGTGCATTCTCATTCATAAACTATACTTTGTGAATGAACCTGTGTATAAGATAAAGAGAGAAATATCATCTCTCGTTATAAGAAATATATTAAACTTCTTTGATCCTTCCGTCTGGTACTACAAATCGTCAACTTATGATTTGTACATTTTTCTTTTTCTATTCTTCTTTGCAAACAAGTACAATAATATAATAAAATTGAATAAAACAAATATTGAGTTGGTGGAGAAAAATGTAGAATTTTCCCATTGAATCGTGACGAAAAATCCGACATTTTTTTGTCACCAAACCAACATATAGAATTTAATAATAACCGTATAGACAAATACATATTAGAAAATATTTTACTCCTATAATAAATGTAAAATAGAAATATATACCAGTCGCGTTATACTTGAAAGTCGTTGACAGTCCTTTTCCGAGCTATTACGAAATTCGATCAGGTTCAGGTAATGGCAATTAATAAAATTAACTTGGCCGATATCTTAGGATAGGAAAGTGGTCGCGCATTAATGAAGCAATCCGTTCACGATATAACTGTATGTCCGACGAGATTACAAGTTCCTCGAGTAGTTGCCACCGTTCGACAACTAATTAACATCGAACATTAGAGAAAAAGAGATAACCGTGTCGTCGACGTTGGAGAACTTATTAACAGTCCACTCGTTCCTCATTCTCTTTCAAACCAAAACATCCTCTTTGGAATATTTTCAAGAAACTCGTCAAAGTTTTATCTTAAAATAATTTACCTTTTATCTTAAAAAGAGTTAATCGTCTTAAACAAAAGTTTAAGAAAAAGAAAATGAAATAGAAAACGAAAGAGAAGAAGCTAAAGTAGAATCAAAATGAGACATAATCGAGTCCCAAATCAGAAGAGGGCCCGATCAGAAAGGTTATTTTCACGTGCGAGAATGATCGTTTCTCGTTCTCATTATAAAAGAGAAGTAGTAAGCGAGTGAAGACTGCCGCCACGTTCGCGAGGTGTAACTTAGCTCTCTCTCTTTCTCTCTCTTGTAACGGGTGTAAGACGGGTATTAGCATTCGCAGGTGTATTATTTACACGCGTAGATGAGAGCCCTTTGCGGTTTGCGGAGGCCTTCCTCGCTTCTCCGTCTTTTCCTCCTCTTCTTCGTCCTTCTTCTTACCCTTTTTCTTATTTATCATCATCTTCTTCCTCTCTTTTCTTGGCGTGTAATCGACGAGACGACTCGGTCCTCCAGACTGGGATAGATTAAATTGGGACAGGTAGCTGCGAAGTGAAGTGAAGAGTATCGGAGTCACGTGCAACCTCATTGCGACCGGAAACATGCTATAAAAGAGACCGCCGTTCTTCTTATCCTTCTTCTTTCTCTCTCTCTTTCTCTTTCTCTCCTTCATCTCAAAGAGACCTACGAGAACACCACCACAGAAACACAGGCAAGATGATTTGACCAATGGAACGGGAATTCTTCTTCCACTTTTGACCCAAGCTCTTCGAAGTACCACGAAAAACACTAAATCAATTCTTCTTTCTCGCGGTATTAGAGAGACTGAGAGAAAAAGAGAAAGAGAGAGAGAGAGAAAGATATTCATCTTAGTTTTTCTCTTTTCTTTTTCATCTGCTCGAATATACCGGATTAGATCCATTAAAGTGAGGCGCGAAAAGCCTGGTAGTCGAGAAATGACTATTAAAGCAAGATGCTTTCCGCGTAACGGTATTACGCGTGTTATGCATAAATAAGTAAGTATATATATATATATATATATAAAAAGAAGATTTTCGTAGCGATGGAAAGTGGATTGCGCGTTGGTTAAATATTATCGATTGGTAAATTATTCAAAACGAGTTTTGAGATCATATGAAGAACACGAGGATAGTTAGAGATAGAGAGAGAGAGAGAGAGAGAAATCGATACCGTAACTTCGTATCTACGATGCTCAACGACCCTTTTTTGTTCAACTTAAGTTCAATGTCGTTGGTAATATAAAACACATCGATGAGATGCATTCACATAAATAAGATTCTTTTTTCTAAGAACAAGTTGGTGTACCTCTTTACAAGAATTTATCGATAACACGAGTTAGAAAATTGTCTCTACGATTCTAACGATTATTATTAAAGAAGAGAATGAAATCGGTAGTTAGGAAGGAATTATGAGAGAACACAACCGATAGGTATACTTGTGTATCTACATACCCTATTTATAAACCCTTGAAACGGATCGATACAAAGTATTATTCGAGTTAGCGATCTTGTACAAGATTGCATCCTGCATCGTTGCAACGTTAGTATAACGTAAGTTATAAAAATCTAAAGTCTCGAATATTTCGAATCGATTCTTATGATAGAAAATATTCGCATATAAATACATATTTACTGAATTATACATCAGGGTTGGTTTTAACTAAAAGAGGGGAAAGATGTTTTCCGGTCTAAGCAAAATGTTCTTGGGTAATATAAAATAATGGGTACTTGGACATTATTTTCCACACTTGTTAGACTCCTTACGTACGAGCTATGCGAGATCGTAGAAATTCTTACTTGTCTCTTGTACGGTGTCAGTACGTTGTAACCTAGAGAAAGAGAAAGATAAAAATTAAGGTCGTATCTAGTTCGCTCAGGACAAATTGTTTCTGAACTCGATCGCCTCGACGCGTTCCGATCCTTATCGTGCCGGAATTCGAGCCACGCATTTCAAATCTTATTTTATTTTTTCTTATTCTTCTTCTTCTTCGTTAAACAAAAATTCCAAAGTAATCCGATCCGCGTTACCCGATTAGCGTACGAATCCTAATCCTCAATTTTAATCGCATTATTTATTATTAGTATGTTTGAGATATAGTTTTTTTTTTTTTCGAATTTTGAACGATGCAATTTCGATCGATCTAGATAGGATCGTTAAAAATGTTGCGGCTAAACTAACTTCCTGTCTTCTTTAAAATCATTTGTCCTTGCTATCTCACGCTCTTCCCAATCATTTCTTACGTGCATTCCATCCAAGTTGGAGACTTCGATTTACGCTTCTTAGCAGCAAAATCTATCACCGGAAGGATTCCCGTTTCATATTAAAAGAGAAAAAAGGAATAATATTTTCAATAAGGTTAGTAAAATGATAGAAGAAGGATAATATATCCAACCGTTGAATTCTCATTCCTTCTCCTTCTCCTCGAAAGAGATGCATTTCCTTCTGCTATTTCATGCTTAGAAACGTGCTTACATACCTCGAATTATATAAGTATCTCACACTTTGCTAACCGATCGTTTGTCCATGCACGATCCTTGAACCGGCTTGTGCAAGCACGCCAATCTTTAAATACGTTTCTAAACATAAGTGGGAGTCAAGTAATATATTCCAACGAACGAGTTCTAGATCCCCAAGATCGACTAAAAAAAATCCCTGATTTTACCCAGATAAACTCGAAACTTTATTAATCGTTCTAAAAAAAAATACCACGTACAAAAAACATCAAACTTGTCCTAGCTGGATCTTATTTGTATTTTTCTTTTTTGCAATTTTCCATAGATCAATGACAATAATCCATTCATGATATTCTAAATAATTCATAAAAAAAAGAAGAAACTAGAAAACTGTAATCTTACAAAATAAAAAAATAATAAATGCACGATTGAAAATGGTAGATGGATAATGTATAATAAATCAAGATCAAAGCCTTCGATATTACGGTATAAAACAGTAGAGAATCCTTTAGAGGATGCTTTAGGCATCGCGTGGGTTGTCAAAATCGTGGCAAGATCGTGAAATAGTAATCGCTAGTGGTAGGGTGATCTGCTACCGTAGTACCTTTTCCCGGTTAGCTTCAACAGACAACATATTCCAATCCGGTCTGTTCGAGAAAAGCTTATCGGTCGTCTTTATATTATAAATTAAGAGAAAGTATTGGTAGATCCCGATTTGGCACGAGTCTAAGAGGTAAAATAGAAGTTGTAGCAAAACGAGAACCAACTTGCTACGAACTCGCATAAGCGTCTTTCGAGAGAGAAAGAGAAAGAGAGAAAGAAAGAAACAACCATCAGCGAATCAGAGCTGAACTATCGTGCAGTATCAATGCTTGGAGAGCTCAGAATTGACACAGATAACCGTTTGCGAAACGACGACGACAACGACGAGGACGACGACGATGTTGTCGATGTGAGATTTTACGAGGCTCGCTAAATTATTCGGCTTAACGAGGACCTGACCGATGACAGCTCGACAGGACTGGTCTTTGATTCATTCTAAGACATTAATATGGAATTTAGATCAAACTAAATTGATTTGAAACCTAACACTCTAAAATTTGTCTAAGGTCTCGACGTTTATCGTCTCTAATCGATAATAATTATACAATAACGAACGATCATCCATGTAGAAAAAATTCAACGCAAGTTGCATAATAGAAAGTTGTATTCCAATCTTAACGAGTATACTACTTTAATATTTTTATAAAAGATCCTTCGTGATATACTCACGTATATGTTAATTTCTTTCTACTTTGTACGATGTTATTAAAATATTACACGTGCCCCAATCGTGAAAGTTAATTAAACGGAAAAAGAATATACGCAACGTCGAAAGTATGTCGATTAAATGCGGAAATGGTTTTTTTTCTAATTTTGATATTAGAAATTTTTCGAAAGAGAACAAAAATAATATTTTTCCTTAGATAGATCATCGGTTATCATCGGTTATCGTCGAATAAGCCGCGACAATCTATGTCGAATCAGATTTTTAAATAAACGTCTATCACTCCTATATAAAGACACCGTACAAGCTTGTTCGAGCGTGCTTGACAACGTGCCTGACTTATTATCTTTACGACTGCCTAACGCCTGGCACATGCCTGTCCTCAATGAAGTTGCTTTATTGTTCTTCCTGTCTTTGCTTGAACGACGTCTGGATCATTAGGTACTACAAATAAGTAAAACAAAAAAGAAAAATTAAACAAAAAAATATTCAACGCTGATTGACGAATCTAATCTGATTATTATATCAAATAACGTATGTTATATATATTAAATACCTAATCTCAGGCACTATATATAATGCCGCACACATCAACTGCGATAAAACTTCATGAAACATTTATTAGAGAAAATCAAAATACCGAATATTTTCTCGTATTAACAACGAATCTTACAATTAGCTAAAAGCAACAAATATTGTGTGTGTATGTGTGTGAAAATCTCTAAAAGAAATTAGATGTATAGAAAATAATGAATCGTTTATTTCTAAAGTAACATTTTCCAAATGAAATTTCTCAAACGTTTCATTTATAAAATAACGAAAGTATACAATTTTTTATTCTAAGACGTTTCGAGTCTAACCGTCCTGGTGGTCATAAAACGATCAACTTGTTACGATTGTCGAGCTCGTAAGTCGTGATCTTGTTGACTTAAAGTCCAACTCGAATTCTGTCTTAGCTATGCATATATAAATACACGTATAGTACTCTTGAATAGTTAAAGGTATAATATCAATCCTTATCACGATCGGTATCAGAACGACGGATACAAGACACGGTAATGAACTATTGGAGAAGAATCTTGTAACAGGAATGTAACCTGTACGTCGCGATACTTAATAATTCTTTTATAAACGAATCTCTCTGGAACCTTCGTTGAACTATGTTCTACCCATAAACGTGCATACAAATATAAATGAATATTATACACGATGCATGTTACATGCGAGACTTGTGTGTTTGAGTGCTAACACAACTACGCGGTTGTAACTCTCGGTGTCCGCCCCCTGATGTATAGCAGTGAAAGCTAGGTGTGGAATAAGAGGCGTGACAAATCGTAAAATTAGGTCGGCCAATGTATAACGCAGGTTCGTAAGTGTGTACGTGTAAGTTAAGTCAGCATAGATATTCAATGTCCTGCGTATGCGTGTATTATTAGGTGCGAATGAAGCTAGTAGAAAATCGCGACTTCCAAAGCAATGTATATAGATATATACCTAGGATATATATGTATATATGTATATATATATACATGTTTCTCTCTTTCTGTATCTATCAATCCATCGATCTATCTGAAACCTTCCACGCTTGTCCTCCGCGTGCGAGCGTGAAATACACGCTTACGCGGTCCGCACGAGCAAGCACGTTTCCACTCGTGATTAATCCCCCATGCGAACCGCTATAATTCGCCCCTGAATTACCTCGTAAACGTATCGAGCCACCAACCGACGGATTAAATAAGACCTTTTCGATACGGCTTCTGGTCTTATCTCTTTGCGATTCCTTCTTATTAACGAACAACTATGTAACTATGTTTAATATCGATTCTATGTTCCATAACTTGCCAACTTCCATTTCTTTAGAGTTCAACATTTTTTTTCTCTCTTTCCTTCATTCAATTAGATTAAATGTCAAATACAACTATTTTCATTGATCCGGAGAGAGTGAGAAAAAGAGAAAATATGATTGAGTTATTTTTTGTCTATAATAACTATTAAACATAATTGATTATGATGTAGAATTTAACGATTAGCGTTATATTGTTCAATTAATTGAAAGGTTTATTATCTAAGTACAAGAAATTAATTTTAGGTATGAAAGTGTCTTTATAAAAATAAGAAAAATAGCTAGTACATGGACTCTCGGCACTTTATACGACTCGTTCTTCTAGAAGACTAGTCAAACCAGTGTAACACGAACGAATAAAAGCGAGGAGAGACGATACAAGTAACTGGGATAGTGTATTGTCGCGCGACGATACAATACACTTGCCTTTAGTTGCAACCGCGAAAAATAATCCTGCTTTGTCTATGACGTATACACACAAACACACCGGTGTATGCACCGTCCGTCTGCCTCGTCGTATATTCTTTACTCACCGTCTAAGTTTATATGTATACATGCATCGGGGATATATCCTAGTGGCTTCGTACATACGTGAACACTCGAGGATGAAGAAAACGCGTGTTCCCACAATGTCCTTCTGCTATTCTGCGATACTTACACCTTACAGTTACTCGAAACCCTCGGCCATGGACGAAGCTTCTTCTTTGACGATGCGATTATTTACTCTTTGCAACACCTTTTCTCGACGGTCTACAGCTCGTCAATAAAATCATCCTCAAACTATTTTATTTTATTTTAAAATAATTTTCTCGACCTACATATGATGCAAAGAAATCGAAAATTTTTGTAATCGATCCTATAAACGATGATTCTCGAAAGTAACAATGAACCATTGCTTACTTTGCTGAAACTCAGTAATCATTTTCCGTAATTTTATTGCTTAACTGAGACTTACAGGACGACGAGACAGACTTCTACGTAGCGACGCTTTCGATTCTCCATGAAAGGCGGGCTCTCTGAGGCAAAAAAAACGCCATGACTCAATCACGAATCGGCAAGTGAAATCGCGCGACACGACAAACGCGTCCCAAGATTCGTTTCCGTCGGAGAGAACCAATTCTTCAACATTATTTATTCTTTTCCTTATTCTTTCTTTTTTTTTTTTCTATACATTCTGCAATATTCTCATAAACGTGTAAAATTGTATTGAGTAGTTGTTTTTTCTTTCTCTCTATTTTTCATAACTTTGTTTCTTTTCTAAAAATTGACTATTAAAAATATCAATTGGTTACACTGGGATAATTGACTCGAATCGAAATGAATCGATGGTTGTTTTTCTTAAAGTAACTCCTCGTTGTGATATCGTGGGCCACGAAAGGGCGTGTCATGCAAGAAAAGAATGATCGAAAGAGAAGAAGCTAAAGAAAGAAAGCAATGTACTACATTATAAAAGCCGGATACCAAATCTTAGCATTTGAACGCGAGAAGAGGTTCGTTTCAAAAAGAATGGCACCATTTAAAGGGGCTTAAAGTCAGCATTACCTGACGTAATCGCTCCTGTCGATCTTCTCTGGTCGATGACGTGAGTCTCTCATAATCCTTCTCTCTCTCTCATTGAAAATAAGAAAACGAAGAGAGAGCGAGTAGTCGATTATTGGGAATCATTGTATCCCACACGAGAATTCATAATAGGGCCCCGTCGCTTCTTCCATCTACTTTGTCTGCTGCTGATACGAGAATAAAGAACGTCCCTTTAGCGAATCTCAACCTGCCCTTTCCCCTCTTCACCCTCTCATTATAATCTCAAATTGTTTGGGGGAAAAAAAGAGAAACTGGAAAGAGAGAGAGACGTCTACGATCATTTCCTCAGTCATCGTAGTATTGATCAAGTTATGTTCAGATAAGATCCTGATCGATAATACGCAAGATCGATCGATCGATCTCTTCTCTCTCTTTCTCTCTTCCTTCTTTCTTTTTGTTATCGTATAAAATGTAGTCTAAGAAAGAAAATGTCGTCAGATGTTATGTAACCTCTCATACCTTTCGATAAAACGTCGTAACGCGAATTGTCAAATATACAAAAGAAATATTGTGTTTGTTGGTTGTTCAACAAGAAAGTTAGGATCATGGAATCGTGATTCTTCTTGGAGTTAATTATTTTCGAGTAAGAAATATAGATTACACAAAACATCCGATATTCCCATTAATTCCGCTTTCTTAGAATTACCTTCGTTCAAACAACTCGAATAAATTCGATAAAATTAAAAAGACAAATATAATATAGAAATAATAAATTCGATTTATTTCGCAAAAAAAAATCTTTTTAAACGATGAGAAAAGTCTATAAGAGGAGGAAAGAGATTTCTCGGAATCTGTCACATAGAAGAAGTCCGAATCCTAAGCGCAGGAGAAACGCGAATGGGCGAGTAGCCATCGGAAAAGACAGGATGTCGAGATAATACACATTATAGTCCAGGAGTTATTACGCAGCTAGCGACGGTAGTCGGAGAAGAATAAGCAAGAAGGTATAGTTGAAACGATGCCGTGGTTGCTACTATGGTGACGGTGACGGTGACGGTGACGGTGCCGACGGTACACTAGTATGCCGGAAAGACCAAACTCCCGCGTGTCTACCTGCTTTTCCTGCATGAATGAAATGTAATTTAGAGTTACTCAAGTACCCGTATTTTCATTCATCCTACATTAATGTGCGTACGCGATTATGCGATTATTCCGTCGAGTAGCTGCCGGTCTAAACCGTCTATCTTTAGAAACGTTCACGTGAAAAACTTTACCTTCCTTTAATTCCGTCTAGGATAAATGTTCTATAGATTTATTATAATATTATTATTATTATTATTATTATTATTATTATTTGGACATTTTTAGATAGATTATGCGACCAGTTTGTTATTACGCGTTATTTGTAACCATTTATTTCGATATATGTAACATATGAACGTATCTATCAAATATTACGTACGTAAACTTATGTACTTCCTATGGAATAAATATGATTTCTTCTATCGACCATAGAATTCTTATAGATTTAGATCGACGAACGCGATACCGGTAATAATATTAGAATTAGAAACGGTCCTGCGCACGAGTTCTATGAAACTGAAAATTATAGAGGTTTTAATCGTGAAAGGCATCGAAGAGGTAATAGTGCTCGGACGTGAACGAGGGTGGTACCGAGAAGGTCAAGAAAAGGGGTAAAAATCGGTGAGGAGGAATCACGGCTGGATGCACTCCCTCCCTGACGTTCACGCACTTTTACCGTCGGACAGCATCGGTATCGTTGTTGCTTTTTTCAATGAGGGGAACTACTAGCGTCCTCGCCAACCACGACCACGACCACGACAACTACCACGACCTGTTGAGCAGCTCGATACAAATTCCATCCAAAAACAAATCACGAAGAAAAGATGATATTTGAAAAATTCCATGTTTTTTCTTTTTACTAACATAAGAACAACGTCGTGAATATTATTCCTTGAAAATGTTTTCTTCTAAACCAAAACGCATTTATAGTTGTCCATAAAATATGTACTTTCTTAAAGGCACGTCATTCATCCTGCTCCACTTTCTCTCGCATCGTCATATTTGCAAATGACACTTATTATCAAGAACCAGTAATGATCGTCCTACGACTTGAACACGTTGCCACGACCCATCGCCAGTTACTATTTCTTTTCTTTTTTACGTAATCACTCACGACACTCTCTCGCGTGTCACCGGTGTCTCTTCCACGTTTTCCTCTAGGCATATAAAAAGAGAATACGAAGAAGTCTTAGCTACCATTGACAGTTTTCCCTTCGATAAGTTCCAGTCACTAATATAATCGTCGACCAAGAATGAACAGATTTGCATTAACCGTTGCGATCCTCGTAATGGCGAGTACGGTTGCCGAATTTGCTACAATTCGCAATAACGAGTGGAGTTCATTAAATTGGGAATTCCTTGAAAGGCGGGCTCGAGCTACAGGTAAACGATGATTTAAAACAAATCTAATTAGATTTATATATAAATATCGATATTAATATCTCCTATATAAATTCATGTTTCAATAACTTTAATTTAATTAATTAATTTAATCATTTTAATGACTATATTCATTCTTGGATCACTAGTTTCTTATCTTGCAGATCTGAAATTGTGAAATTTAATAACTCCATTTCTAAAGAAATTAATGTAACTTCTGGTTAGGATGGTAAACTAAACGGTTGTTACAATGTTCGCTAAAGTTTATAATTTCTGTAGGCATTCTCAGATCTTTGTGAATTGTTTCATTTGTTATATACCAAAGAGCATTGCAAATGTTCTTTAAAGAATCAAATCAAATAAAATCAAATAAATTCCTTCTATTAGTTAAATCAATATATATCCCAAATCGTAAATATATTTTGTATCGATTTTACAGATCCAGCTGATGCTAGAATCATTGAATTACTGCGAAAGATATCAAGCGGTCAATCCGATCCAAGAGACGACGAAGAACTCGTCGAACGTATAAAAGAAGTGATAATAACAACTGCAACAAGAATCAAAACATCTTCCGGATCGATCGAGGGTGCTGCACGAAGAGCTCAATATTTAGTATCCGAATTGACATCAGCTTACACCGGTGCAATCTACAGATCTAAAAGTATCGACGAAGCAAGACGTAACTTTGCCAGATTCCAATACACCGTTCAACGTATCGTTGATTTTACAAAAAGTGGACGTTTCGTCGTCGCTTGAAATCGTATTATCTAATAATTCTTTCCTAATTAATAATTAGTTTACTAATAACTGTAATCAATATTTTGTTTTCTTCATCTGTAATAAAATTTCTTTATACCTATAACAAAATAAAAACAAAAGTCAAGGAATAAAACGTTGTTATTTCATAATCTTCTGTAAGGAGAATCCCAAAGTTTTTTTTTTAACAGAACTTAGATTTAAAGAATTACAAGACTAAGAAATTTAGACTTACCCTTTATATAAAATATATTTAAAAAGGCAAAATATGAGGAGTATAATTTATAATATCAATAATTTATAATATCGATTTCGAGCTCGCATCCGAGACGTTTCTAAAGTCGTAAAACAACGTTAGCATAAAGAACGAGAACGAGAAAAAGAGAAAAAGAAAAAACACAGAGCTTATTCTTCTTTTTACGTATTATAACGCGAAATGTGGCAAGAGAATTATTATCCTCTCTGACGTATCACCAGCTAGCAGACGATCCATTGTAAAAGCAACGTCGGCGTCGAGCTCATAATCTGACGATGGTACGTAGGATCTCGGCGAGCCCGGAGAGCTGACCGGAACTGCGCCTATGCTCTCTCGCCGGAAGTGCCGCTGCCACATGTAGTAATATAAATTATAATGCCCTTACGGTTTTTCCTTTCGCGGGATTTGCATTTAAAACACCAACCGGAATGGCATTGTCGTTGAAATCGCCAAATTCAATTTTCATGGAAATAAGAAAGCCATCTGGCGTCAACCTCGATCTATTTATCCTTTAGTCCAACCGATTAATGCTCGATTGAAAAAGAAAAAAAAGAAAAAACCTTTTCAACTCTTTCCCATTGTCATCTATTTATTTTTCCATAGTATTTATCCAATGATAATCTATGAGAAAAAAAAACTCTCTATTTACGATACAACTTATAAAAATGAAAAATATAACTAATAATTACGTTAGTTCTTTCAAATCATATGATTATTATCGAATCTAGAATTAAGAAAAATATTCTAACGTTATTTGTCGTTTATCTTGAAGACATTTTATCATGACTTAATGTAAAAGGAAAGCAAAAATAACAAAATAGCAAATTAAGGTCATTCTTCTCGCATCTGACAATGATGCCAAGGCCTATCGAGGATCAGAATTGTTAAGAAACGACACGCTTTCACCCACGTCCTAGGAAAACTAGTGCTTTTTTTTTTCTCTCGATTTTCAGGGACGTCGTATTTCGTAAAAAAAAAAAAGAAAAAGGGTGGTGTTTTCATATAATAAAAATATGATACGAATTTTCCTTGATTTATATTCGAAGTAGGATATAATATTCCTTCGTTTTAGATTTTTTCGATTATTAGAAATATATCACACAAGATTCAGGAAAGTTCAACGTAAGAATGAAAATAACGCTGGAATATATATTTTTTATTTTTTTTTTGCTTGTTGCACAAGAGGATAATAAACATCGCGTCGAGTCTGCTACCGTACCGACTAGATAGAGGTACAACGACGAAACAATGCGGCATTGTTCCGACAAGTTCGACCCGCCAAAGCAGAGACCCGAAGGCAAGCACCGTGTTAAAGTCATGAGCGCTATTACAGGTTGCACGTGCTCCTCGGCTTCGGCCTACCACCAGTTCCCTCACCCACTCCTCTACCCTCCTCATCCCCTTTCAACACAAAACTTCGAAACTATTTCTTTTTTTTTATTATTATTATTATTATTATACTTTTATATCGTTAAATACGTATCAGAGGAACGATCTTTTAATTATGCCATTATTACATTTCTCCCTAACGTGTTACCATTTGAATTTTACGCGTTAGAGAATGGATGATGGAAGAGTATTGGTTAATAAATTTGTTCTAAAATTTTTCATAACACTTTGACGATCTTACATTTACGATATCTTGAATAGAATATATAAAGTTTCTAATTTTTATTATATTCTTTTTGAAAGATTCCAATCATCGATACAAGATCTCTTGGAAAACTCGAAGACAAAAAAATACAATTCGTAGGAGGGAGGGAGAGAGAGAGAGTTGGAAGATAATATGAAAAATGTATATAATAATATGTGTTGTTTAGTTGTAATACCAAAAAAGAATCGGCACCGGTATGCAGGAGCAGCATTCCGTAGGGCATAACTTAAGCGAGCACCGAGCTCACGAAGAGAGAAGAGACGGGTCACGACGCCATGTGTGCGGCCTACCAACCACACCCACCACCTATTTATTTATGTCTACCTCACGGCTTTTTGTTCCTAGATGGTCGGAGCTTTCACTGCGATGCCCCGCCGGAACCGATCGTTCGGACATTGTTTAATAAAAACCTTTTCCTGGCCCTTTTTTTACCCTAAATTACATAACGAAGAAGTTTCTAAAACATTTTTTACGCGAGTTATTTTTTTACGAGTAATTCTTTTATATAAAATTAATCAGATTCATAAGTAGGATGCAAAACCTTTGGATGTATACGAGAATAAGATGATACACGACAAAATTAACTTACCCTGGATACATTGAAAATTGGACAAAGATTCCCTTTAGAAAGATAATTATTCGACAAACATTTGATCATCTTTGTGATTGGATATATATAAAAATTCAATACATATATACTCTTAGTACATACATATTCATGACAACAATTAACAAACGTATGTATCAAAAAGTGTTACATTTATATCCAGTTCTCGTTTTTGATAAAAATCTCCGCGAATGATAATAAAAAAAAAGAAAGAGAGAATAAGAAGTAAAGCAACTGCAGATGGAACAAACCAGATTTAATCTTGGACGATAGTAAAGGCAGAGTAAATTGAACGATTGGAGAATGTACGTGGCTAGATCATCCCTCAGCAAGAAAAGAGACTCTTCTTATCCTTTTACCTCTCTCCGACTTCGCAGGTCTTAGGCGCGAATCAAGTTCTTATCTCGATGCTCTATCTTGACTAACAATAACTCTAGATGGTGCATAGGTAGGTACGTGTAAAGGAGCTTCGAAAAGGAAAAGGAAAGAGAATAGATGACGGTGTTGTGTGTTGTGTTGGCGGTGAGCTTTTTAAATAACTATAATGAGAGCAATTATCGTGTGCGGGGCCAAGCAGAGTGTGACGACGTACGAAGAAGAAGAAAATATATTTAAAAATAAAAAGAACAAATGGAAGGAAGAAATTCGATAATCAACGACGACGATGACGACGACGATGATGACGTTGACAAAAAGAGAAATAGAAACTAGGGAAAAAGGAATAGCAAAAGGTTTCGGTGGGGTGTAATAAAAGTGCAAAGAAGGTAGGGAAAAGTGGGAAAAAGATGGAAAAAGAGAAAAAAAGAGGAAAGAGATAGGCAGCGCGTGGCAGGCGTTTCCTCCCTCTAGAATCGGCGAGTCTTGGAGCGTGCAACCGGCAGCTCGAGCGACTACTTTCTTATTCGTTCCTTCGGCCCGGCCTCGCGTTACCTCCTCGCGTTACCATCGCCGCTTGCCTTCTTACCTGCTTTCCTTATTCTTACCTCCTCTCGTCTCTTCTTTTACCGCCTTCTTACCACCCCACCAACCTCCTCCTTCTCCTCCACCTCCCCCGGAAGACCGTACCCCGAGAGGAACTGCGGGTCAGAGAGCACAAGGCATATTCGACGCAGACTCGTGGCTCGTGCCTAGATCCATTGGCGTCCAACTTGCCACATTGTTTCTTCTCTATTTATTCCTTACGTAGATATATATATATTTTATTCTACGAGATGAACATATTAATACAGAAAAGAAAATACAATTATAAAAGGTAAGGACGTAATATAGAATAAAGATTACAACAGTAAGGTCTTAGGAAAATATAATGCCAAGATCTTTTATGAAATCTAATAAAGATAACTTATAAGAATTAATAAAATAATCATAGATCTCTGAAAATTACTTTTACGGTTAAAATGAACTATATGGCATTTAGATAAATTGGAAGATAATTTATTAATGAGATACCAATCATAAATTAAGATCATCCTACAAAATAAGAACTTAGTGATCCAAGAAAAAGTCAAATCATTAAATTTCCACCCAGAAACACAAAACCATCCTATTGACTTATATATAGCATTATTTTTCAGTATAGATAAATAAGCAATCTCAAATTGATGATACTGACGGTATCAAAGTAATCTTGGTTCAACTATACATTGAAATAATATTCTATCTGACCTTTATTAATACCCTTTTCGATTGAATTACCCTCCAACCCTAATATCAGAGAATGATGAGTAATGGCATGTACTGAGAAGACCTAACAAGGATAGCAAAATGTTGATATTTGGTAGGTTCGACGCCGATGCGAGGACGATATAACGAGAAACGTGTTGCGCGGATAGCGTACGGGAGCGAAGTAGCCTCGCTTATGGTCCGGTGGTGCCCGAGGAGCATAACAGTTCGCGGAGCATAACGCCACGAGCCATCATATCCTCCTTCCAGAAAGCCTCCTCCGTCTCTCCTTCAGCGCCTTCGTCTTAGCTTATTCTCCACATCGTCCATCTTCTTACGGCGCGTAGGCGAAACGACGCACGAACACGCGCCGCTCTTCTACGAGAGCACTCTCTTTCTCTCTCTCTCTCTCTCTCTTTTTCTTATTCCTTAACGCATCCTCATACATTTTGCTTAATGATTGTGAGACTCCGTTTTAAGTGACTTAAATATACACCCAACTATCTGTTCATGAGTCTAACTCGTGATATTCATGTTTGGACCACAATCTTCATCACGAGTCAGACTCATTAAAGTACGACAATCTAAACGTTAGAAAAATTCTAGAAATATTTTGTATTATTTTATATCAAATATAACGATATTGTTTTATCGTGCGTTAATTATTTAAAAAGTAGCTTAAACTGAACGAGATATTTCTTTTTTTATCATCAAACGGTTTTAATTTATATGTGGTTATTATGGAAGTAATGAAAAATCTAATACTTAATGTTGAAGTGACAAAAAAAAAAGAAAAAGAGAGAGAGAGAGAAGGGGAAAAAAAAATAATAAAATAAATAAAGTGCGAGATTTAGCGTGGAACGAAGCGTGTGTTTGTGTTCCGCTTACGCGCGAGCTCGTGCATTCGGTGCACTCGTGCACGTTTCTTTCGGCTTCCGCGAACTAGATCGGTCAGGTAGATATTAAGAGCAATGCGTCTGCCATTGCAACGTCAAGTGCACCTCCCGGTTGTCCGTTTCCTCGGTTGCTAAAAAAAACCAATCGAAATTGTTTGTGTTAATAATATTTAAATAAATAACTCTAATATCTTAAAAATCATTCTATTNTATTTTTTCTATATCATAAAAAATATACAAATATATTATGTAAAGAATCATTTAACACAGATATTTAACGTAGATTTTTCATTTGTTTTTGTCAAGATAATATACGAAGTCTAGGACGATACATTTAATGTCCGGCGAACGTTAAATAAAGATCTAATAAGATGAAAGAAAAAGGAAGAGAAAGAAAAGAGATGGACGGTAAGGACACATAATAGCAGGATGTTACAACGCCCGTGTCCGGTACATAAGTATCTGGTTTCATAAATGAAAGTGTCTTCATTCATAGATATACATATTTCCATACAATTGCAGCTATTGGTTCGTATCTTATGATATCGCCATTATGTGCGGACTGGTGCGTTACATATGTACATAGCGCCATTATATACAAATTCCTAGATAATGTTGTCCCACTGCTGCATTAATGATAAACTTGTTTAGATGATATTGTGATATTACTACGTGTGTCCAAATATATATATATATATACATCCATAGATACATGTAAAAGAAAAAATAAAACAAGGGGCTAGACGGAGAATAGTCTTTAATAAAAAAAAATAAAAATGATCGATTATGCGTATACGTCCTATTCCTGTTTCGAATATTTATCTACGAACTAGAAAGATATCGTGTTCTAGTAAGTATTCTTCTTCGTAAGAATAAATTGAACGCTGTGACAACAAAACACAGTTTTCTTTCTCTCTTTCTTTCTTTCTCTCCTTCTCTTCCTCGACGCGCCCTATACGCTAGGTAGGAAGCCATCCTTCCTAGCATCCAAAGTCCACACAGGAAATCTCAGACGCACCCACCGAAACACCCCGCCCCTCTGTCCGAGCCGATTTAATGTTTCGTTTCCTCCCGGACGATAAGGGGGGCTACGGATTTTATAAAAGTTCCATCGCACGGTACAAACGGAAACACGAACATTTCTGGGGTACGAAGACGACTATACTTCGAAAATGAAAATAGAGAGAAGAACTCTTTTTGTAATATTTGTTCTTCAATTTAAACTAAATATAGATATCATTGAATTTTATTTTATTTTCATTCCAATCACGCAAAATGCATATACAAACAGAGAGAGAGAGAGAGAGAGATAGCAATATACAAGTGACTTTAGCAATATACAAGTTTCGCAGGTGCGTTTGGTCAAACCGATCATCAACCGATAAACGAATAGATACTGATCGATGCAAATATACCTTTTCCTAACGTATTCCCTAAAGATTCTATCTCCTTACAAATAATGTAATCCTTAAATATTAATTATAATAAAAGGAAAAGAGATAGAGAGAGAGAGGGAAAGAAAGAAACATTATACGAAAAATCGTATCAAATAATTTGCCTTGAAAACACTTTAACTTGGAGCACTTGAAACGAATTTTAATGGTAATCGAAAGAGAAGAAAGAAAAATAAAGATAAGAGGAGATAGAAGAAGAATAAGAATAAGAAGTCATTCTGATCAAGACAGCTGGTATTCTCTCATTAAAAATGAAAAATTCTTTTTCACCGTGTACGTGTAGCCAGTTAGTAATCGCGAATAGAGGAGGCACCAACCAAGATAGTAAATTTTATAAAATAATAGCCCAACGGTGGCTGCATATTCATTTTTCCGGAGGGTCACTCCCTCCCCGCCTTGTTTTACCTCATCGTCCTATTCTCTCTCTCTCTCTCTTTCTCTCTCTCTTTCTGTGTCATCATCTTCGTAGTCATAGTCATAGTCATAGTCGTAGTCGTAGTCGTAGTCGTTGCTGTTGTCCACGATACTCGGACTACATGTGTATGAGCTTCTAGTGAACACGGTAGTCATGCCTCGGCGAACTGACTCCCTCTTCACGTTCTTTTTTTTTCCTACGAGCTTTGCTAACGCAACCCTCTTTTGCTCCTACCAGAATATAAACAATAAGAGACTCGCTTAACCTAAAAATATATAAACCCAACTCTGTGAGTATGGGTAAGCCGGATGATTAGCACTCCTCGCTTTCCTTCCGAGTGCAAATCGCATGACGATTTTTGTCGGGACGTTTCCTTCATTATTCCAGATATTATTATTATTATTATGAAGAATTTTAAAGGGCTGGTGGTGTATGGATAAATAGGTTAAAAGAATATAAAAACTAAAAGGGTTACCGAGTTTTTGTTTCTCAAATATTTTTTCTTATTTTCTACGTAACTCTTTAGGGACACCTGTAATATACTTTGCGAATATTAATTGGTAATGTTATTGCATAGAATGTTCAAAATTTATATCATGATTATTTTTTTTTTATTTTTAAATAGAAAAGAATATACGACGAATTTATTTGACGAGAATTACAAGTAATTTTTTCTTTATAATATTTCCTATATTATTAACATCAGTTGTATAAGCTCATAAAGAAGTTATACAATGTAAGCCATAATTTGATAACAAAATAGATATCGTAATATAATTTTTTCACGATAGACAATTATTTCTTGCTCTAATCCAATACCTAAACATTATAACATCGTTGTTTACACGATAATCGATAATAACGTATCAAAATTATTCCAAATTCTTTGTCTAACCAGTAACTCTGTTAATCTCCTTTGAGTTGTCACGGGATTCGTGTAAGAAGAAAAAATTAATGTAAAAAAAAGAGTTGGGTGTATATATAAATGTTAAAAAAAAAAAGGAAAAGAAGAGGCTCTTCTGCTCGTCCGTTGGTTAGTTCGTTCGTTCGTTCGTTGGTTCGTTCGCATTAAAGAGCAATTAGCCGCGGCTCACGATCACGCTGATGCCCGGAAGCGATAGAAGCCGGCCGCGCGTGCCACCCTTACACGCGCACACAAACTCAAACACACGCGCCTTCTACGGACTTGGTAGAGAGCTGCTGCTCTACCTTTCCTTACCTTTTTCATCGTCTTTATACTTACTACGATATTTAACAAGAGGCACGACGAGCGTGAAGAAATAGAAAAAAACGATCAAAAAGAAAAATAAAGAAAAAGGAAAAGAGGAAGTAGGAGAAATAAAGATAGAGGAAGTCGATCATCTTCTTTCATCTTTCCTATCGTTTCTCTTCACCCTCTCTTAACCCTCTCCTTTTTTTTCTACTCTCCCCACCCCTAAAATTCTCCTTTATCCCCCTACCACAAGGCGCCGTGCACTCAATTACCGTCGAAGATAATCATTATCACGGAAACTACATCGCTGGGCCTCATTGCCCCAATCCTTAATTAACCGACAGCCGTAATTGGCCGTACTGGACGTATTTACGTATATACATTTACATATAAATATGTGTGTGTGTGTGTGTGTGTGTATGTATCTCTGTGTAGCCGACTATGTGTTCTGTATGCGGTAAGCATGCGTTAAGAAATTGTACTTGCCCGATAAATATGTTCTACCAACGTGTATCTTATGTGAGGCCAATGGATTTGGATTCTCATGAAAGATTTATAAGGACTAACACAGACTACTATGATGATGATGATCATCATCATTATACGAATGATGCGATCGCGACTACGAAATGAATCTTGTTTGTAACGGTTGCTTTTTTACTTATTAATTCTTATCAATGTGTGTATATATACACACATATGCAATATTAAATATAAGTAAAGTACATTGAATTGTTCGATATATCTTAAATGATTGTTAATTATACGAAGACAATGAATATTCTAATCTAAAAGCACCGAAAATAAATTCATCGTATAGTCATCTTCGAAATCCACTAGTTTTAATCTAATAGTTTTAGTTAATCTAATAGTTTTTGGTAAAAAAAATTAACTAACAATAAGTATAATTAGTTCCTTATGAAATTTGCTTTCAAGTAACGTGTTTGTATACTAGAAAAAAAAATAATACTCGAGTGTTTGAAAAATAAATCAAAAGAATATAGAGCGGTAACTAGCCGAAATGTAATTGATTATGCATTATTGTGAAATAAAACCGACACTTGATCATATTTTAAAATCCTTTCAGTTCTATGGATGCAACGAAAGTTATTCGTGTGAATTATGAACGAAATACTTATACGAAATCACGAATACTTATTTGATTTTTTATCGAAAATAATTAATATATATTTTTAATACTAAACTTATTACGTGCTGTCAAATGTCAAAGAAGATTTAAAATTTTGGTCAACTTACATTAGATGAACTTTATCCTTGTATCCAATACTGCATATCCATATCCATAACTGCAGGTATCCATATATGCATTATACACACTCACTCACTTTTTCATTATCATGAAAAGTAGTTACGAATATAATCGACAGGTACCGAACATATCCGAAGGTCAATATCAAATCTAACGACGAAATGACAACGTTCGGTTGCCGACACCGGCCGAGGAGCGACGGAGAGAGGCGAACGTAAACAAAACATTGAACGCTCAACTAAGCCGATAGCTAAGGAATGTTTTTTTATGTATATTTCATATTTAACGAATTTCCTAGAATTTACCGAGAGATATAAACATAACCAATGCTTTAACTCGTTTAACTCAGACTTACACCATCGCCTATCTTTTCCTCAATACATTCAATACATATAGGATTATTACTATTTTTGTATAGCTGACCTACTTTTGTATCGCTGACCTATTCTTCTTACCAGTGACCTACTTTTAAACAGCTGTTATCTATTCCTAATGGTAGATTTTTATTAATTTCTTAATATTCAGATAATTAATAAATAGATTTATGTATATATCGATTATATTCGATTAAAACTATTAAAAAATAATTGTTTGATGTATCTGAAATTTTTGATTAGTCTAATTATAATATGTATAAATATATATACACGAAATAAATATATATTAAAAATAACAAAATATATTCTATTTCTTATTTTAAATTTTATTAAAATATTCTATAAGATTTGTGAAACATTTAAAAGTCCTGTACCTTCCTATGTTTCTTCCTATGCAAGTCATATGCATATGTCAGTGAGTATGTGTAATGCTAAAAAATGATATACAAATTATGGATACGTGCAGTTATGGATATGGATTATGCAGCATTGGATATAAGGACAAAGTACATCTAAGAGTAAGTTGATCATAATTTTAAACCTTTTGAACTTTATTTTTCCCTCCGATAATCATGTTAGCAATTTTCTAAAAAAAACCTTGATCGATGACAACGTGTCAGTCTAACAAAGGATTTCAAATACAACATACATCGAACTTATATTCCGAGCTTATAGATTATAATATACATTTCCCTTATTAATTTAACAATTATTATAAACAAATCCACTACTGTAGTGCACTCTCATTATCTTTTATATTATTTAAACACATATATATATTAGTTCAAACATTACATACTTTTTAATTTACTCTATATATAAAATAATTTCAATATCTTTTTATTTTATATGCTTTTAGATAAATGCTATAAACCGGATGTCGTTACTGAATCGAAATATTAATCAAAGAAGGCTTTAATAACTTTTATTCTTTTTAAATAAATATTCTGATAGATTTAGACGTGTAGACACGCACATACGCATAGAATAAGATTTCTTAGAAGTGGTGTTAGTTTAACGAGAATAATATTCGAAATAAATAGAATTTATCCCCTCCGATAATCACATAAACAACTTTCAATAAAATAACTTTTATAGAGGACATCGAGCCAGTCTAACGGTGGATTTCGAAGAAGAAGGTTCGCATAACTTATACTTATTACATTTTCATTATAATATTCATTTTCTATGATAATTTAACAATTATTTAGCATATGTCTACTACTCTAATGCACCATTCTTATTTTTAAGAATGTTTTAACACGTATATATTGATTTAAACATTACATTCTTTCGAACGTAATTCAAAATATAAAATAATTTTGATACCTTATTATTCAATATGATTTTAGATAATTAATATAAACTGGATGTCGTTACTGCATTGAAATAATAATTAAAAAATGTCTTAATAATTTTTATTCTTTTCAGATAAATCTTCTGTTTAATTTAGACGTGTAGACACGCACATACACATAGAATAAGATTTCTTAGATGTGGTGTAAGTATAACGAGAATAATATTCGAAATGAATAGAATTAATCCCCTCCGATAAACATATAAACAACTATCGATAAAAAAAACTTTAATAGCTTATTTCAAACCAGTCTAACAGTGGATTTCGAGGAGGAAGGTACGCAGAACTTATACTTATTACATATTAATTATAATATTAATTTTCTATGATAATTTAACAATTATTTAACATATGTCTACTACTGTAATGCACTCTTCTTATATTTAAGAATATTCTAATACGTATACATTGGTTTAAACATTACATTCATTCTAACTTAATTCAAAATATAAAATTATTTCGATATCTTTTAATTTTATACGCTTTTCAATAGATGCTACGAACCGGATTTCGTTACAGGACCGAAATATTAATTAGAAAATATCTTTATAACTTTCAATCTTTTAAAATAATTCTTCTGTTCGATTTAGACGTATATGTGCACGCACACAGGTATAGAATAAGATGTCTTAGAAGTGGTGTAAGTATAACGAGTATTATATTCGAAATTAATAGAATTTATCCCTTCCGTTAATCTTGTAAACAACTTTTGGAAAAAAAAACTTTAATAGCTTATTTCAAGCCAGTCTAACAGTGGATTTCGAGGAGGAAGGTACGCAGAACAAATACTTATTACATTTAAATTATAATAATTATTTTCTATGATAATTTAACAATTATTTAGCATATGTCCACTACTCTAATAAACCTCATTTATTTTTCAAATTGTACTAACAAATATACATTAGTTTAAACATTACATTCTTTCTAACATATTTCAAGCTAGAAAAGAATTTCGTTATCTTTTTATTTTTATATATATTTTCAGATTTAAATTAAATTATCGCTGTCATTTTAATTCTACTCGGATTTACTCCTCGTTTTCATTTAGTCATTTTATATTCACAACTTTCTTCTGTTATACTGATAATTATTCTAAATTTTGTTTAAATCCTACTCTTAGGCAGAGGCCATTTACGATTATTTTCAAAAAAAGGTTCTTCGTCAAATAATTTATTCGAATGTTGCAATTTCAAAGACTTTCACATCTTTATTGGGTCTTCGGAAGCAGTTACCTCCTCGTGGTTAGACCTGGGCCCTGGTGTTTTACTTTCCATATAATGTTTATCATATTCTATATGCTATACATTCCATGGCAAGTAAAATCCAGCAAAGACTGCTTACCATAAACATTATAATTGTAATTAGTTTCTTTCATCTTCCTAATTAACATCATACTTTCATACCTTTCATTGTTCTTTCCTAAATATTCCCTGCATGTTATATTCATACTTTTTCACATTACTTTACCTTTTTAATAATCATCTATCGTGTAAACTAAAAATCCTGCATGAACAATTCGGATCTTAGAATTATCTTCTTTCATTCTTTCATTTATTCAATCACAAAATAATACGTACATAATTAAAAAGCATTCTGTTATCTCTTCTAGGTTTCGAAATATTTAAAAAATATTATTAACTTTACTAGTCTTCCATAATACTCGATTTACTTTTTACGAACTGTTATAATAAACTTTCTTTCAGTCCTGTCATCCTAAGGGTAGGAGACCCTTCGTGCATTCTTCGGTCGAGATTCGAAGTGAGTATATTTTTCTATCTAATAATTCCACAGAACTTTCAATGATTAATTAATTGCAACAATGATATTAATAGTATTGTTCTTCATATTTCTGTTTCAGATTATTGTTGCAATCGTGCGTGCAGCAATGAACGACGAGATTGTTCGAATCGTTGAAATATAATTAAAATCACGGATTAGAAGCACGTTCGTTCGTTTATTTCTATTCCGATATAGAATTCGCGTATCGCGAATGTTTTAGAATATTTTTCATATTAAATTAACTGCGAGCAAAGCAGTAATTTTGTATTAGATTTTGTTCGAATAAAAGTTGTATGTCAAAGTTCGCGAACGCGTGTTTTATTTGAATTGACTGCGTGCAATGCAGTCTTTTAAAGTATTTGTAGAGTCATTAAAATCAAACGCGAATTCGAGTCGGTTTGTTCGCCGCATAAGAATATTTCGGTCGCGATAAGAAACTATAGTAGAGTTTCTTACTTTCGTAAACGCGTTATTAGAGTCACGGGTTTTCAGTACTTACAGCAAAGAACGAGTGTTTTGGAGCCATCGCAGAACTTCATAAGTAGTGAGTGACAAAATTTAAAGTCCCTCCGGTGCTCAATCATGCCGAGGACGAAAGGTCCGAATCGGCACGAGTTACTGGTTGTAATTATTCTAATAAATTATTGACGAGCACATGAGTAATTCCTTTTTTGGAAATACTCATGAAAATGGTATATTTTATTGTGTATTTTATTGTAAATTTTATTAGTTCAGGATAGGTCTTCTTGTCTCATCGGTTAAATTCATTTAACTTCCAGTGCAATGAATTAATGCACTTTTCTTTTAGAACTTCGTGTTTTGCACGTGTTAGTAGTGGTGAAATCAAGTATTAATTTACTCGATTTTGTCCAGAAAAGCATGTAATAATTGTCTTACATGCATTGCTTCGTACATAGTTTATTTAATCGCGATTTTGATATATCGGTACTATGATATTAACAATAAATGAACAAGAAGACAAACTATGTTCGCGAACGGATAGACTCTGGCAATTAAGCGGTATCTGAAAGTCTTGTTCTTTAATTAAAACTGCCGACTTAATTAAAGGAGTCGTCCGAGAGTTTTTATAAATATTAATTTTTATCTTTTCTTATTCTTAAAATTTTATTTAAACTTTTTAAAAGTCATTATAAATTACTTGTAGAGTCATAGCTCGCTTAGAACTATATAAGAGAATTTTTATATATATATATATATATATATTAATCAACTTTTAGATCAGGATTTTCAGCTTCTAATATACTAATCTCCCGTTTCTCCCCCCCATACTTTTTGAACTCTCATCTATGCGTGTGCCCAGGTGTTACACGTATGGGTGAGAAACGATTAGTATGGGTTAGTTTTAATTTTTTTCCCCATGTTGGCGGCTGTCATTGTGCTAGTGATTGCACGATGTACTTGCACCTATGTGTGTGCGTGTTAGGAAGGTGCATTGTACATCGTTTCGTGATAAATAATATCTCGCATTTTTCAAAGTTATTAAATTAAAATTACTTGTAGAGTTACGTGTATGATACTAGCTTTTCAATTTTCAATTTTTAATATTTAATTGTTCATTTTTAATATCGTTTTGCATAGTAGAATTACCACACTTAATTGTGGAAATTTTGATATACTCGTATATTACTAGTATGAATATTTATACTAGTATATACTTGTATTTTTGCTTTAGTTATTTTTGCAATAATCACTAGCCTTGGCAGACGATTACAGCACTTGGTACGTACTCCCATAAATTTAGAAAACACGTGGTTGAACTGGGGTGTCGGAGGTGCCTCGGGGCATGCTCTCTAGTTTAGGCTTATGCACCCTGGTGGTATGTGTGAGAACCGTGGAGTGAATTTTTTGGTGTGTGTGTGTTTTGCTATTTTAAATATAGGTAATAGGCAGGCAGGTAGCATACTTTTCTGAATGAATGTGTGAAACTTTAATTTTAAGCAGGTAGGACCTGAGAATTGCGCTGCGTTTCCTTCCACTCGGAAGTGGAAGTCCCATCTCAGGGTTTATACAGAATCGTCACAAAATTATATCTTTTTATTCTTTTCATTCTCTTTACGTAGTTTTTAAATTTATTTTGTGACGGTTCTCTGTTATTTAATATGTATCATGATTCAAAGGTATTTGCAACCATTTGTAAGATGCTTTTCTATTTAGATTCTATCTCATAATTCGCAAAGCCTTTGATGAATTTGATACTTAGTTTTAAGTATTAGCACTTTGCACTATCGCGATATTGTCTTACAGTTAGAAATATTTGATTTAATTCAATATAACGAATAAATTAAATAAAAGTATTTTGCAAGAAAATGCATTTCATTTCATTAAATTATTTCAATTAGATTATATTACTTGATATTAAAAGTGCGAAGTGTTATTAGGTCATCGATTAGAATTATTATCTGCACGGACATTCGATTAAATGTGCTCGTGTATATATGCACAGTCAATAAACTTTAAGTTTGTTGATTGTCCACGAGCTAGGATAGCTAACGCGAAATGTGAATTAATGTTTTAATCATTTTTTTAACAGAGTCTCATCACGGAGAATGGAATTATTTCAAAGTAAGAATGAAAGAAAGCGAATGAAAATATTTCATACATTGCAATATGAAATATTCTTCATTGATATTAGTATTATAAAAGCAGTTAAGAGTAATTGTGCGAAAATGTCTTTAAGTCGTTTATAAACAGTAGGATCATAATCTGGCATATTACAACGGCATGGTATTAGAATAGAATTGATATTTTACATGGTCAATGATCTTCCTTTCGGCGAAGAGATATCTCTCGACCAAAAGGCAAGAATTATTTTCTATGCAAAATGAATTCAGGATGTTTACTAATGAAAATTTTCTTTTCAGGTTGTGTTAGGGTTTTGTTAGGTCGCGTTCGGTTGATATCATTTTATTATTTAGTATCAGGGACGATTCTAATTCTATATCACTGACTCGTTGTAATATTGCCAAATTATGAGAGTACTTTTTTGAACGATTGACATTTTTAATCGAAAATTCTTTTCATGCTCGCACGTAGGGAATGTCCGATTGCATTAGGGGAAGAAGAGGCAAAATGCCGAAGAGGCCCCCACAAACTGTGGCTCAAGAGGGCAACTACAGGCTACTGAGTTATTTTCAAAGGTTCAACAGCATGGTCGAACCTTTCGAGAATTTCTCTTTAGTCATATTTTATTGTCTTTTTATTATTTTGCTCGTCAATAATTTGCTTTTCAATAATTAGCTTTTCAATAATTAGCTTTTCAATAATTTACTTTTCAATAATTAACTTTTCAATAATTAGCTTTTCAATAATTTACTTTTCAATAATTAACTTTTCAATAATTTACTTTTAAATAATTTACTTTTCAATAATTTACTTTTCAATAATTTGCTTTTCAATAATTTGCTTTTCAATAATTTGCATGTCAATAATTTACTATGGTTATTTGAAGTATTGATGATTAACACACTCTGCTGAATGTTTCAGGCAATCATCATTGGACTTATCTCATGAACCAAATTAAATCATCGTTCTTACAGATAAATCGAGTATTTAAAAATACTTTTAATTCATATTATTTTTCATTAAAACAAAACACAGAATGCTTTTTAATTATAATACGATACCCAATCTATCTTAATCTCCCGAATTTCCATTCCAATATCATATATCATTTATCATTTTCTAATTTCGAATCACCCACCGCGTTCCTATTTTTATATTCTATTTCATTAGTAGAAACTAATTACATTATAATGTTTTTTAATGTATCTTTCGTAGTTTTACAGGTACAGGTACTAGTATAATAATCCCAAATTGTTGAAATTTAATTTTCATTTTATTCTGTTTCAGGGTAATATCCATTTTAATACAGTTGTAAGTATCAATTTTTAAATAACATTTATATATTTACTAAATTTTTTTAGTTTCAGTCAAGTTGCAGAGTCCAGGCTTACGTCCATTCCATCTTCGCAGTCTTTAACAAATCTTTTATTTTTCAGATAAGTTTGCAGAGTCTTTGAATCATCGTTTTCAATGGGTAGCGGGTAGATTCTTTCTTCGCAAAAAATGCAAAGAGAGAATCTACTTCAGGGATGCGACCCTGCCCACGCGAGCCATGATTTTCTTCCTTCTCCTTGGGAGAAATCATGTCCTTACCTAAAATTTTCCCTAACTACACATATCCTTTTTTTGAAGTGGAACAAACATAATTTTTTTATTTTTTATTCGCGAGTTGATATGCATATACATGCTTTTAGCATAGACATGCATTTAGCATAGGGACTGTGTAAGTTCCTCGTAATAAAGATTAGAGTCAATTGATTAGTCTAACCATGACGAGACCACTCAAAAAAAATTCCCGAAAAATTCCACCCTCCTTAAATTTCTATGTTCACAGATACCATGAACGGAACACAGAATCCGTGTTTTTTTAGCAGGATGAACTATGGAGATGACCAAATACTCCGTCCAGAAAAAGGGGAAGAAAAAAAGAAGAGGTCTGACTGTGAGTTATGCTAAATGGTAAAATAAAATAATTATATTTCTCTAAAACTAAAAAAAGTATTTTAATCAATTTATTATTTCCTCCTTAGCATCGCAAATCTGTGATAAAGTTTTCTTTAAATGTATTTTTTAAAGAAATTTTAAATGTTCACAGATTACCAAGGACAAAATACAGGAACACTTATATCTACGTGAGAGAATTTATCTTTAACATAAATTTCATATATTCACAGGTATCGTCCTGAAGTAATACTTTCTTTACAAGTGTCATCTCGAAGTAATACTTTCTTTACAGGTATCATCTTAAAGTAATACTTTCTTTACAGGTATAATCTTAAAGTAATACTTTCTTTACAGGTATCATCTAAAAGTTATATTTTCTTTACAGGTATCATCTCGAACTAATATTTCCATGTATTAGTTTTGAACAAAATCATCGTTGGTTCTTAAATTCTATTCGTGTGCACTCCTCGTTATCATTTCGACATTTTGTAATTAATCATTTCTCTGCTTTGACGATAATCGTTCAGAGGTTTTCCAAATAAATCTCAAATATGTTCTTAGAACGATGTTGTTTCAATGTAATTTTCATTTAACTTTGTTTCAGATGACGAGTGATTACAATGCACAAGAGAATGATTGTTTAAAGAAATTTTCTATGTTCGCAGGTATCATGGACCGGAGTACACTTTTCATACGATGTAATGTAATAAACTTATTACAGAAAATTATAGAGAATGATTGTTTAAAGAAATCTTTTGTGTTCACAGGTACCAGGGACTGCAGAGGATCACTTATATTTATCTGAGAGAATGATTGTTTAAAGAAATTTTTTGTGTTCACAGGTACCAGGGACTGCAGAGGATCATTTATATTTATCTGAGAGAATGATTGTTTAAAGAAACCTTATATGTTTGCAGGTATCATGGACCGGATAATAATTTTTATACGATGTAATTTAATAAATTTATTACAGAGAATTACAAAGAATGATTGTTTAAAGAAATTTTATGTGTTCGCAGGTATCATGGACTGGATCATAATTTTAATACGATGTAGTTTAATAAATTTATTACAGAGGATTACAGAGAATGATTTTTTAAAGAAATTTTATATGTTCGCAGGTATCATGGACCGNTTCATCGTTGGTTCATCGTTGGTTCATCGTTGGTTCCATTATTCGGATATGACGAATATCCCTCCTGGGTCTTCAGAAGCGGTTACCTCCTCGTGGTTAGACCTGGGCAATGCGTTTTACTTTCCATATAATGTTTATCATATTTTATATGCTATGCATTCCATGGCAAGTAAAGTGTAGCAAAGACCGCTTACCATAGGCATTATAGTTGTAATTAGTTTCTTTTCATTTCTTTTCATTTCTTAATTAATATCATATATTTATTCCTATTAGTCGTCAATCTTATCTTGTCTATAGAAACTAATTACTTTTATAATGTCTATAAGAATAATTTTTAAATATTTTCTTGCTTTGTATAAACTATACTTACATGAACAGCATGCATATTCATGTAGGTTTGTTTAACTCTGTAAATGGAACGTACGATATTTGGTCTTCTTTTTTTTTTACATTTAAACGCATTTTTACTTGCTACTGAACCGAAGAAGGTGATATCCTAAATAAACACACGCACACATCCAAGCACTTATATTATTTATTAAAAATTATTATTAAAATTATTATTATTGATAATACTCGCTACCCGCACCCCACTATCTCCGTAAGAACAAGGAATCGAAAAGAGAAATACAAAATTTCATCGGCAAAACCTTTGTAAACCCTTTTTTTCGTATACATTTGTCGACCGTAAAGTAAAAGTCATTTTCAAGCCTTTTTTTGTCATTTTGCAACGATCCAAATAAAGATATAGATCGATCGAAACTGACATAGAACGTACTAGGAAAGATATAGATACACCACTCGAAGAGGAAAGTTTAGTACGAGTGAAGGATTCGACGAGCGGTCAAAGATAAAGGGATCGTATTTTCTCTTTTCCCATAAAACAAAACGGCTCCATTTTATGCTGATCGATTTGTTCTACTATGATTTTATAACTTTACCTGTCTATACTTACATTCTCGTGCCGATGCCAATGTTCAAACGAACCGCGATACTTTAGATCCCTTTGCTTTGGACATCAATACGAAGCTTTACATATTTTGCAATAAGGTCGGCGAAATTCAAAGATTCGACGTTCTTTCGGCAAACTTTCTTGCACCCTTTTATACCAACTTGTAAGTATGGTTGGTACAAAGGGTTCATCATACTACCAATACCTATCGAATGCATTCCTGTTTTGAAAATGATAGGTAGAAAACAGAATACAATCGATCTGGTGCAAAAAATAAAGTTGGAATGTGTCTTAAATATATATATATATATTATTTTTTAATGTTATTTTAATATTATATATATATATTATTTATGTTTCATACTATATGCTGCGTTTACTTAAATATTCGTTAAAATCTATAATAATCCATAAATAAAATTTATCTTCGATAACAAGGGGACAGAACTTGTTTTACACATACATTCTATGAAAGTTACTTTCATCATTGCATTTTATAATATAATACCATTACACGTAATAAACTTTGCATTCTTCTTCTTCTTCTTCTTCTTCTTTTTCTTCTTTTTTTTGTTTTAACAAACTTGTCATTTATGTATAGGAAGACAGTTCTATTTTGTTATAAAAATGAATTATATATATAAATCATCTGAACAAGAAATTCTGAAAAACTCGCACTATATAAAAGTGATAAAATTTTTTATTTAATATTATATGCTTGCTTATCAGTATTGTATATTTTAATATATGTACACATTTGTTTATTTTTTATTTCTTTTTTTTTTTTATAGAATATCAAACATATTAATATTATATATACGTGATCGATGCACATTAACTGAGATCAATATTTGTTAAATCTTGGACTAAGTAAATAGTATTTAAAATTGTCAAAATGATCTCTTTTAACATCCATTTGAAAATGCTATTATATTTTAAATAGGACACTTAGATTCGGAAGAACCGGCTTCTTGTCTACTAGATATATCTTCTGCTGCCAAAGCTAAAACTTCTTCACATACACGTTTATAAACCCATGCATCACCCTTTAATCTTTTTCTTCTAATACCAACCAATGGTTTATCATCAGAAACACCTTCCAATAAGCATACTTCTAATTCGAATGAACATGCATTTTTATGTAATAATGGTTTCACATTATTTAGCCCTTCCGTACAGTCATCCGTTTCTCCTTGTAGAGTGAAACTACGACAAATATTTTAATAATTTTATAAATTATTAATCGTGTATATATATTTTAACAATAGATCGTTTTTTTTTTTCTTATTTACCCTTTTTGATGGCACATAATTCCTTTACGCCTTAAAGCTCGTCGTAATTGTGATAAAACGTATTTTGGACAGTCACTGGATGCTGATGATACATTACACAAACCCTTCAAAAAAAAATTGTTTTAATCACTTTTTTTGTCATTAAATATTACAATATTATATATACCACATGTATTATATAATATTGTAATTTTCTAACGAAAAAAGTACATACTTTTCCAGAAAGTACAGTTGGTTGATCAGGGTCTAAATTTTCATTTTTAATTCGCCGTTTTGGGGTAAGAACACACCTAACGCGATGCAATCCCTTTTCCAAACCCATCATAACTTTTCTTGCACTTCCCGGCGTTGAAGATTGTGCATCTCTATACATAGAATATTTTTATTACCTGATATCAATATTATTCTAACGAAAGAAAATTACAATCGTTTTACCTAGAATCTGATGGTACGTTATTAGTAGGAGTAGATACAAGTTTATTTTTGTCAATACACTTCTTTGTTGGAACTGCACATAATAAAGTATTTAAAATATTATAATAATTTTTATATGTGTGTTAGTAGAAAAATATTATAATGAAACACAAAAATAAATACTTGTAGAGATATAAGAGTAGAACATATAAATTTTGTTGAAAGAGAACTAACTTTCTCTCTCTCTCTCTCTCTACTGTAATTATCCACTTTACATATATCTACTGTAATGTATGGATCTTGGGAACTTCCATTAAAGTTTCTAATTAAGCTGTTAGTATCACCTAATTAATAGACAACTTTAGAGAACTTATTGCAGACAAGCAGTACAGGTTTTACAACCAAAGTAAAATAGCTTTCTTAAGCTGTGTTTTATAAGAAAACGATATATGTTAACATATATTTATATTTTGTTCGCATATATTTATAATAAAAAATATAACTTACCAGGTGAAGAAGCTTCATCTAGTTCCTTACTTCTTAACCTTTTTCTACAAGGACTGTTTGGCTCTGTGAATTGTTTACGATTTTTGTCTAGAAATAAAAATGCAATTCGATGTTAAAATAACATCGAATATAAGAAAAGGAAGCAAGTACTAACCAGCAACAGGAGGAGTTTTGTATTGACTAACTGGACGATCATTGGCAGCAGGTGACTGTCTAATTACTTTACTTCCCGGAGAGTGATCCAAATTTGTGATAAAATTATTAACTCTACCTTCGTGCTGTGGTAAATCCATTCTTATCTATATAACAACAATATGTAAAATGTCAATAATTAGGACTGAGAAATAGATATTAAAAAGTAATAATAAATACATACCAAGCCCTGTCTAAAATGAGACTTTGCTGAGGATGATAGTTTTAAAGAAAGCCCACGTAGTTTTCTATCGAGTAATAACAAATATGTAGCTGTCCTATAATCGGTTCTGTCACTTTTAGCTAATACGTTCCATATATCCGAACTGTGCTCTCCACAAATAGCAGACATAGTACCTAATACGTCATTGTCTTTCTCAAACTGCATATCCATGTAACAGAATATTTTTTTTTTTTATTCAAGCAGCCTGATATACAGATGAGAAAATTATTTTTTAATTTCTTACATTAGTTTTATGAACAATTGATATTGGATTAAGGAAACCTGATGTTATCCATGGATGATTGCACAATTCTTGAATCGTTATCCTTTTTTTTGGATCTCTTTGTAACATTGCACGAATTAATCTTTTGCTACTAGAAGACAACCAACTCGGCTCATCATATTTCCCGCTCTAAGTGTGTAAAGGATACATTTAAAGTAGTATTTTTAAATGAAAAAGAAATAATATTAATGCAATGATGTTATTACCAAAATTTTTTTGTATAAATTCTCTATACTATTGTCGTCAAATGGAAGGAAACCGCAGAGTAACGCATAAAGAATAACACCCATGCTCCAGATGTCTACTTCTGAACCTATTTAAAAATAATTATGACAATTTCTATATTTTTGTAGTTTAAAAATAATAATAAATAATTTGAACTTTTAAATATTGGTAAAAAGAACCTAAGTATTTTTTGCCCAATATCAACTCGGGTGCTGCATAAGTTGGAGAACCGCAAGATGTATACAAATGTGATTGCATTCCACATTTTGGCTTAGCGCATAAACCAAAATCAATGAGTTTTAAATTTTCATTTTTATCTAATAAAACATTTTCCTATAAATAAATATAGCTCATTATTTTTCTGCCTAATAATTAATACGTAAAACAAAATATAAAACAAACATACAGGTTTAAGATCACGATGAGCATATCCTAGACTATGTAAGTATGCTACTGCAGAAACAATTTGACGGAAAAATTTGCGAGACTCTGACTCGGACAATCTATTTCTTTCAACTGTAAAAGTCATAAAATTGTAGACCTTTGCTTCTCATAGCTAGTAATATGTCAGCATTAATAAAATGAAATGAATAGTCACCTATGTGATCAAACAATTCTCCTCCTGAACAATATTCTATTATCATAAAATAATAAGTGTCTGTTTCTATAACTTGATATAACTTGCATATGTGTTGGTGTAACAAAGTTTTAAGTGCTTCCACCTCTAATTTAACCCTTGGCAAATCATCCTACAAATTTTAAATTCTACATATATTACAATTTGTTTATTTTGAAAAATAAAATCCCTTTAAAATAAAATGAATCCCTTACGCCCAAGGCTGTTTTATCCATGATTTTGATGGCTACTTTTTCTCCAGTTGCAACGTGAACACCGAGTTTAACCTTAGCGAAACCCCCGCTTCCAATGGTCCTTTCCAATTCGTATAATCCTTTAAGAGCTGCATATCGCACCATCATATCAAAAAAATTCAATCAATTCAATAAAAAATACTATGCAAGCGAGTTGCACTCGCTATCTGAATAACTTTTCAAACTATCAGTTTAACGTAAACAGTTTTTTAAAAGCCAATCAAGATCGGTGCCTATTCGTGACTATGTTCATACCATCAATGGTACCAACATACAACGTTAAGAAAAATAATCTCGAATTATAGCTGTTTTTTATTTGCTTGATTTAGGATATTTTTCAGTAGATGATATTTAATAGAAATATGTAATATAAATCATGTTAAATATTAATATTTTTTCTCAAATTATTGTTTATTTAAATATTTGCAATGTTTGTACAAGTTGAATAGAATAAAAAATAATGTTCGAAATTTCAATACGAAGAATATCGATAAGCAATCGATTATAGCGATATGGTTATCTCGATAAGCAATCGATTATAGCGATATGGTTATCTCGATATAACTCAACAAAGGTGCTTCCATTTATCAGTAATACGATTTCGAAAGATTGTTGGGAAAAGTCATACTTAACCTTATAAGTAAATTCTGAAATGTCAAATTGAAAAGTTGTGTCTGTAGGAAGGCAATAAATGCGCCCACCAAAAATCGACATCCGAGCCGTAATAAGGCTGTGTAGGATTAGAAGCAGTTAGCATTTGAAGAAAAGTGGTCTATTGACAAAGAATAAGCACACGCGAGTGATTAAGCATTCATTCTAACAATTAAGATGACGGTTATGGATTTTTTCGGTTGTGCTTTCTTGGCTTTTGGGCCTCCATTTGCCATGTTCACATTTACTATAGCTAATGATCCTATCAAAATTATCATACTAATTGCCAGTGCCTTTTTCTGGCTCATTTCTTTACTCTTATCATCCGTGCTTTGGTATGCTGTTGTTCCACTTCAAGATCATCTTTCATTTGGATTAGTATTTTCAGTATTGTTCCAAGAAGCTTTCAGGTAAAAAATGAGATATTGTAACATTTATTTATATTTGCCTTTTATATATATATATGTGTGTGTGCGTATGTGCTGCGCGCATATGTGTGCGTGCCTCCATGTAAAAACAATGTGATACTAATTGATATTGTAAATTGATAGGTACCTTTTATACTGGGTATTACGCAAAGCCGAAAGAGGCTTAGAAAAAGTAACAACAACTCACGTAGCCGATAGCAGACACGTATTTGCATACGTTTGTGGCCTAGGCTTTGGTTTCATGAGCGGAGCTTTTGCTCTGGTCAATGTGTTAGCAGATGCAGTTGGTCCTGGAACCATGGGCATTCGACATGGTACAGAATATTTCTTCATTGTATCAGCATCCACCACATTGTGCTTCATTTTACTCCATACATTCTGGGGCGTCATCTTTTTTGCTGCTCTCGATAGGCAAAAATGGGGACAAATAGTGTGGGTCGTAGGATCGCATTTGTTTGTCTCCTGCATGACCCTATTAAATGTACAACAATTTTATGTAGCCAGTATCTCTTTCGCTTACATGATCTTAGTTATTAATGCAGCTCTTGCCTTTAAGGTCGCAGGTGGAAAAATACAGAATATAGCTCAGTGCTTTTTAAGAAACTAAGAACTTATGTAAGAAATACTTGGCTAATAAGATATAGATTTAAATAAATATTTCATTTTTTATAAGAATAAAAGTCTGGACGCAATACATTTGATTTCCTAATAAATAACTAATAAAAGGGCTGTTTACGGTAATATTATGCAAGATTAAGTAATATTCTTTTTCAGTGCATAATAAGAATATAGGTCGATGAAAGGACTAGGATACGGAGTAAAATATAACTTTATAATATCTTTAGTTATATACTTATATTAAATATTTACTATCAAAATAAAAGAGAGTAAGAAAAAGAATTAAAAATAAACGAAAGCATCGAGAATCACAGCCAAATTGTAAATACACTATTTAATTGAATTTTTGTTGAAATTTCTTTTGCAAGAGTTATTTTAAATAACCCAATTTGTTTAAGCAGGTACGCTCTAGCATTAAGTTCTTTGGTAAAATTGCTAGTCCGTCCCTTAATCCATTGAGACAAATGATAATACTGTAGTTATTGTTCAAACTGCAGTAGAGTAAAGACAATGTTTTAATTTAAAATCTAGTTACATGATACAATGTACAGCGTAATCATTTGAGGAAAACTAATATCTACAATATGTGTGATTGTATGAATGTATGTTGTGTATTTAATGTGTATGATATAATGATACAGATTACATTATGCAAAAGTTTAAGAACAGACTATTACTTGAATATAATATACAAAAGACGCGATAAGTAAGGAATTGTTCATTAATTTTTTATATATATATATAAATATATATATATATGATAATTTGTTAAAAATGTAATTTAGATAATTACTAAATCATGTTATATCGCACTCTATTTCATTTACGTCATGTCATATTTCACAGTAGTTTATTAACCCACTCATATTACATTTCATATAATGTGTAATTCAAATAAAAAACCATTTTTGTACAATCGCAGGTGCATTGATCTATTCCTTACCGTCATTTCGGAAATTAAATAAATGTTTAATGTACTAAAAATTCATTTAAATGTTAAAATATATTTCATATATCACTGTGTTTAAAAAAAAAAAAAAAGAAACTTTCATTCTTTTCACGAGTATTAATAAAAAAATAATCAATCAATTTTTTGGATGGAAATTATTTTCCAGTGAATTATTATTGTTCCCTTTCAGATCAAATTGCCATGCATACTTTTTAACTATTAATATCACAAATATATTTCTCTAATACTTTAATACACAAATGTTATAATGTCTATAATCATAGAATCTTTATCTCAAATTAATTATTATTAGAAAAATATTAACTTTATAAACATTAGACATTTTCGAAGAGCGACATCCTCGGAGCTCTCTCTATTCTTTTTTATATCGTACATAAAATATAACAAGATGATATTGAATATTGACTTATAAAATCTGGTTAATAAAAGTTCACTGTTATTGATACACAATAATAAGTATACTGAAATTTATAGTATATTAAATGATTGGCAATCGTTCGAGAAAAATTACTCTCAAGAACTTTTAAATACGTCGGTATTATCTTGTTTTTATAAAATAGTAGTATATTGCTTCTGAATCTGTTAAGTATAATACTTTGTACAATTTTGCTTAAAATAATATGATCTGTATGTTTTGCACCCTGTGAAATGTAGAACTACAAACGAGTCCTTTTATGTATAACGCGTTTATGAATTGCTTGTTAAAGAAGCCATAAGCAATTCCATCTTATTCAAAAAATTCTTTCCTTCCATTTTATCCCATCTAACTTCTTTGAAAGAACCACCTAAATTTTCCCATTTCCTTTCTCGCACCAATTGACCCGGAAAGAAATCTTTTCTAGGAGAATGCGCTATAGCCACTTGTATTCCTGTTTGGGGTTCGCATCTTACGGCAATCATTCTGATAATAAAAAATATAATACATATAATAATTGTTATTAAAAGTAATAGCATGAATATGTTAATGATAAATTACCTATCACCGATCGGCGAAGCTAATATACAACTGCTCGCATTTCCTAAAGGTTCAACAGCACCTAAACCAAGATGTGAGCTATTTCCTAAAAGTTGCCAGCCCATGCATTTTGCCAAAGATTGTACTGCCGTTATTTGATGTTGATATATCTAAAATAAAAGATTGCAAGATTATACATATATACTTATTATATAAAATTAAATATAGTATAATTAATTAGATTTTATGTTTAACTAATTCTATGTTATTTGATATATTAATAGCAATCAATAATACTAAGAAACTAACCTGACAAAAAATTAAATCTCTCAACTCCTGAGGTTCATAACTCATATGCATTACTCTGCCGTCTCTACAGACGCATTTAAGTGATTTTTCTCCTACGTGAACAATTAACGAAGTTCGATATAAACTGTCATATCCGTGTGTTAATATATTAATTTTGACGCATGATTGTGTAGGAGAATTTAATGCCATCCAATGAGATACGATTAAAGGATCTTTAACTTCTTTTGCTATAGTGTCGAGAACGTATTCAGTACGTAACCTCATAAAAAAATGTTGAGCTTGTTGAATGATCTGCTCTAATAGCGTTTGACTTTTAGACATTTCTAGAAGTTCGTATCTATCTGCTGCCATTGGACCAGCCAAACATCGACGTTTACTAGGTCCGAGAGGACCTGACGAAGGATGAGGAAATGGATGATGAGTATTTTTATGATGTACTTCGCGTAATAATTGATGCAAAGAATGTTCTAATACATGATCATGATCAGTCTTGTGAGGCGGAGGTGCAGTTGGTTTTTTGTCATTCCCAGTGCTATGACACAAGCCTATGATTAATTGAATTCCTGGAAGTACCTGATACAGAAAATAATTTTGTTAATTTCATAATAATAGACTGTTTTTTTTAAATGAAATCATTTTAAGGAATATAATAATTACTGTTGCCATTATTTGATTTCCAACAACCATATGTGGAATCGGCGCGCGTAAATGTACTGCCTCTCTCGCCAATTGACTAAACAATTCTTTACAGAATAAAACATTTTGAGCAGCTTCTAATTTTTGTTGCCAATGCATATCCGTGTTGGAACTATGGGCGCTGCTATTAAGTAAACTAATATTTGCACTGCATAGATCCTCTTGATCTAAGAAACAACACGATTATTTTTTAAACAAATCTAATCAGAATAATTATAAATATGTTAATTTTATGTTACCTTTTTGACATAATACTTCGATATAAGCTACTCCTTGTAATTCGCTAGGTATAGTAACACGTAACGCAGATGCTTTTGAATTAGATGGTCCATGAGATTGCCCAGTAGTATTACCACTAGAATTAGGAGAAGCAGGAGGACTACCATTTGGTTTTTCTTCCTCTTCCGCTTTTGTTACTTCGAACATACCAGTCTGAGTATACTTAGAACCAGCTGCAAGGAATTATTGTAAGAAAATGGATAAAAAAAAAAATCTGACATAAGAAAAATATTTTACCTGTCCTGTAACTAAGATCGCCAATTATAGAATTGGATACTTTCTTTAAACGCCAATTTTGCCTTAATCTTAACAATTCAATGTGAAAATCTAGCGTATTACGATTCTTAGCTAATTCATTTTGACTACTCCGTAATCTTTCTGTTCCCATCATAAGAACAGAAGCAGCTCCTGCTAATGATTTTTTTTCTAGCATATACTTGAACCATTGCTTTAACCTCAGCCTGTTCTTGAGGTACAGGATCCAAAACTAAATAATGTTTTTCTTTCGCTATCGCAAGAACATCCGATAATACGCATACTTCTGTTAACGCGTTTCTAAAAAGATCAAATCATTGAAGTAAAAGTATCTATTGCTTCTTTTTGTTTTATGATGTTTCTTTTTCTTGTGTTATTATTTATTTTAATAAATAGTTTATTTAATTAAACAAACAAACCTTAATAGACAGAATAAATACCTTAATTTGCTTCTAACACTATCCCATGGCCACAACGAAGATTGAAAAGATGCTGGATCCTTAGTATCCTCTTCACTTTTATCACCATTTTCAGATTGTTCTTTTTTAATATCTTCTCCATTAGTTTTACTAAAATCTATCTTTTGGGCAATTTTGGCCAAATTTTCGGATAACGTAAGAGGACTGTAATGTTAAAATTATACGAATTAAGGTTAACACTGATATCAAAATTTAACAACATTCAACTTCACAAGTAAAAGATTTCTTTTTAATCACAGAACTCTAATTTATAAATTCATTACATACGCTTGATAAATTTCTTGTCCATCGTAAGTGATTTCTTGAATTTGATTTTCAATCGGTGCTTCTACCGAAATGTTCACGGAAAACGCCATTGTTGTTTACCAATTTAAAGTTACAATTAAAATTGCACATGCAAATTGCACATGCCTAAACATCCCGATTAGAAATAATCAGGAAAACTAGAGAATATACAAGAACTTCAAGTAACATAGTAAAAACGGTCATGGTAGAAATATCTGTTTTCTACAATTGCTATTAGATGGCATTGGGGATGACAGAAGAGGGCGCCATACTTACCATATACATATATATATGTAAATAGTAGACGCGGCAACTTTTTAAATAAATATAATAAAAATATTATAAAACGTAATAATTTAAGAAACAAAAAGAAAAAAAGGAATGTATCGGTACCATAAATAATAGTTGAATTTAATTAAGAATTAGGTATATTTTAATTGATAAATGAAACGCAATATAAAGATATCTTCATTTAGAAAATTAGATGCAATTGAAAAGGATTCCTAAAAATAGGCGTCTGGGTTTGAGACGTAGAGGCGTCGGATATAGTTTCTGTGCGGTGTAGACCCCTACTGATTCGCTTCTATTGATTCCGTCGTGTGCATCATTCTACCGCCTTAGCTGTTTATTTCTTTAAACAGTTATTTATCAAATAATCTAATCGTTCATTGATATTGTGCTTAGACAAGATAATTATAAAATAAAGTGAAAGGGGTAAGTACTTTATTGATACAACAGCGGGAAAATAAACTTGAAAATAATTGGCGCGTAAAGTCATCCTATTCCGACTTCCATGTACATATGTAGATATTTGTTTTATTTTTCACTACTATATTTTAACCTTTCGCGTTAGATTATATATTTGATAATCCTTTACGAATCAAACACGATAATGTATTAAGACAAGTTAGAACGAAATTTGTTGACATAGACAAGTGCTTTTCCAAGGTCCTATTTTTTTTTCGGCGGTTTTTCTATAGACGCGTTGTGTATAATTATGATTCTTCGTGGATCCAAATAACTAAACTTTCGTATAAAGCATAACACACGTTGTATAGTTAATGTCATGCTTATAACATTGATTGCTTATTTATTGATAAATATTTCGTAGTATTATTGGCATGTTTTTGAAGGTAATTAGGTAGTATATATACTTTAGTTCTAATTTGTCATTAAGGATAAATCTTAATTTCTCTCCCTAATAATTTTAATTGACAATACATGAAGTATGCAATGATGTTAGAAGAACATATATAATCTTAAAGTTGTATTGAAAATGAGCAAACGAAATTTCTCAAATTTTGACTTTTCTTCCATTTTACAAACTAACTTTTTTAGATTTAAAATGACTCCGGCGGGCTATACTCGTGTCTACGTTGGTGGACTCAGTGGAAGCATCAAAAAGGAAGACCTACAAATGGAATTTGAGAAATTTGGCAAACTTAACAAGGTTTGGGTGGCCTTCAATCCTCCAGGCTTTGCCTTCATCGATTTTCTCAATATGAATGAAGCAGAATTGGCATGTAATAGTATGAATGGCACAGAAATAATGGGTGTCAAATTAAAAGTGGAAATTTCACGTGGTAGAGGTCGTGGTGGAGGTAGAGGTGGAGTAGGATTCAGAGGTAGTCGTGGTACTTCTGGTAGGGATTTCGGTTCTCGGGGTGGTGCTAGTATGGGTTACAGAGGAGGCAATACGTATGCAGATTATGGGGGCAGCTATTATGCAGGCAGGGGTGGTGGAAGTAGAGGTAGAGGACGCTACGGAGAAGATTATATGTCCAATCGTACCAGTGGGTATGTTACTCGAGATGGATATATGCAAGATGCCTATGGTACTACTAGTGGAGATACTGGCATGGAATACTACACTGGCAAGGATTCTGGCACATCGAGGTACCGAAGCCGCTCACCGGCTGGCCGTGGCAGGTACTAATGATACCCAGTCTTCGTAAAATGATTTTAAGTTGTGTCATTATCATCTGCACGAGTTCAATAATATTTCATTTTGATATTAGGAAGGTAATACATGTATATATATATTTATTTCTATTGCCTAAATATATATATATATATATATATATATGTTTGTGTGTGTTTATATATATATATGTACATATATATACACACACACACACAATGAACTCCTTTCTATATTTACATTTATAGCAAATCTTTCCATAAATCTATTACAAATTACCTTTATTATGTAAAAAGGTAAATTATTTACATAATGTCACATCCACATATCTTCCAGGTACAATCAACTAATACTTCTTTAGATTTTTTAATACTTCGTATATTCAGTTTTAAAGTTTTAGTATAGGGAAATAAATATGATAAATAGATTTACATGTAAATCGAGAAATTGTAACTATTGACAAAAGCATTCATAATAGGAGTTACAAAAGATCTGTTTTTATTGATTTTATTTTGCTTTTTCATATTTACGATGTGACAAATATTTTTGATCATTAAAAAAATTATTTTACTCGGATTCGTGCAAAATTTTAATGCAAATTATTGATTACTACCAAAGTCAACATTTAAAAATCTTTTTTTATCATAATTTTTATTTGCTCCCAAGCTCATTGCCAAGTATTAATAAATTCTTTCTTAAATTTCAATGGCATGAGAGCGTACATGATCAGAAGCATAATTGCATGATGAAGAGTCTTTGACTGCTAATTCAGAAAAATTAAATTATGCATGCATATATATATATATATGTACATATATAAATATATATATACATGTACATATATTTATATATAATCGAGAGAATACAGACTCTCAATCAGTGGGAGTCATACGCCACAAATGGCGAAAATAATGTGACATCCTGTTTTGCACTTCCATGTTCACAGTCATCGTCATCTACGTGAATGCACATAAAAGAACTACGCTGCGTTGCCAATCTGAACTGCGGGCCAATCACCCACCCGCCTCGACGACTACATTTCTATCCAATCTACGCAGCGACGTGTATATAACAAGAACGACCATTGCAGTTTATGCTGCAATAAATATTTGCATTATATGATCTGATGTGACAGATTGTGGTCGTTGCCACTTTTCTTAATTAACAGTTCATAAGATTCTGTAAAAGTTCTATACTCGATATCAAATGGGGAGAAAGATAAGACTCTATTTGTTGATACTTAGAGCCTTAACTCGTAAGAGTTATAACATTATTTGTGAAAAACCAATTTATTTCTTGGGTAGAACACCCTATTTCTTTATATTTTATAAGATACATTTTTTACATAAATCATGAATCTTGAATTAAATTCGTTTAATAGTTACATCCATGGTACTTGTGCAAGTTTAAGAATGTATTTGCATTTTTTCTACTTGCTTGAAGGTAGCGAAGAATGGAAATAAATTAAGCTTGATATAGTAATCATGAAGTTTGTATAATTAGATACCGCGTCTCTGCGTGAATACAGTCTTTCCAAACTCTCGTTTTCCAGTGTATTGATGATACTTCTGAGTACAATCTTCGTATATCTAGTTAAAACCTTGCTTATGATCGTGCGTGTAGAAACGTTTTTATATAGGTCCAAAAGAGAGAAAACAAAAAGAAAAGAAAGAACTATGCGCAATACAACCAAATGCAAACTGCTGCTCGTATATGGCCTATTGTGCTAATGCACTAATAAATGCACTGGTCCAGGCCCAAAACAAATTTTGATACACAGATAGTGTGTGCAATCAAAAGTACGAGATCATGAGACGTCGCAGACTCTACTTTACACTTTATTTCTAGCAATATATGTGCATTAACAGTCCTGCATTTGGAAGCATCTATGAGCGTCTCCTAGTTTTTTTAGACTTTGAAAGATAAAATGATAAAATTATGGTAATGTTTTACCTCGACTGTACATGACTTGGAATTGGAAACGTATTAAATGATTTGCGCTCACTACTGCCCGCCACCCTGCCTGCCTGTCTGCCTGCCTGCCTGATTACTCTATCAGTGTCTATATCCAATGAAAATCTTCTCTCGTTGTTTTCCCTTTAGTTCCTTTCTAAGGAAAATTTTAAAAGGAACTGAATTTTCACCAAATTCAGATATCGCAAGTGCCTTTGACTTATAAATATGAGTATAAAGCTATCTCAAAGTTTGGTCAGTTACATGACCCTCGTATTTTCTCTCTCTTTCTCTCTCTTTCTCTCTCTTTCTCTTTCTCTACCTCTCTCTTACTCTCTATCTCTCTTTTTCTCTACATATATATTTCTGACTACAAGTTACAAAATATTCCACTTTAAAATTCGATGCTGTCGATATAGTAATTTTATAATTAAATGAAATTCAAAATTACGGAAATTTTATATCTAATACATATATCAAAGTTTTGATTTATATTGTAATTTCCTTTAAGCAGAACCTAAACGTGTCTTTTTTTTTTATCCATAGCGAGCATAAAATACAAATGTCTTAATATTTATTTTACTGTTCATAACTGTTTTTTTTTTCCATTATTTTAAATACAAAATAAGTAACATAAAAAGAACCAGTAAGTATTTTAGATAAAAAAGTATTTATATCTCTTAGTTTTATAAAAAAACAGCGTAATTTTGTTAGTTTATATCTAATGCTCTTTATTCGAATTTCATTTGGTTTATTATTAAATTGTAGGAGGCAGCTTGCGTATTGGTAGTTATATGTGTGTAGATTTCTTTGTAAACATGTAAAAAAAAAAAAATTGAGATTGCACGCACACGTAATAAACACAGGTATATTCATAGATATTTAATTAATTACTTAAAACAACAATTTAATATTTGAAGTACAACTCGTAAAAGTATATTCTTAATGAAGATTGAAAATCATCGATAGTAATGTTATGAAATTTTTAACTTTCTGTATATTTATTTTCACTGAACAAAATTTTATACGAAAAATACGATTCTTGGAAATTCTTATTACGCAATTTAGCCTTTTTTTTTTCTAAATATACATTATTATACTTATAATCTCTTTAATTGTAATACTGTCATGTAAGGAAATATTATTAATTTTTATTTAACTTCTTTTGTTTGATCAGTTCATTTTTATTATTACATATAGAAAGATGCTCTTTCACAAGATATTTATTTATTTTACAAAGATTTATTGCAACGCGAAAGACATACAAAATACTTTAGATGCCAAGAGTTTCTATTAACATCCGAGAAAAATTGATCATATAAAAATAGATTGCATGAAAGCTTGTCAAATAATATAAAGTTTAAAAAATACATATGTATATATAATTAGTGATGGGATTTAAAACATTTACAGTCGTTTCAAATCCGTATAATATACGTGACAACGAATTCGAATCACTTTGAATTAATCTTTATCAAAAGAAGTAGATTGGAACGTGTCATTCGGAATGAAATTTTCTTATTAAAGAAGTGAAACAGAAATGTACAAATCTAGAACAACGAAAATGACTAATTATTAATTGAAATGTACAAATTTTTCGTCATACATATGAAGATTCGAAGTGCTTCAAAGTATTTTAAATCCCATCCCTATATATTAGGGGGACCAGGAAGTAAACCATTATTTTGTAACATTTAAAAAAAAAAAAGAAATTATTGCTCAAAATCACAAAATATAATTTCTATCATTTTTGACCACTTCTTCCCATTTATTTTTGAAAATTGTCAATGTTCCTTTTATAAAAACTTTGTGGTTTTGAGTTAAAATATTAAATAAGGTAACTATCAACATCGTTTACATTTCGGAACTTTTTGTTCCTCAAGGAATGCTCAACAAATCGAAAAAGTTTGGTGAATAAAGGTGGTGTGGTATAACTTCCAGGTTCAGTTCTTGGATTATTTTGCGGGTCATTTTTGTTTAAGAGCATAAATCGTCTTGTTGCAATATTACTTTTCTTCGGTTAACTAAATATGAACATTTTTTTTTCAATTTCAGGTAGATTCTCTCCAATTGCCGACAATAAACTTCTGGCGTTATTGTTTCGCCCAGTTTCAATAATTGAAAGTAAATTATGCTTCAAATATCCCCACCACTATATGCATAGAAACCTTGTGTAATATTAATCTTGGTTTTGGAATCGGAATGGGATGTTTGATTTTTTGACTAATATTGTCATCTCATTACAAGTTGTGATAAAATTTCACTGTAGATTAGAAAGATCCGAGTGTTTGGCTTAATTCGTTGAGGATTCAACCAGACATCTTCCATCGCGTATGCATACAGACTGTCTCAAACTAGACCATCTAAAAATAATGGTGAAATTCCTGGTCCGGCTAATATATATAACTATGGGGACGGGGGAGGAAGGGGATAAACATACATATCAAATGATAAAAGAAAATCTTTCAGATGAAGGAAAGTAAAAGAAGATAAATGGTTTGTTAAGCGATATGAAATGCATAGAATACGAATAAATGTTCTCTCTCTCTCTCCACTGGTTATTAATAACATATCAATACAGTATTGTATTACTTGATAGAAGCTAAGAGAACTGATCTTCTTTCTGTATTTTGAAATAATGCTCTAACAAGTTGTTTTACTTGAATAGCTGTAAATTCTTTTGCAAGAGGACCTTTCCCACTTGCCCATCTAATCTCTATTTCTTTTAACGATGCACCAAGAACTTTAATAAGTTCTAAAAATTTTCTCCATTTTCGTACATATTGTGATATCTCGTCAGATTCCTAAAAGTAAAAAAGTATTCTTGTCAAATTTATACGTAATTAGTCCCGCATATGTTCTTACAGTTTCACTTTTACAGGAACAAATTGATGGAACAACTCTATCTATATCATCAACTCTTTGATCGCAGAATCGCACATGACTTCTTAACAGTGTTGTGGTATAATAAGCAAGTTAATAAAAATCAAGTAAAATGAAACCTATTATCTCTCAATTATTTTAAAATCCCAACATATCAAACTTACTGGAAATATTATTGGTGCTCGTGTTGCTACCATATTGAACATTATCGCCAAGTCGGAGGCTACATCGGCAGGTATGTCTTCAACGGATATAACTCTTGTTATTAAATCTTCGACCATGGAATTAGCGATGCATCCTGCATAAAATTATTAAAAAAGACAAAAAGAGGTAAGGCAAGAGTATTGAATTTATAATAAATATATTGGAAAATTAAAAATGAGATAGAGATTAAGACTTACCTACAGCTCTACAATAAATATTGATAGGTAAGACATCCAACCAAACAGTCTTCAACAACTCCAATTGTCTGATACATTGTCTCAATGCACGTTCAGTCGATGAAGGTAATTCTGAGACTTGACCTAGCACTGCTAAACCTATATAGTTTTATATTTACAATTTTTGCCTGATAAAAGTTAAACTAATAATATTATATTATTTATATGAAATGAAATTGTTACAGACCTGACTCTTTAAGTATATCTATAATAATATCCCTCTGATATCTCATATGCTCTAAAAAACATTCGGAACCCACATTGCGCAGTATCAGCGTTTGGTCGGCAAACGTTAAATTAAGTTGTTGCAACGATCCTGGCAGTTTGTCTCTGTATTCGTGTGCCAATGTGAGTAGATGGTGTGCGAGATACATACAGTTGTTGTGGAATAAAGCTAAGAACAGTTGTAATATCCAGTGGCCAATAGATATATCTAGGACTTATTTGTCGTTTATTCGAATCCTTTTCATTTGTGACCGTTTCTTACCGACTTGTTGTGGTATTGTTTCCAATAATTTTCGGTGATGTTCAGGTACTAATCCTGCATACATTTCAAATATATTTCTACACGTATAGAACAGCCTGACCGCGGATGCATCCAAACTGTCGCAAGCTTCGTCCAAAATACTCCTTGCAAGATCTAATATTTCTTTTGCACTTTTGCTAAGAATAAATGTTTTTCGTAATAATCATCCCTTTTAATAACTTCATGAAAATGTGTTATATTAAATACCTTATTTGACAAGTTGATAATTGAAAAGAAGATTCATTTAAGTATCTGTGAATTGATATATCTTCATTCTCAAATTCATTGTTTGGAAATTTTAACGGAGTCTAAAAATTAATAACTACAATTTTAATATATTTGAATTGTTTAATTGTTTATTAAATATGAAATTTACCTCGGATATGTGTTTAATCGAATCATGAAGATCTTTTCTGATAATATTTTTTGCTTTTACCATTAAATCTTGGCATATTTTATCGATAAAAATGGTATCAATATTATCTGTGTATTCTTTCAAGAATAATTGCGTTTCCGTGATGAAACCTACATGAAAAGTATTTTATTTATTTACATAATTATATTAATATAATATATTATATATTATAAATTTTGTTTGTTTACCAATTTCTACTAAATAATTTTGGAACTGATTAGTCTCTTCAATTACCGGTTCGAAATTTTTAAATTCTGTACTAGAAGTAGGTATAGTTCTAGCTATACAATTTGTCGTAAGACTTTCCGTTAATTGTTCTAATATATGTGGCTGCATTTTCATAAGTAAAGTTTCATCATTGTCTATTACAATGTTAAAATATTCATGAAGATATCTAAATAATAATTTTAAATTATGAAATACACTTTTATAAGTTGGTTGATTTTTTTTATCGATGTATTTGATCGTGAATATGTTATCTTTAGAAACAAACACCGAACATTCCTCGTTAATAATAGGTTGAATTATATGATTCATAACTATATCTAAAAATTTGTCCAAATGATCGGAAAGTTTGTTGACATAATGCAAACCACGAATTAGATCCTCTATATTTTCAAGTTTATCCTTAATATGAAGAGTTACAATAGCTTCATCTTTATTATCTTCTACGTCAGTCCAACAGATACGCTCGTCCCAAAGCAGAGAAGCGTGAGATAAAAATGAATCGTGTAAATTTTTATATTCCTCTTTAATGACGTTATATATTTCGAGATCTTGTAAATTACTTTCAGGATTCTCCAATAATACTTTCATTGCACATAAGCTTTTTGCAGCATCAACGTATCGTTGTTCTTCTTGATACTGCTTTATTGACTTGATACATTCGTTAAGCGATAACAATTGCTTAGATAATTGAAAACAAAGGTTTGATTCTTTTAACGCTAATGAGAGATTTTGTAATTCCTTTGTCGAACCAGATAATTCTATTTTGATCTAAAATAAATAGTAAACATAAATTCATAATTATTACTTTTTCAATTATGCATTTTATATATGTTATATATTTGTAAATCTACTTGATCATCTATTCTCTTTTGTAAATAATTCATTTCCTTCGTAAGTATTTCAGCTTTCGAAACTAAACGTTGATTTTTTGTTAATTTCGACGAAAATTCAATATAATTAACATCCATGAAATCTTTCACATCGTATTTTAGTTTGATTATTTCCTCCTGTATTTGAGTTATTTTCTCCTGAAGATTTAATTTTTCCACTTGTCCTTTTTATATATAAAGAAAAAAATATAAAAAGTATAATTAATCAATCAAATTTGAAATTATGCTTTTATACGTTAGGTTACCTGCTGTAATTAACACTTCAGTTAAAAATGATGTCATATTGGAAAATTATTAATATATTTTATATACAGAAATCTCCTTTATGTTAAAATAAAAAAAAAGCTAATATTTCATTTAAATTTGGTATAAACTTTTAATAAAATCGGTTAGATAAAAATGCATTCGGTGTATTACTAGGTTAAATTACTAATCAGAAAATTTGTACATGCGCAATAGTGTCAAGTTTTGATTGGTTAAATTATAAAGCGGTAAATTTAAAAATATTTTATGTAATTTCAAATTTATCATAATTATTTTGCGATATTTATACATTTTATATTTCTTTAGCACACACATTTTATGAAGAGAGAAGAGTTTAATCTTTATATATATATTATAAAATAGATAAATCAATGAGATAAATAAGGGAAAATATATTTAAACATATCAAAATTTGTTCTCTAAAAACGTTTCGAAACCTATCGAAATGTATCGAAATGTATCGAAACGGATAGAAAAATTTTGAAAATACAAATTTAATATTACAAAAGAGATAAATAATATGTGATTAAGTAACGCCTACATTGTATGACTAATTGTACGATTCACCTTTAGTTGACATAATAAACGATGATAAGCCGATAATGCTATCAGTATGGTTTAACCCTATCTTTTGGTATCTATTTCATTCCACTATGATTAATTCGAAACGCTTTTGTATCTTTTAAAATAAAAATATCATAACTATATATTAATCGTTCGTTCGTAAAACGTAATAAAACAATTAAAATACTATTATCATAAAAAACCAGTTTAAAAACATATATCAATTTTTAGTAACTATTTCTATTGAATGGCCCATTCAACTTAGCGTCCGATTTTGGCGTCCGAATTTAAGGGATTTGTATGCAAAGGACGAATAAAGACAATCATTAATTAATTAGGAGCTTGCTAGGACTTTTTCCCTTATTTCGAAAAAGTTTTTATACCGAAGAGCAAGTTTTTGGTATTGCAAAATTCTGTGTTTTATTTAAATCTATTTAAGCATTTTTCTTAATATCGTGAACGCTGTTGTTGCGTTCCTAGGGGCACCAGGGGGGTGGGAGGGGGAAGGATAACAGTGAGGGTAAACTCACCTGTTTTACAACCTGTGTGACGTAGTTGAGTGGTTGGGGGGGTCACGTGACAGGCGCGTTTACCTGCGAGTTTACCTGCGAGTAGAATAGTAGAATAGGTAGTGCAGTGATCGCTAACGTGTGTAGTACCGATCTTCTGCTCTACCCGGTGATTCCTTTCGAGCATAAAGAGAGTGGTGAAGAGAGGAGAGGAGAGTAAGGAAGAAGAAGTGGAGAAACGAAGGAGTTGGTAGTAGCGTCGAAGCGCTGCCGCCAGTCGAGCGGTCAAACCGCACCCAACGTGACGCTACACCAGGTAGCTAACGCGAATATCTTCCACTCTCTTCGTATTATTAAACAAAGAACAATAACATTGACTTTAATTTCTTTTCAATTCGATCCAAGAATTTTCGTTATCGTTGAATCCGACAAACTCTTCGATCATTATTATCCAAATCGAGATTCAAGTTGGGCCTGTATCAGCGTCGTCAAGGAGAACGTTAATGACGCTAAAGACGACGCTATAGACGACGCTATAGACGCTTTCTCTCTCTGTCTCTCTCTTTCACTTTACCTTCGATTCTCTAAGAAAAAAAAAATTATACGAGAAGTGAGAAATAGCTGAGTAAAGGACAAGAACGTGCAATCCAATTGCGCAGCTCTTTTTTTACCTTTCTCTTTTCCTCTCTCTCTCTCTCTCCCTCTTTTTACCTGTCGAGATTCTTTCGTATTTTATTTTTTTTTTTAAAGTTAACGTTCGAATTTGAATGATCGCGTACGGTAGTGAGATATAGTAGGTTGTAGTGAGCTATAGTGGTAGATGTAATTCTGGTTGGTGATTTGTGCATTAACTGCACGTGAAGTTTTATCCAACAATCCTTTATTTTAATAATCATCTTACTTTCGATATGTCGAAGAGGCATCGCAGATCTATGCTCGATCTTTCCACCCACGGTGGATCTAGAAAATACGTACGTCGTTAGAGCATCCGTCCGTCCGTCCATCCATCCATCCGTCCGTCCGTTCGTCCGTCCATCCATCCGTCCAACCATCGCAAGAGTTCACCAAGTACATACGCCGAGTTCACTCTGAAGCATAACGTAACTGTTCTCCAGAGGAGTAACGCTGTGGCTCGTTAAATTCTCCTCGATAACAATCTCATGAACCAGAGTTTTCTAACTCGAAAACTCGAGTAAAAGAACCCAAGGAATTAGTAAGAAGAAAACGAGGTTTTCGTTTATCGAATCTGATTGGAGCTTTCCCTTTAATCGGTACGATCATAGTTTGCCTAACGAGAGAGAAAGAGAGAGAGAGAGAGTATCCCGCAATCGTTTCTTGATTGATGATTCATAGAACGAAACTTTGACGTTTCATAGAGTCATCTCAAAGAAGGAAAATAATAATCTTTCATCTAACTACTGGGAAAAAATTATAATAATCGAAATGATTCCAACGTATCATCTCCTATTCGTATTATCCATCACTGTTCTGATTATCCTAGTTGATGGTCAGTTACGTGATAGTACTGAGCAAAACTCGATTTACTATACGGAACCGGCATTGGTTAACACAAATGGTACCAACAATGGAAACAATTACGATGGGTTTACCGAGTTACATGGCGTTAGAATAGTCAGGGGACAAAAGGTGTTGCAGAGAGTTAAGAATCCTTATTTGATCAGGGAAGACCTTTACGTCGAAAAGGATGGAGAATTGATTATTGAACCTGGAGTTGAAATACGTTTTGGTCCTATGGTTGGAATCACCGTTCGTGGTATCATCACTGCAAAGGTAATTGATCTAATCAAATATTTTTTTTTCCATCAATTCAATATATATATATGTGTGTGTTTGTATATACACTAATTTCCTATATTCAATTCTTCACATTTTTTAGCTGTAAATCCAATGACGATTAGAAACTCTCTATTGGTCAATTGTATACTACGAATAATACACGCGTAAACGTAAATTACGTGCCGTTGTGAATGAATATATGAATCATCTTATGAACGTAAAAGTACACGCTCGTTATCATCATTTCTTCTATCATATTTCGATAATGAGTCGTCGGTAATCTTGATTTCGGTTCTTGGAAAATGTTATCAATAATATTTCTTCGTAGATTAGTACTCTATTATTTATTACAATAAATATAATAATAATAATAATAATAATAATAATAAACCACCATAATTGTAGTCGAGGTGTTGAAAATAACAGGAAGAGATTCGTAGGAAATTTCTTTTTGTAATTTTTTTCTTTTCTTCGGTTTCTTTCAAACACCAATTACGATCAATAAAAGAATTTATTGACTAATCCTAATGCAAACCGAATAAAAAGGGGAGAACCAAGTAAACTTAGAACCGATTTTCTTTTTCAATTTCTACAAAGTCGATAAAAATTTGAAAGAAAACTGAGAGGAAAGTTTCATGTGCATTCTTATATGTCAATTCGTATCACATATTTGATGGAAAAATAAATGAATTTCTTATCTATGGGCTACTTATAATCTGTTATCAAGATAATATCGAGAGTATTAAATGTAGAAAGAAAATCGATACGAACGATAAAATATTTATCTTTTTGTTTTTATTATTAATATTACAATAATATGAAATATAATTATTCTCGTTATTTTGTTAAAAAAATAAATCTAACTAAGACCATTGACCCAGTCAGGATGTACCAGCAATGTAATTCGATGAAACCAACTCCATTCTTAAATACACCTTTCCGGTGTAATAATCATAATCGGTTGTCCTCTGGAATATCATCGGATTGTTTCGACTTTCGTTACGCGCTACTTCTTCCTGTTGGTATCGCTACAATTTCTCTTTCTTTCTTTCTTCACAAAAATAAAAATCACTTTACGACCTTTCGCGAGAGAACGGAAATGACAGAATGACATAAAAAATAATACAATTGTTTTTACGACGATGCACATTTTTTCCTTGCAATTGGAACGCGCAATTTGTAATTTTTTTCGTTGACATTAAATAATTGCAGTTTTGAATATTTATAGAAAGAATAGAGAGTTCTATAGTTTTAAAATTAGATAGTAAATTAATCAAATTTGAGATTATTATAAGAAAAATAAAAAATTACTGAAATCCCATGTTAATTGTCATCCGGTAAAAAATGAGGATTCGTCGATGAATGCGCTTAGAGGAGATGACGCCTCTGTCGAAGGTCATCAAACTACCGGACATACCAGGAATAAACTAGCAGAGTTTCTGCCGTGCTGTCTCATACATTAAATGCGAAATTGCGAATCGTATTATACAGAGTGGTCATAAACATTATGAAATTTTTTCGTAAACTAGTCGTGTAACTGACTTTAGTTTCTTACGTACTTGTTTCACTTCGTTCTCTCCCTGTTAGCACAAATCTGTTATGCGTTATGGTTTTATAAATCTATTAAATACAAATTAGGTAGACTTTTTATCGAATTACTTTGATACGTCTATTTAATTTTCATTGCAAATGAAACCGAAATTCTAAAAAAAGAGACAAGCTGTGGCTAGTCGGTTGATTAAGTACGGGATACGAATAAGACCTCAGAGGCATGAATGAATGAATGAATGAATCAGCTCGAAACATTGCCTATCTGCGTAGTGCGTTTCGGGTCATGGATCAACAGAGGGTTCTTGTGTGTACGTTGTTAACCTCCGACCTCGTTAATCCTCTTATACTCGGGTACAGGGCAAGATCTTTGCCCGTATTTCCTCAGGAAGCTAAAGATCTGCTTATTTTCTTTACTTTTCGAAACTAATCCTCAAATGCACCCTGAAAATGTGCTTACAATAACACTCACTCTTTCATCACACTTTCACCTTTAGAGAATATGGAATTTTGTATATAAGAATTTGAAAATAGAAATTCTTCGGTTCCCTTTAACCAATTAGCTGTTGTGTACCCCCTTTTGGTGACAAGTATACTCGTCGATCACAGTAAACTTGTTATGCGATTTGTATTCTCGATTGTATTATCGAGTTTCGAAGTCGAATTGTATCTAGATTGGATTTTAGGGGGAGCCAGAAGCCCCGATCGTATTCACCTCGGCGGAAAAAGACATCGAATGGTCACCTGTTGAATCGGTAGCTGCTAATGTACGGCTCGTTGATGGGCCATCTCCGTTGGAGGGAAGATTGCAATTATTTCATCAGGGTCAATGGCGTTCCGTTTGTACCAATTCTCGAAAGTACGTCAAATGATACTTGACGTAATTAAAGAACAAAATTTCATTTTCTCTCAATAAATATATGTTTTTGAAATAATAACATTTTTAGTTGGACTCGAGCAGATTTAGAGACAGCGTGTAGACAACTTGGGTATCAAGGTGGTCGGTGGTGGTCCTGGATCGATCGTCAATGGCCAGCAAAAGCACGTTTACTTTACGAACAACCACGTTGTCGTGGAACCGAATCTTTTTTGACTAATTGCGATGGTTGGCCCGAGAGACAACTTGGTTCTGGAGTTTGTGGTAGACTATGCATTAAGACACAACCACATTTATTTGAGCCGTTCATTGCACAAATCCGATTAATTTCCACGTTTTGAAAAATCTTTAATTAAAGAGTGTCAAAGCATTTGAGCATAGTCATAACTTTTTATATTTACAATAACTTTCCCTACAATAATTAAATTCCCTACAATATTTAATGTAATCGTTGCAATAATGCAATTCAAAAATCCACTAGCGAACTATGAATGATACCTAAATTATAAAAGTGAATTTTAAAAAACAACATACATTTCATTGCATTTCTATACTTTTTTTATTTTATGGTGTTAATCAATTAGTGCAATCAACGATTCATATATTTATTCCTAGACAATAAATAATAGGATTAATAAACTCGAGATATACGATTAATTATCAGATTACCATCCGGATCTTGGAATATCTTGTTTGCCACGACACGATGGTTCTACCAAAGCTATTAAACATTGGCGTGGTATTAGATTCGAAGGAGCTCTTTACGATCGACCATTGATTCAAGAAAATACTCTCTACGTTAGAAGATCTAAATCGATTCTTAAACATGCGATCATTCGGTGAGTGAGAGTTAGTTGAATAGATCTAACATAAGAAATTAATGATATATTATATTTCTTATTGGATCCCCTATTGTATTTCCAGTTACGCTGGTACTGGTAGAGATTACAACGTTACATCGGCAATAGAAGTCGATGGTGTTCCACCACGAATGGAATCGATATCTGTTCTTAATTCTGCTTTCACGGGTATTAATGTCGCTACACCTGAAGCACCTGTTATATTAACTAATTGTACAGTGAAACAAAATAAAGGTACGTTCCTTATTTTCTTCTTTTTTTTTTCTTTATATAAAGTATCGTAAGTATGTATATATATTCCAGTAAGAGAACGGTTTAGTGTTAGCAAGTTCCAAAATTGGTTTTAATTGTGCATAGGCTATGGGATTTACGTAAATAGTTCAACCGGTATGACCCACATTGACGAATGTTCGATACAAGAAAATGGAGCAGATGGGATTAAATATGTTCACCACGATGAAAGAACGGAAGATAAATTAGATCGTACAGGTGTTTTTGATCTATGTACCTTTCCAAGTACAACCAGCCAAACTTTTCCCGTCACGATATACATGGAACAAAGTAAATATACACACAACACGAAACGTTGTCCGCAGGTGAGTTATTTGTTCTCTCAAAGAAATTTAACAATTTTTCCGACTAAGCTGAAAAAATCGAATTTTCTCGTCTAAACTTATTAACTACATTTTATTTAACGAATTCAGCACATTTTTACCCGGCCGGGTCACGTTCTGACGATACACTTTTTACAAATGCGAACTGATCGCAACGACAGTGCGGTTATTGAAGTTTACGATGGGATTAGTGGAACGGAAAAGATGTTAGCTAGTGTTAGAATTAGAAACAATACGTTACCTCAAAGTGTTACGTCTACCAGACAAAATTTGTATATTAAATTTATCGCTCAGCCACGTACAAATACGATTGCTTTCATCAGATTATCATCAGGATACAGTTAGTAAAATATATTAAAATGAATTTTCAATAAAGAAAAAAGCAATCTATCTTGTTATATTTTTGTTTAGGTAAAACGTATGATCTGAACGTGACAGGTAGCACGATCGCTAGCAATAACGGTCGTGGTATAGTAGCAGAAAAATTAAGATCTGCTATTCACATTCATGAAACATCGGTATCTAGTAACGAACATGCTGCTGGTGTACACGTGTTGCGTGGTGCAACAGACGTCAACGTAACGGGTAGCCGAATTTCCTTTAATCAAGGAGACGGTATTAATATTACCGTTGCAGGTGGTAACCGCAACATATCGCGAACAAGCATTTCTTCTAACAGCGGATACGGATTTGCAGTTTGGCTTAATGACAGTTCGAGCACGGAATACGTTTATTTCAATCAAACAACCGTGGTTGAATATTCGCAGATATTTCGTAACAAGGATATAGGAGTTTTGGTAATAACGACAGAGATTATTTTCATAAAGATCAAAGTTGATTATTATTAACGAGATTTTCTATATCTTGTTTGTTTGTTAAACAGATTAGCAATACAACCGGAGATTCTTATGTCAATGTGACAGGAAATTCATTTAATGGAAGCCTAGAAACGGCATTGCAAGTGGAATCTAATTGGAGATTAAATCAAGGATTATTGAAGTTACAAATTGGTCATAATTCTTTCGTACAGAATACAAAATTAGGGATCAAATTGAGTCCGGCGATTAATTTAAATGCCTGCATAGAGTACAATAATTTTAGGGAACATTCCAATGGTGGATTATTGATTAAAAATCCTCTATATGAAATATTTAATATCTTACCAGCTGACGTTGTCGTAAGATACAATGAGTTTTATGGAAATCGCGGTGCATTCGTTGTTAGTATCGGTCTTTCGCCTTACAGCGATGTACAAAATTTATTATTCACGAAAAACTTTTTACGGGAAAATCGTGTAAGAGAATTATTTAATAGTGACGGCGATGTTTTAACGTCCAGGCTTATTCCTCGTTCTCGAGTAGCCGCTGTCGTTGTCGTATCTTCGAGCAACGTAAAAGTTTTTCGTAATATTATACATAATCCGGAATCGCCATATGAAATTGGTTCGCATTTGGAAGATCAAAGTAAAGTTATCAATTGTTCGTGCAATTGGCTTGGATTTATAGAAGAGAGTAAAATATTTGGAAGACTCTTTCACAGGTACTTTAAATATATATCTCGTCAAATAATTTTGAATAACTTTGTCCTTTTTGGGTATTGATTTAATTCAACATTTACATTCGATATATTGTTGTTTATAGAAATGACAGATACACTCTTGCCAAGATAGAATATCTACCATATCTACTTCACAATAGCAATCCTAATGCAAATACTATTTTCTCGAATTCAATGTTCGTACCAAGATTTTTAAAACCGGATACAAATTTGGTCGGGGGTGAAGTGGACGGTCAAGAATTTTTAAAATCAGGAGAGTACATTGTCGAACGCGACATCAATGTTAGACCAGGCGGTAAATTGGAATTGCGACCTGGCGTTACTCTGCGGTTTCCTCCAGCTGTAGGAATGATGGTAGCTGGTAAATTGGATGCACGTGGAAAACGACCGAGCGATATTTTATTTACATTGAAGGAAGACATTTCTATGGAATCAGAAAATTCTAGTATCTTAGAAGATACACCTCAATCTTCTACACCAATGGATACTGTTCCAGTTAGATTGTTAGGAGGTAAAACGAATTTAGAAGGAAGATTACAGGTAAGAATCATTCTATATATTCTGACGATTATTATTTGCATTTTTTTGATTTCTTTTTTTATGACAAAATTTAATTTACAAAGAAAAATGAACTGCCAATAACATGCTCTCATGTTTTATGACATTAAAATATATTTTCAAGTATAAATAGATACTTTCATTATATTTACTATTCCGAATTATATTAAACTATCATCAATGTGTGTTATAATATTTACATAGTATAAAAATAGAATTGAATTAGCACGATCGTATCTCGCAGATAAGAAAGAAAGTAACCATTGTGTTTGTTTTGTTTGAAACTAAAGGTGAGAATAGGTGAAAAATGGGGCACCGTTTGTAATTATGGATGGACCCTGCTCGATGCATCCATTGTTTGCCATCAACTAGGTCTCACGCTTGATCCAGACAATTGGTTCATAGAACGCTCGCAAATTCCCAATGCAGGGATCAACGAGGACATCCTTCTTACGAACGTACGTTGTGACGAAAGGGACAACGATATTTCCAAATGTAGAGCAGAAACAACTCAAGATTTTGAGAATTCTTGTACGCACGATAACGACGTAGGTGTCAGATGTTCCGAACCTGCTTGGGCTGGTCTTAGATTAGGTCCTTTAGCGCAAAGGAGTGATTTGCAATTTGTAACTATTGAAAAAGCAGGCTTGTTGGATTATACCACGAATCTGTTCAAATCAGGTAAAGTTTTTCTAAATCGATCTAATTGATCCTACCTTTTTATATTAGAAAAGTTTATGTCATTTATATTATTCCAGCTCTGCAAATTGATTTTGCGAGACACTCCTTGGAAGGTGTTAAGATCATTAATAATCTCCAAGATGGTTTAGGGATTTTATATTCCGATATATATTCAGCCGATGCCGTTAATACGATTAGAAACAGCGAATTTTCTCATAATGGTGGAAGTGGTATAAGTTTTAAACAACTTGGCATGAGAGTAATCAATTCTAGAATAGATAATAACAAAGTAGCAGGTATAAGACACAATCCTGCTTTATCTGCCGTTCAACAAAGAGAATTTGCTGGTTGGTTTTCTCGTTCACCAGAACATACTATGGAATCCTCATACGATCCAATAATTATACCACAAGTTATTAAGAAAATTAATCTTGATAATGAACAGACCAAGTATATCATTACGGACAAAGTGAAAGGCAAATCGTTGCATCAGTTTATCGAGATCACGGTAAATAAATATACGTACATATATTATTAGGTCATTGGTATAAAAATAAGCATAAAAGGATTCGGATATTAATTCTTTCGAATACTCCGTACTCACATTATATTTATGAATGAAATAATAAAAATTGATCAAATAACGTTTACTCTTTTCTTTTATAATTACAGTGTACTCCCGGTTACGTAATCGGTATGCAGTTATTAAATCCGATAGAAAATCGTAGCACAGAAGAGATTATAATACACGATTCGCAAGATATTTATCAGAAAGGAAACATTTGGCATATGAAACGCGATCTAACCATTTTCCCTTTCAGTTCAAGTTCATTCGCCATTGTATTGGAATACGAGAGTGGTGAAAATGCTTTAGGAGGAGCTGTTATAGTCATTTCATCTTTGTTAGCACCAGTCCAAGTACGTTTTGTTTTTTCTTTTTTTATCATCTATATTAGGAAAATAATATTACATTAATCGATATTAATTAGAATGATGATTTAAACAGAACACGAGAAATAAAATAATCGGTGGGCCTATTCCATCGTTGATCGTATCTAAGACAAGAATAAAAGGTAATGGAAAAGGTGTATTAGCTTCTTACTATAATCGTTATTTAGACGAAATTGGAGATCATTTTCTACGAAAGGCAAACGAAACGATACAATTAATCGGTTGCGAAATTTCTCATAATCAAGAAGAAGCGATTTACATTAATTCGCCTCATTGGAACATTTATGAGACTAACTTATCCGAGATTGCTATACATTTGAACGACACATTGATAACGGATAACGGGAAAGGAATATCACAGTTCAGTCGTGATGCTAGACATTCGAATAATCTCTTTCATTGGATAATGCAAGATAGTACGATAGAAAGAAACCGTGCTGGAGGTTTTCAAGTAACATTGCCCGATGTCTGGCAATACAATGAAAATTTTACACATACTCTTTACTTCGATAACAATACTTGGCGAGACAACGATCAATTTAGTTTCGTGATAGATGGACACTTTGCCACCTTGAACGTATCCCACAATCGTTGGGATAATAATCGTTGTAAAAATGGTCTTATATCGATTCGCGGTATGGAGAAAAGAATAAAGATGAATAACAATATAATAGAAGCCAACAACGGCGTTTACATGGTCGAGTTCAAAGCCTACAGTCAATCGGAAATTTTGGGAGACGTTAGTGCAAGATTTTATTTCAACGAGATTAAACGAAATCGAGGATTGGATCGTTATTTGACAGGATCACGAAGATCTCACGATGGTCCTAGTTACGTAGTTGGTTTTCATGGTATACAAAAGGTACGAGTCAATAGGAATCTTTTCGGTGACAATTCTATGGATTATGAATTACTCGCTGGTATCAAAACTGCGAAGATTAACAACGAGGTCGATGTTTCGGAAAATTGGTGGGGTACTTCCGACGACGCTGTTATTAGGTGATCATAGATTCGTAGATATCTTTAATTCATTTTCTCGTAAAAGAGATTACTCATATTAATTAATCTAATATTACACAGACGTAGGATATTCGATTTCGACGATTGGAACAATCACGCTGTAGCCGATTATCGGCCTTACTTGATGAGCGATTCCTTAGACGCATCTATTTCAGCGTCATGGAAAATCGGAGTTGAAGTTAATTTGGATAATTTGGGTGGTCGAATAGCCGAAAGTTTAACGTTGTATTCAAGAGAGGAACCGTACGTTATCAAATCTGATTTAACAATCATGCCACAAGCTACGTTAAATATTCATCCAGGCGTTGTTATGGAGTTTCCACCTAACGTTGGTATTTTGGTACTTGGTACTTTGAAAGCTGTTGGCTCTCCTGGTCATGAAATCATCATGAGACCTATCAAACGTAATACTACGGTACCGTTATCGGTTTTACCGATATCTCCATCACCAGTTGAAACTTCTAACAAATTTCTGCTACCAAACTCCAACGAGATGATACGTTTGTGTAAAGATTCACGTTGCACTTCTTCCGATAACGAAGGTACAAATTATGTCCCATTTGTTGTGGTTCATGTTTTACAACTATTCTTCTTTAATTAATTTATTTATTTAATTTCCTTTGTTGCATTTTGTTTTTTTTAGGATTCCTAGAAGTTTTCAATAAAACTACCTTACAATGGATTCCAATTTGCGACGAACGTTTCACTGAACGTAACGCCCAAGTTACTTGTCGACAACTCGGTTTTGATTCTTTAAATGTTTACGTGTCCTACGATCGTAGATACGAATTACATCCAGGTTCATTGACACGCGTTTGGTCCTGGCCAGAACCATTACAGGTAGTTTTTTCTAGATAAATAATAATAACTCGTCAGTCGCGATATTTAAATATTATTTTTTGATCAGTGTTCCGGAAACGAAGAGAATCTCGAAGAATGTCAAATTCGATTGAACGGTCAATTCTTTGGGCACCGGCATGAATGCAATTGGGATGGACAATTCGTTTTTCTTCATTGCGGTAAAAGAAACATCGACGATGATTATGATTATTGGGCTGGAATACGAATAGCTAATAGCGAATTTGAACATCATCTTTACGAACATCGTATTCACGATGTTGTCACTCACGAAACTATTAGAAGAGTCGAATCTGTGTTGAAGTATATTAATATAACTGGAGCTGGTATTTTACATAATGAAAAATCAGCTGCTTTGCAATCGATCATGAAATCACCTACGATAATGCACGTTAATATAGATCGTAGTGCATATCATGGTATAAATGTTGTATCACCTACTCACACAGTAAGTATGACCATTCTATACAAATTTCTATTAATTGTTTAACTATCACATGAAATTAGATTAAATTAATTTGTATATTATTGTGAATATATTTTTCAGGTAGATTTGTTGTTTAATACTATTAAGAATGTTCTTGGTAATGGAGTCAATGTACTTTCCTTAACCGGGGAAGGTCGTGAAGCTGATGAAAGTTCATTCACCCCGATCAAAGATTTAAATGTTCCCTATCATTTGTTCAGTATGATCGATATCTGTGATACTGCCAAAGAAATAACTGTCGAAGAACGTGTTATTATATATTACAAATACGACAATCATCCAGTTAATTGCGTGAAAATTTTCCGCAGTCCTTATAGGTCGAAACCTTTTGGTTTTAGGTAAATTTGAATAAAATATATCTCGATAGATAAATATTCTAAGGATTTTTTACGATGGAATATCAATTTGTTAACTTTCACAGGCTTCTGCAGTTTAATCTTTTTAATTCGACTGGAAAACCAGGTCGAGCAGATGGTATCACGTTGTACGACGGTGACATTTACAACGTTACAGCTAAAGTAATAGGTCATCTTGAAGTTGATAGTACTTACGAGAAAAAATTCTTTAAAACTCGTGAACCAAGTCTCAGTGTGAGACTTTTCGCAAACGGTGCAAGTAATATACACGGTTTTATCGCAGAGATCGTAACTCTTCCAATTTCTGCTATTGGCTTTAGTAAGTAAAATAATACCAAAATATAAATAAAATTATAATCGATCATTAATGAGACTAATTAGAAATATTCGAACATTACTTCAGATCGTGACGTGCAACACAATATCTCTTACTCGGTTATTTCCAATTGTCGAGAAGGTGCTGTTAAATATGCAAGTGCTGGTGAAGTTAATGCGATAATGACACTTGAACGTAATCAATTTACTAATAATTGTGAAAAACTTTACGGTAACTTTTCAACTTGTAAATCAGCTATATGGTTAGACGTTCAAAATACGCAATCGTTACATTTTAGAGTAAGTATTATAGGATTTTTCAAATATCACTTCAATAATGATGAAAAATCAGCTAAGATTAGATTGTATTTAATAATAAACATATTTTTTTTTTTAATATCATAGAACAATTTGGTGCGTTTAAATCAAGGTGGACTTTCAATTAGAGCCGAGTCAAGAGGATCTGCTACTTCTTTAAAAGGCTGGATTCATAATAATCTATTTGCTGAAAATTTTAATAAACCTACTTTGTGAGTAATACTTGATAATATTAAAATCAAAAAATATATACCCCAAGAAAAAAAATAATCATTATTACCGTTTTACATTTAAGATACGTCGAAGGTCGTCACAGTAGTCCTTATCAAGAAGTAACGATATATAGAAATTACTTTACGAAAAATAGTGCTCCTTACGATAACAATATAATTTTGAAACAAGTTGTTAGCAATATGAGCATGAATTATCTTCACGCTAATCTTGGGTTACATATATTAGAAATTTCTGGATTCGAACGTGTACGCTTGCCAATATATCAAAGTACTTTGCACAATGGGTTCTACAAGTGAGTAACCAATGAATATTACGTAGGATAACCACATATTTTCTTACACGTGTTTAAATTTATTATCAAATAATTTTCTAGAAATTATGCGGTAGATCGAGAAGGACGTAGTACTATTCTTGCTGGTACTCCAGGACAACGCTATGTCGATAACGTTTTCTTTAATCCTGACAACGATTATGAAATGCTTACTACAAATAGATCGCAGTAAGAATATGATCATTATTATTAATAAAAAAACAAAATAAAGAATATATTAAATTGTAATTATTCCTTTTTTTCCAGGGAATTAGAAATGTGGAGATCTCACGTAGACGCACGTTACAATTGGTGGGGTTACAACGAAACTTTAGCCGTAGCTGGAAGAATTCGAGACAATGGAGATTCTTCAGAATTGTTACAGGTTGATTATCAACCTTTTCACATGAACAACAAGTCCGTGTTAAGTGGCAAATGTCCACCAGCTTGGGATCTTGTTGGTGATACTTGTTACATTTACATCGGTGCACCTATGGACTTTTACAGCGCTCGAGATTTTTGCCGATCGGCTAATGCATCGATGCCTTTTGTTATGGGAGATTATTTAGAACTTTGGAGATTTTTAAAAAAGCAACAAGAACGTTTTGATTATTCCGAACGTGTTTGGGTTCAACAACTCGAACGCGTTGATCAGTGTACTATTTTTACCTATCAAACTATCGAGATAGATTATTGCGCTCAACCTAATCCTTTCCTTTGCGAAATTGGTATGTATATAAAATAATTAATAATACTTTAGAATATATATAACATATAATATATTATTCTTTTAGATCCTAAAGTTTACATCGATCCACTATCCTGGAGAAAGGATATCGTCGCTGTAGGAGTTTTAGGAGCTTTAGGGGTAGCATTGGCTCTGTTAACAGCTGCCATCGTTTTGTGGGCATCTAAATCGAAAAAACGAAAACTCGAAAGATTAGAAAGGCGAAATTCTATTCGACAATCCTTACACTCTCTACGATCGGTTGGTTCAACCTCGGGATTCACAGAATTGGCTTATAGACGAAAACCTATTGCAGTAAGTAGTTAAAACGAAAGTCTTAAACGATGTCATCATTAAAAAGCTTACCCTTTATCTAACACAACTTTATTCTTACACATTATATTATTTATATTCTAGACTAAACAATCTACGGACACGCTTAACTCTAAATCGTTAGACTACAAAAGGATGCTCAACGGCGGAAGTATAGATTCTATGGACAAATCCCAATTGAATTCTTCCATGGAAGATAATCAAAGTTACGATGTATACGAGGCACACAATCCTAGGTATTCACCAAGTACCAGCGATTTTAAGAGTACCGTACAAACTTATTCTACCCCACAAAGTACGGACAATCCTGTTTTCGATTTGACGTATCGCAACGAGGGTTTCAGAAATCATTCGACATTCGCTTCAAGAAATAATAGTGACTGGCCATTGGATAGTACCACAGATGCCGTACCTGAATGTAGTCAAAACGTTGACAATGTTAACGAAAATTCTTATCTAAATAATGCTTCTACGTTACCTTTACACTCGAGTTTGGCTTTGACCGATTCCATGAGCGAATTAAAACGTGATATCGATACTGCAGCTACCTACGGACAAGTAGATTACGATAAAATTCGTAATTACGATACAGCTACTTTAACACCAAGCCAAGCATCCGAACCTGTTCCCGAATATCAATCAGATTTCAATCCACCGATTCCACCTCATCCTTATCATTACGATCAAGAACATCGTCCTAGAAGCGAAGCTCTTCTAGAAACTAATTTAGACATAGGCGAAGAAAAACCACTTCGTTCGAAAAGCGAAGTTTTATTAGAAACTAATTTGGATTCGTTTTTGGTCAACGAACCAACCGAATTGACTCAGCTCTCAGCTGGTGCACGCAGCAAGAGTCAACCTTTGGAAACAGCTATGTAAACAAAATCTGAGTCATCTCTTTGCGAATTTACGTTGAAACTTGAAGACTGGATGAAGTTTTGTTACCTCTTTTAACTTACGAATGGTATTAGACACCACTTTTGTTCAATTTTTTCACGTGTTTTTAGAACGAAAGCGTTTTATGAAACTTAGTGGTACTGGTACTTGAGATGAAAAAAAAAAGAAGAGAGAAAGAAAAAAACGTTTTGTGTGATCTTCCTCGAGGAAAAATGCGGTGCAATATAAAAGTTGCATTTTATAGATAAATAATAATAATAATAATAGTTAATAGTATAGTAATGATATACAATTATCAATCCAGAGATCTCAATACTCGAAAAGTCGTGTTGTACCTTTGATACCGATGATTAAGGATTTTAGCACGAATAATACGTATTTGGTATGCATCTTACTCTTTTTATATTTGCATAGAAATTTTTTTTTTTGGTCTACTCCAAAGAAGAATAAGCAGAGTCGAATAACGTGAATTGTTCGCATTTTTGTTTCCTACGATTATAATCATTGAACGTAGTATACTTTCTCATTTATTATTTGAATTAATGACCCAATTAAACAATTGCTGATAGATTAGATTGTAAAAGAAATATTCGATGATTTTAATACTGCCAATCGTGCCTAAAAGAATTCTGCCTTCTCGATGAGCGAGAAACTCGTCTCAGTAAGTAGTCCAAATTGTGATACGTAAACTCGAGCGAGTATAAAGTATTTAGTATATATATTTAAGGTTTATAATCATTGATCGTTAATTCACATTTCGTTGTATCGTCAACGAAAAAAATGCTTTTTATGGAGCGTTGAAAAATGACTTATATATATTCGTATGTTAAATTATTTTGTTCGCGAAGAAAACTTTAATAGGACAAAGTCCACAAGAAATAATAAAAATTACGTGTGTGTGTATGTGTGTATATGTGTGTGTATGTATATTCGAACTTACTCGAATAATTTAGTCGACGTGGTTCCATCTTAAACAATATGATAATCTCACAAAAATAATATATCGTTAATATTAACAAAATAATCCGCCCATTTGTTGTAAGTTTATATTTTATGTAAGAAGCACAAATTGAAAGGAGAGTTGTATATTTATACGAGAGACATATAATACATATTGGGACAATTTGAAAAATTTATAACTTTTTTGGTTTTTTTCCTTTTTTATTGAACAAAAAATGTCTTTTACTTTAAAGTTACGAATTTGTTACAAATTGTTCTCGTATATGTATTATATATATTATTATATATTATATATAATTATAAAATAGTTACTTAGCGTAAGGCATACGCATTTAAAATATATTTTTCATTGATTCTTCTTTTTTTTTTCTTTTT